>CM051372.1:11720540-12095540 GCA_028015245.1 Cardamine occulta | reverse complement strand
AAGACACAAAAACCAGTGGTACATACTGATGTTACTAGTTTTTAATTGGTTTTACTATTGAGCCAATGGTAAAATGAATTTGATTCAGTATGTACCACTGCCTCATCTCGCGATAAGCAGACATGAAATCTAAGCACATCTTTCACATCAATATATATCATCTAGAATTGCTTCCTTTCAAGTGATACTTAAAGTAATATTTATAAGAGAGTACATTTACTTGTAACATAGTCTTTGTTGTAGATTTTTGATTTTTTGTCTTTTAAATTTTCCATATAACCACTGTCATAATTTAAAATAAGTATAAATACATGTTACCTAAAAAGAAAAAAAAGAGCGTACATTTACAGGATTTAGGATTTGGATACTGAAACATATGGCGTTAAAAACCCATCATCACATGTCGGTTTCGCAAGATCTAGGTGTGTATTGTGGAATAGGTACGCCGGCTATCCTACTATACGCCGTATATGAATTGTGTGTAAATTAGTGACACTTTAAGTATTTCCATCACATGCAAAATAATACATTAGAGTTTAATTAACTTATGTTCATTAAGACATGAACCTAATTAATGCTTTGATTGTAAACAATGTATAATTGCTTAATAGGATAATTAAAGAATAAAAAATTTGCAGAACGAAAAGCTGAACAAAAAATTGCAAAATAAAACTTTTATGCGATTAGATAAATTTTACAGAACGGCAGAATGTAATATTAAATTACACATATACTCCTTGTGTATCAGAAAGATTGATTTTCTGACTAATTCACACATTAAGAAACATTAAATACTTACTAATAAATATATTCTCTTTTTGCTTTTAACATTTTTCAATATCTATAACCCAATAGTAATTCAACATTTCAAATACTTTCACTTAATATTTCTTGAAATTTACAATTAACTAATAAAAATATATTTAAAAATCTTAAAAATCAATCTTTTAGAAACAAGAAAAATCTAGAAAATCAACATTTTGATACAGAGGGAGTACTTATTAAATGAATAATTTATTACATAAAATTTTAATATATTTTAGCTATTTTCATATTATAAAATGATTTTATTGTGAACAATTATTTTGTTTCAGATGTTAATTTTTAGCATGGGTACAAAAATTTGTTTCACTATTTAGTTTTTCTTTTTTGATGTCAGTTTCACTATTTATTATAAAAATAATATAAAATTGTAACATATACTAAAATTTATTTGAAAGATCAAAGAAGTAACATACTTATTATTTAAATAATTGTAACTTTAATTTATTTTCAATGGTTAAATTTCAGCATATAATATATATATATATATTGAAATAAACTATATAGATTTTTGCCTAAAAATATAAGTAAAAATCCATTAAAAATAAGCATGTATTTAGTAGTTTATTTGCATACTGAACTTTTACTTGTATTTTTTTTAGACAAAAAACAAATCTTCCGTCTTTGTCTAATTGTATATCATTATACAATTTTTGTAATTGGTACAATACTTGCATAGTGATATTAGAAAAAGCAATTCCGCCATTATACAAATTATCAATCGGAGCCTAAATGTATAAATTGGTGGATACAGAAATAGTTCTAAATTAATTTTGTGATTACCACCGACTATTAAGCTAGAAAATAACAATGGGAAAATATCTAATCCAGGATTAGATTCATGTCTATATATGAAATAAATGCGAAAGCGAGGATAGACATACGATTAACTAGTCAAACTAAGGCACAGTTGGGTGTTGCAGTGGCCTTAAATATCCATGAATGCGTTGACTCCAATTAGATAATTTAAACGTGCACTTGATATATAGTTGTAGTTGTGTGTTCGTCAATTGTGAATTTTTTTGTTGTTAAATGTCATTTGTGTAAAACTTAGTCACGGCAGTAATTTATTTTTAAAATGTAATTTGACAAACTAACAGTTCAGAAAAAAACTAAAAGCAAACATTTAAGCTGATCAAAGAGCTAACACATTTTAGAAAAATTAAAATAAGTGATTTGCTTAGAATTGATAGACATACTTAATTTGTATGTTCACCATAAATTATAAATAATTCTAGTTTTGCATATACAAATATACGACTTATATAAGAATTTAACTGTCAATAAAATAAAGTAAAATATTACTGTTCTAAGTAAAACTCAGAAATGACATTAAAAAAAAACTAAAAAAATGCTAGTGACCAAAAAAAACATATAAAATAAGTATGAATTTAAATTAATAAAGAATCCAAATATTTACAATCAATCCAACAACCAACCGTACTATGGGACCTAGCCAGGGCACTCCCTTATCCACTTGACATTTTTATATTGATAAAATATAACTTCTCGTTTACTTAATTACGCGTCCACTCCAACCCCACTTCTATAAATAGAGGTTTTGGCATGGAACACCATATTCATCATCTTCACTATAATTTTTGAATACATAAAAAAAAAAGTGTTTTTAAGAGATCGCCGACAATGACTTCGAAAGCTTTCCTTTTCTTAGGTCTCATCGTTGTTCTCCTCATTGCCTCTGAGGTTGCAGCAAGGGACCTCGCTGAAGAATCTAAAAACAATGGTACGTACGTAGTATATATTCAGACTAGTTTGATTTATAATTCGTATAAAGTTATTTTACTTAAAACCATTCCATATTTGTATAATGCCCATGACCGAGATCCGAGAATCGAAAGCCTACAAATATAATTATTACTCCCTCTATTTCAATATATAAGATGCGAGAATCGAAAGGCTATTTGAATATTTTTTTGACAATTGAAACCTATTTAATTATTACTTTCTCTATTTCAATATATAAGATGTCAAGAGAAAATTTTATGTTTCAAAATATAAGATGTTTTTTTAAATTTCAATGCAACTTTTACTTTATTTAATTGTAAAACACATAGTAAAAGAACTTTTGTCAATTATAAGATAATATTTTAAATAAAAGTTAATACTTTTTAATATTTTTATTATTTTAAGATGTAAAAGTTGATTTTCCTAAAGATTATGGTTTTATTCAAAATATCTTATATATTGAAACGGAGTGAGTATAACTCTTTAGGTCATGACTATGTAGAAAATTTTCTTTGCTTGTAAAATACTTAATCCTTATACCCAAGTTGGTCTGCTTTGATTCCAAAGAATCAAACTCATCACGTATCACTCAGGTTTAGTAAGTACTTTAGAAAATAGTTACAATACTTGATTTTCATTGACTTAGATTGAAATATAAACCATATATTCACAAAAAAAATTGTGGTGGGTTTGATAAACAGTGGTAGATGAAAAGAAGCAAACTCAGCAGTATGGAGGAGGATACCCGGGAGGAGGTTACCAAGGAGGAGGAAACCGCGGTGGTGGATATGGAGACCGCGGTGGTGGATATGGAGACCGTGGTGGATATGGAAACCGAGGAGGATATGGAGGACGTGGAAGATACTGTCGTTATGGTTGTTGCTACAGAGGCTATTATGGTTGCTCAAGGTGCTGTGGTTATGCTGGTGAGGCTGTTCAGACTGAGCCTGCTCACTAAAAATCATGAAGATGGCTTCGACTCTTATGTATACGTTACACAATAATTACTCGCGCTGCGTTGGTTTGGAAAGTTCTTACAAAGATCAAAAGAGTGTGAAGTTTGTGGTTTGTTGAGTTTGTGTTGTAATAATTTCTGTGCGCGTGATACCTAGTATGTATCATTATATGGATTATATATATATATATATATATTACGATGTAATGCATCTGAAATGTAGTTTCTGTTTTTTTTTTTTGGTAATGTAAAACTTTATTGCAACAAAAAATCCTTTTTTTACAATAGAATGTTTATCAATTTATAATGAGCAAAAGCTATGAAACACATAGTTAAGGACGTACGTATGCTGAACCAACGGAACTTCGTGGTTCGTTCTGGTTAGGAGAAATTATGGGGCACGTGCACCACTAAATTATTAATGGTACACATTTTAGTGTTAAGAAAATCTTAATATTTAATTAGATGAGATGGTCAGAGCTTTTTTTGCCTCTCTTACTTCAAGATCGAGTCTCCATTTCTGACTTTTGTTTGTTTTCTTACCAACTATGCAATCCATCCAGTAAAAAAAGTCATCTGCATCCGCTCATGGTTTACTTGTGAAAGCTTGACCGCGCGAGTAAGTATTTCAAAATTTATTATCTGATTTTAAAATTACTGTGGATTTCAATAATTAAAATTTATAAATAACTAATGGTCTTTAAACGCTAAAGAACGACAAAAGTCTTTTTTTTTTTTTTTAATTTTTTGTATTTACTTAGGACATCAATAAAACGTTGGATCGGGTTTAAATATGTGCTTGCTCGTAATTACCCATAAAATATTCCTTACGCTTCCGGATTTAATTAGGAATGATAAGGTGTAGGCTTGGGCATTAAAACCAGAACCAAAAATCCAAATTGGAAGTGATCCAAAATATTTGGTTTGGTTCCGGATATACCATATTTATTCCATGGGATACATTAAATTTCATGTATCGGTTAGGTTCCCGATATTATCCAATACCCATGAACAGGGGCAGATCCAGCAAAAAGTCTCAATGGGTGCACAAAAACTTCAAGAAAGATCCGAACCTCCCACCTCAAGAATATAATGGGTGCAATCTATACCAAACTACCAGATCTATTAATTATATTTTACTGGGTGCGTGCACCCACACCTATTAGTGTGGATCGGCCCGTGCCTATGAACCTATCCGAAAGGCCCGAAGACATGATACACTAGGACATTAAGAGTGTTAGGGTTATCAAGACATGTCGTTATTTTAAGTTTTTTTTCATTACATCAGGTACAATTTTAAGCATTTCAAGTACATTGGATCTAATATTTTTGGGTATTTTTTATTATTTCGGATACAATTTAAGCATTTCGGCTAACATTGGATCTGAAAAGATTGTAGAACTGAAAATTTGCGAAAACGTTCTAAGCCATTATTCGAACTTAAACTAGAATGTTCTAAACCCGACAGGAACCGACCCGTAAACGAACCAAAACCATTTCAATACCTATATATGGGTCTTAACATTTTATATCCGAAAGATTTGGAACCGAATGAAATACCCGATTGGTCCAACCTAATAAGGTGCCTGGTTAAAGTTCCCCACTTATTTCATTTTATTTTTATTTTATTGTTTTTACATTTTAAATCTTGTTAATTCTTAGGCCCAATAACTTTTTTTCGCAAAGGTCGGCTCTGTCTCTAGGTGTTTGGTATCCTAAAAAAAAAAAAAAAAATCTTTATCCTGTTTTAGGCACTGTTTATACTTTTACTGAATCACATATATATGTATTTGCTCCAACGCTAATCGTAAAAATATATTTTTAAAATTATTATTTTTATAAGAACCGCACGGCACGAATATGAATAACACTGTTACACAATACCGAAAGAGAAAAACATAAACTCAAAACCACTTTATTATGCAAACACCGCAGATTACAACTGAAACACAAAGACAAGCATTACAATATGAGACTTTATCCTCATAGTTTATCTTCTTAATCTATCATGCCCCGTTTGTAGACTTGAGGCACTTCATTACACTCACCATGGTTTACTTATAGTCATACACACACATAAGTGTATCTATTGATTTAAATTATGCATGGTGGTGAATATATTATATAGTTTTAGTGACCCGGCTGAGTCTGAACAGCTTCTCCAGCATAAGAACAGCACCTTGAGCATCCACGGTAACCTCTGTAACAGCAGCCATGGCGGCAGTAGCCTCCTCCATGGCCTCCTCCTCCGTAGTTGCCTCCTCCATGGCCTCCTCCTCCGTAGTTGCCTCCTCCATGGCCACCGTGGCCACCACCATTATAATATTGATCAGGTTTCACAGTTTCTTCACTCTCTGACTTCACCGTGCCTGTCCAATACAACACATATTATTTAAAAGATAATTGTTTAGCACGTGCATTTATGTGCATTCCTCTCCCTGATTTAAAAACAACATTTTTATCTTAAAAACTTTTTAAAAGATGTTACAAAAATTTCGTATCTCTAGTTTTTTTAAGAGAACGTTCTATATAAAATTTGCGCAAAAGATCTAAATCTATAGTTTGAAATGTTCTGATACGTATAATAAGGATTCAAAATTATACTTAAGCGTCTTGACTTTTTAGGATTTCAGCATCATAGTTTAAGTGTGTTTTGACTATAGTCTATAGTAATAAGTACAAATAATTGACATTTGTTAAACCCACTTTCCGAACTAACTTGGTTCGGTTTCGATTAGCCTCATATATTTTTTATAGAAATGATATTACGTACGTACCGGCAGCCACTTCCGAGACGACGAGAAGAAAAGCAAAGAGACCCAACAAAAGCAAAACCTTAGAAACCATTTTCTTCAACTCTTGATTACACTCTTTTTTATGATAAGACAAGTGATGAATAAAATTTAACCCTTTATGCTCTCTATTTATAAAGAAAACGAGGAGAAGGAAATGAGAAAAGTCAAATAACTCATCCGTAGCCCAATAATATAAGGGAATTGTTTTTTTATCACAATAAAAACAAAGCGGTAAGGAGATACGTATTGCGTCGGTCCCCGTATGGTTAGTAGTTGGATTCATTGTGAATAATTTTGAAAATCCATAAATGACAAGGCCACTAGTGTTTTTGTCTTTTTGATATGTCTGAAACGCAGCGCATCCACACACGTATAGATACATAGAAATTCCATTATTGTATTGTTTTATTATTTATTGATTTGTACTAGCTCTTTATAAATATTAATCCTCCTTCCAATCTCTCAAGCCGACAGATTTTAAGCAGGGGGATAGAGACAAATCTGTATACAGTGAAAGTAACTAGAGCATAGATATACGATAAAGGGTGTAAAAATTTGATTGGCTCCATTCATGTGAATAAGAGTATTCTAATGGATATTTTTAGAGGATTTGAGTCAAAAACTTGGGGAAACAATTAACTAAATGATAAGTAATTTAAAAATATGCTATAAATATAATGGTAGAGCAAAAAATGTTTGGAGGGTATACCTATGGCATATTTTTAAATTACATATCATTCAATTAATTGTAAGGGTGTACCTATGGTATATTTTTAAATAATTTATCATTTACTTAATTTTAATTAGGGTATACATATGGGTGTAAAGAATTCCAGTGGATGCAAAATATGGCTCAACTATTTGGAGGGACTTTTGAACTTTTTACCTCATAAATTTTATAGGTGTAGTCCAAACTAATTATCCATACCAATTATCCATTTTAACTACTTTGTATGATATAGGCCTCGAGGATAAGGTCTAAGGGATAGTGATGATGGCTTTAAAGCTGGCTTTAACTCTCTCTTTGAAGCCAAAGCGATGGTGTCAAAGATCACAAATAATGATCTTTAGTTTGGAACCCTATAGTTGACATAGAGTCTTCAGTTTATAATCCTCTAGTTGACATATCGTCTTCATTTTGAACCTGCAAATATCACACATAATGAATTCACGCGACTTACCTTGGCGTGGGTGAGATTGATCCTCGAGTAGTCCGTGTAGTTGCCTCCTCATGTATCTTCGAATCCAACTTGAACATCGCATGTTTTCTCTTGATGGTTAAGCTTCTCTTTGACAGGTTTGCTGATGGAATTTCGATTCTAGCTCTTGAGCTCGCGTGAGTTCTGCTGGAGACAACTTTGTCCTGAGTTTCTGGGTATAGGCTTCGGCGGTACGTGCAGCGAGTGAGTATTCATGTTCCAGCATTTTGAAACTTGAAGCCTAGCATTTTGGCCCGAGTGGAATATCTTATAGGTTCTGTCATCGCTCTCTCGGTACTGTCTCGTAGATACTCGGCGCCGAGTAGGGTGCTCTCGTCCATCTCATGATCGGCTCGTGCTTCGTGCAATTCTCCTAGACAAATAGCGTTTAAATATGGGATTTTACGTGGGAAATGAAAACTTACCTCATGTGTATGAGTAGTTTGGTTGATGGTCGAGTAAGCTTGGTTTTTCTCGATGGTGGAATCGTCTGGGGGCGTGTAGCTTGGTCCATGAGCTTCTTCCTCAATCAGTCGGGTTTGGACAACAACATTGAACTTCTCACTGAGCTTTTTAAGCCTATTACGAGTTATAGGACCTTCACAAACAACCGATATATCGGGTATGACTTGGATGTCCTCATTATTCCCTCCCCTTTGAAAATGTTTTGGCCTCAGAACAGTTTTTCCTGCATCAAAAGGAGAAATCAGAAACACTAAACGTCTTATATATACTAAACTCACATGGGAGATCGATATGGAAGGCGTTGTTTTTGATCCTCTTTAAAACTATGAATGGACCGTCTCCGCGTTGGGCTAGCTTGGAGCTTTGTTTAGTGTGGATTCTTTCGACAATGTTTTGAAACCCAACCCGGAAAGTGAACTGGAAAGCCATCTGTGTGACCGGATCATCGGGTTAACCCAGTTGGACCACAAGTCAATGAATATATACATATATACAGTGGCGGACCTACAGAGGAATGGAGGTAGGCACGTGTCTTACTATGTTTTTTTTTTCTTTAAGATTTTTTTTAGTTGAAAAAACTAAATGTGCCTCACTCAAAATATTTTTCTTATTTAGGTGCCCCAGCCCAAATTTGTTTTGAGCACTTGAACTCCCAACCCATTAATTCCCAAAAGAACATATTTGAACTAAAAAGATAAAGGCCTACAAATGCTAAAAGCCCAATGAAGCTCAATCAGAAATAAGGGTTTGAAAAGTCTTGTTCCCAATAAAAAAAAAAACTTTTCAACTTCCCATCATAAAAAAAAAAAGTGTAATATCTTCATCAAATCCTTCTAAATAGAAAAATTGCAGCAAGTTTATTAGACATAAGACACATCACAGATCCACACATGTCGAACACTGTAAGTTAATTACTTATGATTAGTTTATAATTAGTTTATATTAATGTCAAGTGTTTAGACACTACTCCACACATGTCGAACACTGCAAATTGTTACAATTCCTTTTGTTATATCCGTAAATTATTTTATTAGACATAAGACACATGTCGAACACTGTAAGATAATCGTTTAACTTATGAATATTTTATGCTTTTAATTTCTCTTTATTTTTTATTTGGTTATTTGAAATTTTGATTATGTATGAATCTAAAATTGATTTTTAATATGTTAATATAATTTTTATTTTTACTAGGTACTGATAGATAGGATATTTAAGAAAAAGTTTATATCGCAACGTCTGAAACTGATTTGGAAGATTTACCTTGGGATCCTGCGGATAGGAAAAGAATATTGGAATATCATCCTAACGAAAGAGATGAGGTAAGACGCAAGTATCTGATTAGAGGTCTTTGCAACCTCGCGGTCATGTTTTTCCTAAAACACCATTAGGAGATAAAAAGAGACGATTTAATCCAGATTGGTTTGATCTCTATAGCAGTTGGTTGGAATATAGTGTGAAAAAGATAAGTTTTTTTGTTTGTTTTGCTACTTGTTTAGAGATTACACTAAAAATAAAGGTAGAAGTGATGGTTATGTCAAATCAAATATTCTCTCACGTGATCCGTTACCAAGCCTTGAAGAAGCATACAACATACTTATTCAAGATGAGGATTCCAAAGGTGCAGCATGTGCACTAGAGGAATGACATGAGATTATGGTGTTTGCTACTCATACTGATTCACGCTCGATGTCATTTTTGAGTTGTGAAGACAAGGAGAAGCTTGTGTGTTCGAGCTGTGGCCATAATAGTCATCTTGTCAAGAATTGCTTCCGTACGGGCTATCCTGAGTGGTGGGGTGATCGCCCAAGAAGCAAAACAACTGCAACTTGTGGGTGTGGAGGTGCTTCGGTGTCTCGTGGTCGTGGAGGTCCAACTCCAGCTTGGGCCAACACTATCGCAACAACTACGAGCCCAACTACTGCAGCTAATGTGAACATTATTACCAAAAATGATCAACTAGGTCTGAGCAGCTTAACCGATGTCCAGAGGAAGACATTGGTTAATCTTCTCAATTCGCATAAGGAGACTCCAAATGAATGCTTGACTGGTATGTTTTATTCTCTCACTTGGATCATTAATACAGGTGCTACGAATCATATGAATGGATATCTTGAGTTGTTATCTAATGTTCAAGATATGTCATCTATGTTTGTGAAATTACCGGAATGATGGTTTACTTCTTCTACACACTATGGAGTAGTGAGCTTGTTCTCTAGTTTAAGTCTTCATAATGTGCTTTTTGTTGATATATTGGATTGTCATTTAATCTCTGTATATCAGTAGAATAAAGATAGTGCATATATCTTCCACATTACTGATAAACTTTGCGCTATCCAAGACCGCATTACCATGACACTGATTGGACTGAGTGAGCTGCTTCATGGACTTTAAATTTTATGTGGGATGGAGAAGGCGGCTGCAACATATCAGATTGAAGTTGCTTCATTTGATGTGTAACTTTAACGTATAGGAAATCCCTCTGATTCTGTCGTGATTTACTTTTAGTTTCTGGTTTTTCTAAGATTAGTGGTTCCATGCATAAGACGTGTGAGATTTGTATACTCGCTAAGCAAATGCGAGATTATTTTCTTATTAGAATTAATAAAACACCATATTTGTTTCAAATTTTACATTGCGATTTTTGGGGCCGACGATCTATTTCCCCACAATAACTATCGTATAGCATCATATGCAACCCAAACTAATTTCTCGTTTTAAATGTCTCAAACAAACAGTTTTGAATCTATATCTCCTCGAATTGAAAGTTACAAACATCAGAACCCTTAGATGTTGGTTTTATCAATTTACAAACTAAACCCAATATTAAACCACTTAAACCTGATATCAAACCGAATTAAAACCCGAGCAGATCTAAAACTTGACCCGTAACTGACCCGACTTCTTCATCTTCTTCATCCAACCCGATTTTGAATCTTCATAGCATTTGACCCATGATTTTACTCGATTTCCTTATTCATTTCTTCATTTTCACTTTATAAGTGATTACCATCTTTGCTTAATATCTCAATTTGCAACAGATTAATTTGAAATCAAGATCAATATTAAATTCCTCAAATATTTTCCTAAATCATCAATCTCCTTTTTGATTTTTCTTCTCCTGGAAATTACCCCCACGATGGGAAAGAACCAAGCTTACAATGCTATGTAGAGAGCCAAGATTGGCTACAGCTCCGTCGCGCCTGATGAGATTGAAGACAGAATGGTTGCACCCTTTCATACTACCATGTTGATACTTCGACAAAAATAGAGTGATTTCGTTTAAGTTGATGATTTTTCGTATTAATGTAAAGCTCTATAATTTCCCCCATTTGAAGCATACATTGTGACCTAGATTTTGCAAGTTTTGTAATCTGTAATTGGGTCTTGATGTTTAGTTTCTTCTTAAGCACCTGAATATCAGAGGAAAAAGAACTAAAGCATTTAATTTTAAATTTTGAAATTGAAACATGATTTGAAATTGAAACGTGATTCTTAAGCGGTGATTTAAAATTGAAACAAGAATTGAAGTCTCGGCTTCCAAAGACTAGATTTTTAAATTGAAAATTTTAGTGAAAAAGAAGAAGAAGCACCGAGGAATCTCTCAAAATTGACAAGTTTTTTTTTTCTCTAATCCACCTGATTTAAGATTCATGGTTCTCAATCTTCGGCAGAAAACAAATTAATAATTCATTATTTGTAACTCTATGTATGTAAAATAAATAGGCTGATTTTTTTAAGGATATTTAATCTCGTCCAAGTAGAAGAAGTTTAAGGTTGCTATGTAGAAGAAGAAGAAAAATAGGTGGAGAGGAAGTGAAGAAGACGATGGAGAATAATATCTAATGGATCTTCGTTGTGGGAGAAATGGGTTAAGACATATCTCATCAAACAAGACACTTTTGTTCAAATAAGGAGACAACAAGTTTGGTTCTTGGATGTGGAAAAAGTTGCTGAAATTCAGAACAGCTGCTAAGACACTTTGTAAGGTTGAAGTTGGAAATGATGAACTAACCTCGTTTTGGTATGATTACTGGACAAACCTGGGCTGTCTGATGGATGTAGCAGGTCCGAGAGAGAGATCATAGATCTTGGCATTGGACGAAATGACACAGCGGCTGCGGCATGTAGACTAAGCAGAAGAAGATACCATAGAGTAGATGAGATAGAAAAGGCCATTGAGTCCCGACAACAGAGCTATGACGGTAATGGTGTGGATGTGGTATTATGGAGAGGCAAAGGAAATGTTTTCAAACTGAAATTCAGTACTGCATACACTTGGAATCACACCCGAACGACATCAAATAAGGTAGTTTGGCATAGAGGTGTTTGGTTTGCCCATGCGACGCCAAAATATTCTTTTTTGCATTTGGCTTGCGATGCATAATCGCCTCTCTACAGGGGACCACATGATTCAATGGAATGTGGGTGCGTCGCGATCTTGTGTTCTATGCTCTAACACAATGGAAATCCGAGACCATCTTTTTCTCATGTACTTACTCATCAAATATATGGAAAGATCTAGCTCATAACATCTTCAAATCAAAATACACAACAGACTGGCCTTCAATTGTGTCATCTCTCATTGATCCTCAGCTAGATCGAATTCAGAGTTTCTTAACCTGCTATATCTTCCAAGCCACACTACACACAATTTGGAGAGAGCGCAATGCAAGACGACACAGAGATATCCCAAACTCACATGTCGTCTTAATCCGTTGGATTAAAAGACAAGTTTGAAATCAACTCTCATCAATTCAAGGCCTAGGCAATATGCATTATGAAAAAGGACTGCAAATGTGGTTCGCATCACGAATCTAAAACACTTGTGTAAATTTTATTTTATGCTCTCAAAACAAGTGATGTAAAAACGTTATTTTTTCTTTTTAATTTTAATTTTAACATTAAATTAAAAAAAAAAAGACGATGGAGAATTTTTTTTTTCCAAAAGGAATTTGGTTTATTAATTGTAATCGGGTTGTAGTTGGGCTTTAATCCGGTTTAGTATCGGTTTTAGGTGGTTCAAATATCATTTAAAAATAATAAACCAACTAAAACCAAAGTCCATGGATCCTCAAATTTTGAACTTTAGATTTGGAGGGTATCTAAGTTCGGAATTTTTATTTCAATGATATTTAAGTTTGGAACTTTACCCAGATATATAGCTATTTAGATCGGGGCAATAGTTTGGGCTCTATCTGATGCTATACAATAGTTCCAAGTGGGAAATAGCTTGTCAGCCCCAATTTTTGGGGTCCACATCTCGCTACTTCGTTGTGTGGAGATCGATATTTTTCTTACTATCTTGGATGATTTTTCGAGTGGAGTATTGTTTTACCTCTTTCCTAATAAACTTGATGTTGGCAAGACGCTTACAAATTTTATTGCCATTGTTGAACGACAATTTGATAAAAAGATTAAGACGATTCATGGTAATAACGAGACAAACATTATTGCTCTTACATATTATTTTAAGACGAGTGGAATAATTCATGAAACTTCACATCGTAGCCCACAATGGTCTTCTTTCAGGTTATTTGTCATTATTCTTTGCTGTGCCCATTTTTCCAAAGTTAAATTCAAAAAAACCACTATTTTTTCCTTTGATGATCATCTAAAACTTTTTTATCCATCTGTTTTTATTTTGCCACGAGTTTTTGTAAACAAATATATGTTATGTATTTTTTTCACGAGACGATTCTGTTTGAATGATAAAAACATTTTTTGGATTCTCTATTTATAATCTAGGGTTTAGTTTTATTAGGGTATAGATTTTGGGAAAATACTCATTTAATTCTTCAAGTATTTAAAATTGACAGATTTCTTGCCAACCTATTGTACGCGCATAATAAATCCTCAAGTCTAGTTTGACTTTACAAATTAGATCTCACTAATGTCAACTTTAATCAAAATTAGATATCATTAATCATCGTTAAGTCTGAGTTGGATATATCATCTTTTTCATTAACTTTCCCCCATTTTTTCCCAAACAAAAAACCAAAAAAATTCTTATGAAGAATTCCGACAGCAATATCATGAAATCCGTCATGAAGAATGTCAATCCTAGCTCAGAAACGATATCTGTAAGTGATCCTTTTTTCTATTGCTCTTTCTGGATTTAAGTTACTATTAATGTGAAATTTATGGAATTAAAAATGGCTTGAGTGTAGGATGAGATAAGTTCTAATTCTAAATATGAATTTGAAAATATGGATTTTTTAAATCAAGAATTTTGGCTTTTGTTAGCTAGAGAATGTAAGAGATTTAGTGTAAAACAATGTATTTGAATATGAAAGATAAGGTATTTTGGTTATGTTGCAGTTATGAGAAGGTAATCTTTTGTTAGCGTTAATGCAACAGAGTTATATGCTTCAGCCATAGTTAATACAATTTCTACAATTAAATATATTTAGTTCATATCTTTCAATATACATATATATAACCAACGACAAAATATAATGTAGTAATTGATATGGAGAAATAAGAGAAGAGGCACCACATCTGCTTGCCTTCTGACTGGAAGCTTGCGTTCTTTTTCCGGTCATAATTTTTAGTTTGTAGATTTTTTCTTTTCTTCTTCATAGTCGATTTACGGTTTGTTGTTTGGAGAAGAATCGCTTATGGAATTTTTTTTTTTTATAAATTTGGAGAAGAATTACGATGAAGAAGATGATATATCGACTTCTAAAATTAGAATTAACGATCTCTAGTTACTGTTAACGTTGAAGTTAGTGAGGTCTAATTTTACAAAGTCAAACTAAACTTGGAGATTTATTCTGCACATACAATAATTGGAGAATAAATCTGTAAATTTTAAATAGTTGAGAAATTAAATGAGTATTTTCCCTATAGATTTTGGTAATTGATTTAAACCTAATGACATCAACTTTTTTGCTCATACTCATGTATTTCAATTTTCAAGTACACAACACTTAGGTTGACTTTCCTTGTTTAAACCACCCCCGCAAAAGAGAAAAATAAAAAAAGTAGCAAAATAACTCAAATAAAACATGAGTTGTGTATGTGAAAATCGAAGTCTTGGAGTAAGAACGGAAAATTTAATGTCATTATCGTTAAAAAATTACTGAAAACTACTCCCTCCATTTCAAAATATAAGATATTTTGGATAAAAGCACGCTCTTTACAAAAATTAATTTTTATATCTTAAAATACAAAATATCATTTTTGAAAAATTAATTAATCAAAAATTTAAAAAGTATTAACTTTTATTTATAATGTTGTCTTGACAAACTCTTTTTAATATATGCTTTTTACAATTAAATGAATTAAAAATTGCATTAAAATCTCGAAAACATCATCTATTTTGAAATAGAAATATTTTTCTAAAACATCTTGTATTTTGAAACGAAGGGTTTAGATACTAATTTTGGGCTTTTAAACCCACATCACTCCTTTGTTCATCCAATAAGGATAAAATTGTCGCAAAATATATACTGTAGCTGTTCAAAACGGCTTTTAACAAATACCGTTCCTCAAAAGTTGTTATTTTTTTTGTAAATGTACATTTTTTTATCTGTTGACTGTCAAATGCTCATGGCAATAAAATCATTTCGTACAACTTGGGTGATCACGGGATCCCAAATGTGGGATTGCTAAACAATAAAAGTTTTAGGTTTTATTTTAATTAAAAAGTTTCAAGATTTTAAATCCATAAAATAACTTTACATATATTGTATTTATGAATATCAATAATTTTAAATACACTAATTAAAATTAAAATTATTTTTCTTAATAAAAAAAAATTAAAGTTATAGCGAATTTCCGGAGGCACAGTTTTCCAACAATAATATCGACCATCAAATTTATTTTTGCAAAATTTTTGACATTATGCGAGTTAGTTAGTGACCTAGATTTTCATCACGGCATGACATGTTGTGGCGCATCGGGAATAAGGAGTGGTGGAATTTGTACCGCTTGCGTTTTCAGAACAGAATTTTGTGTATGAGTGCTGTTCTTGCGTAACCTATCCTCTGTGTTTGAATTGTCAAGTTTATAAAGTGATTAAAAAAAATCAAAACAAGAGATAATAAAAAAAAAGCAAAAAAAAAAAAAAACAAGAGATGACGTGCTTATATATATCTAAATAAGGGCCACTCCGGACATTTTTAGTGCCCTAAACACACAAAATTAACCAAAACTGATTTTTAAAAATATTTATAGAAATAAGCATAATATTATTTTAGTTATATTATCAAATGTAGCTGTATAATTTTCTTGTCATGAAAGTAACACTATAGATTAATTTTACTTGATAAAACTATATAGGTAAAATCCCATAAAAAAAATTTTAAGGCGATAACTATTTCCACTTCAAACTTTCAATTGAAGATTTAAAGTAACAAAATTATTATTTATTGTGGAAGTTCAAAACATTGGAGGTTTAAAGTATAAGTGGTTGTCACATTGAAAGTTTTTATATGAGATTTTCTCAAATTATATATATGTGTGATTTTAGGATTACACTACTAATTTAGTAAGTTCCTTTGGTTTAAATCACTTCATACACCTACATTAACTTTAACTAAAAATAATGGACTCACATGATCACTGGAAAAATTACCTGATTAAAAATCAATACATAAGAAAAGTTTAAAACATCACAAAACATTGATTCTTTTTACAGAAATTAGAAAATACGGTTTAATGTGGATGCCATATCATTAACAAATAAAATCAAATATGGATGTCCTACGCAGATGCTTCCCTTGTGTATGCCAAGGGCCGGCACTACCTACATGCGATACATATGTGGTAGGATATTCAAAACATTACTAAGCATAAATAGAGAACTTTTATATAAATTAGTTTTATATTTTGGTTATTTATTATCAAAAGAAAAGTCTAACATAGTTTCTTATGTTTAAATCACTTATTTAGTTAAAAATATACTCCCTCTGTTTCATATTGTACTTGTCATTTACGATTTTTTCACACTTATAAAAAAAAAATTATTTTTTTTGTTTTATTCTTAATCAATGTTTATTTGGTTTTAGTTCATCGGTCAAAACATTAAAACAATGATGAAAAATCTGTAAATTGTATGAAACATCCGCATTGAAAATATAAAACAACAAATAATATGAAACAAGGTTAACTTCTAAAACGAGAAGTAATATGAACCGGAGGAAATATTAGTTTCAAAAGTTTATTAAAAATAATGAAATTTATTTTAAGTCCTAGCCCCATGCTCACTTCTTCCTAAACTGATTTTAGCTACTCTTCACTTGCTCTTTAGGAAATCCGGGAATAGCTTCCCTATGATAAAAAAAAATCATAATGTAATGTCTTTGTGTTTGAGTTGTAAATCTCATACCTTTTAACAAAAAAAAAAGTTGTAAATCTGCATAAAAAAAAAAACAAAAACTCGACAAAGTGAGTTTTAATAGCTTTTGGTTTGTCAAACTGCATAACAGATTCTTACGGTACTTGCTTCCTGCTTTATGTTCGGGGCAAAACGGCTCAATTCATGTGCATGTGGTCGTCCATAATAAACATATCAATGATTTGCTTCCAGCTCAATTGTACTTCATAAGTGTGCTTTGTTTGTCTTTAACTTCAAGGCTAATTTAACATTATTGACTATGTAACTAAGAATAGTCTTAATTAGGTTATATAAAAAAAAGGGTACTTTCTTACAGACTTATAGTTTAGTAAACTTTGTACGTACGGTTTATGCAAAACTTCAAGTTGCTACTTATTTTTCTTTTAATTAAGGAAAAAAAAATCATTGCCCAACCTTTTTAATTACATCCATTTCTTTTGTTCTCCAAAATGAGATAACACTGTTACACGAATTGAACGCGAAAGAGAATAACGTACGTAAACTACAAACGATTTTATTATACAAACAGAACGGATTACAACTCAAACACAGCGACATTATATATTAAAAAAACACACTCATAGACATTACATTTTGAAAACTTTATTCTCATAGCTTCTCTTTTGTGTACTTGAAGCACTTCATTACAAACTCACCATGGTTTACTTATAGTACTCATATACACACATAAGTGTATATGTAGATGTAATCATGCATGGTGGTTGATTTATTATGTAGATTTAGTGACCAGGCTGAGTCTGAACAGCTTCTCCGGCATATGAACAACACCTTGAGCAGCCACGGTAACCTTTGTAGCAGCAGCCGTGGCGGCAGTATCCTCCTCCTCCATGGCCGCCACGGCCACCATATTGATCAGGTTGCACAGTTTCCTCAGTCTCCAACTTCACCGTGCCTGTCCAAAACAAAACATTATTTCAAAGATATTTTTAGCACGTGCAGTTATGCGCATTTCTCTCTCGAATATCAAAATTGTACTTCTCGTCTTAATTTTTTTTAAATATATATGTATATATATATATATATATACATAAATTTGAATCTCTAGTCTCTTTTCTCTAAAATTATTTACAACGTTAAATATAAGTTCTATATAAAATTTGAACAAAACATTTAAATAGTTTGAGATGGTGATTATACGTATGACAAGGATTCAACATCATACTTAATTAAATGTCTTTCTTTATTAGAACTTTCACCATCATATTTAAGTGTGTTTTGACTTAGTAAGTCCAACTTATTTGACCATCGTTCAAACGGTCAACATAGTTGGATTAAATGGTACATTAGGGTTTTTTTTATCTTTCTTAAATAGTAGACTGATATTGAAATATATGAAATAAAAAATAATGACTACGAACCAGACTGCCTCTCACCTGCTGCAGCCATTTCTGAGACGACGAGAAGAAATGCGAAGATACCCAACAAAATCAAAGCCTTGGAAGCCATTTTCTTTATCTGTTTATAACACTCTTTATTATGGTATGTCAGTGATGAATAAAATGTGACCCTGCATGGTCTCTATTTATAAAGAAACGAGGAGGAATGAGAAAAGTCAAATAATTAATCCGTAGTGCAATTAAAAGAATGGATTTTTTTATTAAAAGAGAAGTTACAATTGAAGTGGTGAGGAGATAAGTATCAAAGGATGCATACGGCTTCTTGGGACCCATATTATATTTATATGATTCGTTGTTTGGATTTACTCGTGAATAAATTTGAGACCGTAAATGGCAACAACCCCACACTAGATATTTCTTATCAACGTCTTCAATACTTCACATTGATATCACGTATAAAGAACTCCATTATCCATTATTGGACAATAATTGTTATTATTTACTGTTTTTGTTATTATTTGGCTGAAAAGTCGTCGACTATTGGAACTTGTTAATTTGTTATGGACTATTCTTCCAATCTCAGCCCACTGATTTAAGACAGTGAGGTGAAGACAAATCTATATGGATTGAAAATGACCTATAGTAGAGCCTAGAGGATCAATATAAGGACTGGCTTTAAAAGGTGCCAAATTTTGCTTTGCTCTCCTCCTGAATAAGAATATTCTAGTGGATTGTGCTTTTTGAGAAATTGCTTGGCTATTGTTTATATAGGCTGACTGCGATCAAAATATATGTCTAAGTCATATAAGCGTATAGGAAGTTGGATATATAACCATAGATTATAGATGAGATGAACATTACATTTGACTTAAAAGTGAAATTCTTAGCATCATTTTAGTTAATTTATGACTCTGTTATAGAACAGACTATTTTAGACAAGAGACTTGTTGATGATAAAAAAAAAAAAGTCTTAATAAAAAAAAGTGAATTTCTTAGCATCATTTTAGTTAATTTATTACTCTTTTATAGAAAATACTACTCCCTCTATTACTTATTGATCATATTTCTAGGATTTTCACACATTTTAATAGAATATAATAAAGTTATATCATTTTTTATGAATAACAATTTACTATAACTTAGAATCAATAGTATTCCATTATTTTTTTTGAAATCTACAATTTATCATCCTTAGCTGATAAAAATGCATTGAAAATAGAAAAATTATAACTTTTTGAAATAATTTTTTTTTAGAAATAGAATTAATAAGGAACAGAGAGAGTATTTTATACAAGAGAGACTTGAGATGTAAAAAAAATATAATAAAAACACACACATACAAAGTGAAAAGCATTAATACATATCCAAATTCGTGTTCTACTCACCACTCTACAATGAAATTTGTTTGATAGCATAATATAGAGAGAATAGGGTCCAATGAGTATGTGAAAAACAAGGAATCATAGACATACAAAATTCCGTGACTTGTCAACGACAAATCCAAATTTTCTTCACTGGAAATCTTTAAAGCAATATTTACATATTTCCTTGATTATAATAATCAAGATAGACCAATTCCTAAAGATGACAGGGCATGTATCCATTATATTGTCGGAGTTTCCAACTGGAGCAAAGAAAATTATTGAGAGGATCGTTGGTGTGAGCAACAAATCATGGATTTTCAATATCAGAAATATTTGAAGATATCTCCAAATCATGGCAAGAGAAGATTTGAAGATATCAACATAAGAAAGTATGGTTTTCAATATCAAAAATTGAAGATGCTATATAACGGGATAGTTGCATGACGTGTTCTGCAGCCGTCGAGAGAAAGAGAGGGTCTCTAAGAAACTATTGGCAAAATAGCTTTATAGGTTCTTGGTGAGAGTCTCGAGTGATCTAAGCAATAGTCATTGAGTGACTAGTTGCAGTTAATTTGGGTAGATAGGAATCATCTGTTTTAAAAGTTCTCTTGAGTAAAACTGTTTAAATAAATCTTGTAATAGATTTTTTTTTTAAGAATTTCTAATAAGTAATTTAGTATTTCATATATCGTGTGTTTTTGCTTGATAAATTTCCATTTTGGTATTTTCATGATCTTGGGTTTATATTTTAATTTTTTTTCATATCTCGGAATATTTATTTTTGTAAAAGTGCTAAAAACAGTCGTTATTCATCATTATGAAACATCATAAAGCTTGAACACTTTTATTTAATTTTAAACATTGAACTATGTTAGAGTTTAGATGTCATATATAATTAGTTCATATTTATATAAAGAAACTGTTGAATTTGGATGAAAGTTGATCTTGGAATCTAGCAAAAACTTACTACAATTTTGAAACAATTATGGCGGATTACTTGAGGGTAAAATAATACTAGAAAAATTTGGTTGAATTAAGCGAAATTGTTATTTTTTTAACGGAACAATTAAATTTTTATCTAGTTAAATAACTACAAAGAGTAATGGAATTTATTAACAAAAAAAAATCTGAAAGAATTAATAAATTTGATGGTTTAACTAGCTAACAAATAACTAAACTAAACCATTTAAAATGATATTCAATATTATTGCTTTGGCCAATAAAATTGAATTATTATTTTTTGCACATTTCAAAATATTGAAAATTGCCCAAATCAACTATTTATTAAACATGTGTACCATAAAAATTAGGTAGTCCATGTCAAGATGAATAACCCGACCGATCTTTATCCCAAAGTTTCTGTCCCATAATCACAAGAAATTATTTCAATGGATAAAAGATATGTTAGATATTAGACGAGATGCTGGAATTATCTATTCGGATAATTGAATTTTCTTAAATGTTTTCCAAAAGTAACTGAAAACATATAAAAAACTCCCAAAAATATGAAAACTATAATATATTAATAATAGAATATTACACAAAACTGTGAAATATGATATTAATAATAGAATATTACATAAAACTGTGAATTTTTTTTTTTTTAAAAGTACATGTAGTATTTGACTCAGCAAAAACTAAACATATGTTATATGATTCAGCAAAAACTTATCATGTGGCGTCTGACTCAACAATAACTAACGGTTTAACTAACACAGTTTCGGTCAAAGTTAATTTTATCACACATGAAAGTTCATATAAGTTTTTAGAAAATTTTGTAAGTTAAAGTTGAAAAACGTGCTAAATCTTAGTTGGAGTATGAAAAAGTACTGTGCAAATAGTTGAGATTGAAATTAGCCATTTTTCCGATTTTATCTGTAACAATTAGTTTTAGTCAAAATAATTTTTTTTTGTTTTTACTAAATATTACTCGTTTATAGCCGAAATTAACATTTTTTAACTTTTATTTCTTTTCAGCTGAATTGAGCTAAACTTAGTTCACATCAAACGGTATGACATCATTTTAATTATTCATTCTACAACTGTTCTACAAAGAAATCAAATGGATGGTAATCTAGTGGTAATTCAAGGAAGTTGGTTACTTCGGATTCAATATTCTTTTGGGATAGAGAAACATTGTTTAAATTGGAATTGACTAATTACTAGTATATCAAAAGAGATTATAGATCAGGACTCTCGAGTTTTATTAAAAAAAAAAAACAATTCCACAAAAATTATATTTTCATTTACATCCTCATGGTACTCTTTTGGTCGTTTGCCCTTTTCTTGTGATAAAGGAGAGAGTCTCAATCACATATACTGGGGTATACGTGGATTCTCGGGTTTGTTGATCACCAGTTCACCACACGTGATAGTTAGAAACCAAAATTTTCCGTCATTAAATTCTAATAGTGAGGTGGCTCCTTTGATTGGATGAGTAATAGATAAACTTAACTAAGAGATCTACCTGTTGACCCAAAAAACAAAAAAAAAAAACCTAAGAGATCTACCTAAACCTAGACCATGCAAGTGTTAAAATCTCACTAAATGAATCTCACACAAAATTCAAAAGCAATAACGATGGCTGATGCTGACTCTAATAAAAAGAAAGCTGTGAAAAATGAGAGCTTCGGCCTTTCAAATTTAAACAAAAATAGGATTCATTTTTATTGGGTTCTCTTTCAATGTTCAAATTCACAAAAAAGTGTTTCTTCTATTATTTTCAAAGTAAAATATCCTTTTATTTTTAATTTCCAAGCAAGCTAATTTTTTTTGTCAACATATATAATTAACTTTGAAAGGTTTGGAAATCTAAACTATGCTACAAAATCTACAAAGATAACATCAGACGAATATAATCTATCACTTCTTGTTAGATTATCTATCTTAAAAATTTGAAATACGTGGAAAGTTGACAACATCGTTATTTTACCTATTTTAGCTATGGTTTTGAGATGATTTACAAGTGTTTTCAATGATTTCAGTGCTTTTAAGATACATTTCGAGTATATCTAGTTTAAGGAGTCATTACAGGTTTTTAGGCATAAATGATTAAAAAGGGAGCAAAACACGTTTTCTACAGTTTATAAACTTCAAATTGAAAGGTTACCTTTGAACATTTTCCCACAGACCAAATTAAGCATAAAATATGTCATTGGAAAGATAGAAGAGTCATCTTTTACCTATAATTGGAATCAATCCAATCCATTTATCCAATCAGAAATTATGATAAAAACATTGAAGACATGTCCTGCAAAAAAAACCCATAAATTACAAGCACCAGCGCGGCACCAGAAGCACACCAACGCCAAAAGGCCATTCTGGCGCAGGACCAAGGCCTGTAACCACGCTGGCTCGCGTCCGAAGCCACTTTTGACCAAAACGACAGTTACTTATATCAATCCAAAACTGACTTAAGACGCCTAAAACCTTATAAATACTCATCCTAAAACCCTAGAAGGGCATGAACTATTAGGTCTAAGAAGCCAGCTCTTGGAGAAGACACAGAGCCGCCTCAAGAAGCCTTCTGAAGATCGAAGCACTTAGTTGATAATCTCTTTCATAATTTCTATTGTTTTCAACATCATTAGGGAGAATGTGTATTCTATAACTTTTAGAGAAGTACCTCTAAACCCTCTTTTTTATTTGAATTCGTTATGAAGACTCTTTAATCATCTATGCTTTTGTTTGCTTTGATCATGTTTAAGTAGTCTTTTTGTTGGGTTTAGTGGGGGTTACTTGAAGGGGATATATCGTTTAATATTGTTAGGTTGTTAGATTCATTTTTCATCTTACCTTATAATTATGATTCTTCTATCTAGATTCGTTCTTAATGCTTATTGCTTTGATGAACTCTTGCAACGGAACTTACGATAAGGGTCCTGACGACAGCGCAACATCCTTCTCCCAAACTAGCTAGATTGAGTAATTAGTGTCATGACCAGCCAATCAGCTGAGTCATTGAGTTGATGTGAGTTAAGACCACTAGGATATAATGCGTGAATAGACTTTGTCGTGTGCCTGCCCATCGGTTGAGTCACGGAGGAGAGTACACATAGTTAGCTTGCTATCAAAAGTAGTCTTGTTCATATATAGAAGGAATACCCTTAGTGTTGTGAGTTCTAGAATCATATTGGAAAAAAATGTATGATAATTGTTGAAACCTTAGAAAGTCATAGTCCCTTGATAGTTCACCATTTGCCTAACACGTTTCTCTTATTGATTTCTTTCGTTTTACTTGCTTATTACGTCATCATTGCTCACAAACCCCCCAAATCTTGTATTAGTCCTATTCTTGCTTTACTCTTAGTACGCTCGTCTTAGTAACATCACTCTTTGTGGGATCAATCCTAAAATACTATATACAATTAGTTGTGCACTTGCAACTTTCGTGTTGGTTTATTAGATAAAATTTTGGAGTACAAAACCCCACACATCAAAAGCAAAAAG
Source organism: Cardamine occulta (assembly GCA_028015245.1). Lineage (NCBI taxonomy): Eukaryota > Viridiplantae > Streptophyta > Magnoliopsida > Brassicales > Brassicaceae > Cardamine > Cardamine occulta. Next base: position 12,071,044 of record CM051372.1, on the reverse strand, counting down.
AGAAAAAGAATAAAATAAATCCTTAATTCTCACAAACTCATCCAAGTGCGCTGAGAAAGTAGGTCATTGGTGGTGATATCATCTTCACAAAATCAGAGCAGTCTGTTTGTAAAATCCAATATCGTCAGTCAGTCTCATACAAGTCATAGCCCATATTAATGCTATTCGTTTTGAATGTAGAGGATATAGGCTCTTACATGCATTTTTAGCACTCATTAGTGATTTCTCCACACCATCTTGAAAACGATAGCAGCCAAAAAACTGAAAATAAATCAGTTTCCTTTTATGAGCTAATAACATTGCATTTTGGCATGTTTTTACTAATGTTTTATTGCAACTTAGCATAGGTTTTAGGCATTACTCTTATCACTTATTGCATTTATTTGATATTTACGATATTTAGTCTCTTTGCATTAGTTTGCATGCATTTTGCATACATGTGGTACTTTCAGGTACTTGGAGCTGCAAGGAGTCATCACTTGTGTGACCTCTCACGCTATGAAGCGACGTGAGGATTTCTGCAAGGAGTCACGACTCGAGTGACATGGAGCCATAGAGTTAAAGACTGCAAAGGAAGCTCAAGTTACTCGAGAAGGCTACTCGGATGAAGACTCGAGGAGGCTACTCGACCAGACCACTTGACTGCTGGGTCGAGTGGTGAGCACCGCTTCGAGAAGATTCCGCAAATTATGGCGAATTCTCATTATCCCTAATTCTTATGTATATATACCGAGGTTAATAATAACTCGGTACAGGCGACCTGACACAATTTTTATTCCGCACCGCCTTAGCATAATTAGTTTATCTCTCTTACTTTTCTCTCTCTAGTTTATCTTTAGATTTTGATTTGGATTTTCTATGACTTTTGGAGATTTAATAAGATCGAGTTTGATTTACTGTTCCTTTTTCTAGATTTCTTTCTCATCAGATCATCCTTCATCTATGACAAGTCTTAGCTTTTCTGGGCTTTTGGCTTCGATGATGATCTCGATGAGTGAGTAGTCGTTTTAGGGGTTTTCGGGTATGGATTAGGTAGTCTCACTCGATTGCCATGGGTTTTCGTTGATTTATGCTGATTCGGTTTTAAAATCCCTCTTGGGTTCTTGTTTTAATGCTTGTATCTCTCTGATCAAGAGGATCATGATTTTAGATGACTTCATGAGCAGCAAAAGTGCCTTGAACCATCAGATCTAGTTTTTCCAGGGATTAAGGCACAATAGCGTGAGAGTTGGTGCATTAGATGTTGATTTACGTCACGACCCAACTACTCACTTGTTATGAGTCTTTCTTGGCTTTGACGGATCGATCCTTAGTCACTTGTTGAGACCCTTCACCACGACAGTGGGTTGGATTGAAAGTGAGATTCGTCGTCAAGGAATTTACCCTGAGTTTAGTAAATTAGCACCCATGGCGTAAGAGTGTAGATGATCCTATGAATCTATCCCCAAGATCCCTTTGTCTTTTATTTGAACTAGTTGTCATTTTTAGATCTCTTGTTTACTGCTTTCATTAGAGTTCTTATACCACTCGGCCAAGTCCACTCGGGTGACCTACTCGAGTCACTTAGGATTTTGCAACTAGTCTTAGTTTTTGCATCTTTAGTTCATGATTTGTTAGAGTGTGATAGGCTCTGCATCTCTAGTTTAATTTTATGTATTTTAGGTTGTTAGTAAGAAAAACCCCTAAAATATATTGCTTGACTCGCTAGCTTAATCCACATGTTAAGTGCTACAGACATGCTCTAGATTAGGTTCGATATTTCACCCTCTATACTATCGATTGAAACCGACCAAAAAATACCCAGTTTCAATTTGGCGCCGTTGCCAGTTTAGAGTCATAGTCTGCACATTTATCATTTTTAAGCTTACTAGATCAAGTTTCTTTTGCATAAAAGATCTGAGATTTTCATCTAGCAAGGCTTGTTCTTGCTACTCGACTTCTCAGATCGATATTCTATTTGCATTAGCCTTTTGTTTAACTTCTTACTGATTTGTGTTGAAGTTCTGTTTGTGTTGCATCAGGTACCATTCTACTCAATTAATCTACTCGAGTACTCTACTCGAGTGCTTCTCTCGAGTCGTCCTTACACCGCATGCGAACACGCTCTCAGACTCGCTTAGATCAATCCACGAAGGAGACACCAGTTGAAATGGCGGAGCAACCTGCACCTCGAGTCATTGGAGTTGGTGATGCACCAAGCACACACTCCACCAGGCAAGGGATTGTGGCACCTCCTGTTGCCAACAATAACTTTGAGATCAAATCTGGTCTCATCAGCATGGTCCAGAGCCACAAATTTCACGGTCTCCCCATGGAGAACCCATTAGAACATCTTGACCAATTCGACCGCTTGTGTGAGCTCACGAAGATTAATGGTATATCTCAAGACGGGTTCAAGCTTCGTCTATTCCTCTTCTCTCTAGGCGACAAGGCCTCTCAATGCGAACGAGCTTTGCCCCAGAATTCTATCACTACTTGGGATGATTGCAAGAAGGCGTTTCTCCTGAAGTTCTTTTCCAACTCCAGAACTGCAAAGCTGAAGAATGACATCTAAAGCTTCACTCAGAAGAACAATGAAAGCTTCTCAGAAGCTTGGGAGAGGTTCAAGATGTATACCACTCAATGCCCTCACCACGGATTCAGCAAGAAATCACTCCTTTGCACACTATATCGAGGCGCAAGTCCGAAGATCAGGTTGCATCTGGACACTGCCAGCAATGGTAACTTCCTGAACCAAGATGTCACTTCTGGATGGGATTTAGTTGAGAATCTAGCCATTTCTAATGGAAACTACAATGAAGACTTCGACAGAACGATCATGGGATCTTCTACTTCTGCTACTTCCAACAGCAAGGAGATTCAAGCACTGAACGACAAGCTCGATAAGCTTATCCTCGCTCAGCATAAACAAGTCCACTTTGTGGGAGAGTCATCCTCACCTCAGGATTCAACCGTTGAAGACGATCAAGTTGAAGAGATACTCTACATTCAAAATTAAGCTGGTTTCAACCGAGGCTTCATTAACTACAGGAGCAACCCCAACTTATCTTACCGTAACACCAACGTTGCAAACCCTCAAGACCAAGTGTATCCTACTCAGCAACCTGCTCTGAACAAGACTTTTGTTCAAAATCCTCCAACAAATCCACCTGGATTTGCCCCAAGACCTGCTCCGCAGTCTGATAGTGAGCTTAAGGCATTGCTTCTCCAACTTCTTCAAGGTCAAAACGCTGCAACTCAAGATACCACCAAGCGGTTCACTAAGCTTCGAACTCACATTGATTGCTCTTACGACGATTTGAACCACAAGCTCAAAATCTTGAGCAGCAGATTGAAGCATATTGAGTCCAACTCTCCCTCAGCTTCCACTAAGTCTATAGGTCAACTTCCTGGGAAAGCAGTGCAAAACCCCAAAGACTCTGCAAATCTCTATGCAATCTCTACAGCCCCAGCTCTCCATCTCCTTCCTTTCAAGAAAAGATTCTCACACATCACCTGCGACGGTGATCTTCAAGGTGGAGGGGTATCCTGTCAAGCTGCTGCTGTGATCGTTGAGAGCACACCACTCGAGCAACCCACTCGAGTGAGTGATCGAGTCGACTTCATCTCAGTGAACGAGAAGTGAATTCTAGACCTGCATGCTATGATCACGAGTCCTTTCCTTGAAAGATTCACCGAAGATATTGAGAAGGAATATGAGATCACGTTGGAAGAAGAATTTCTGGAGCTGGAAGAGTCAATGACCTTTGATGAAGCTGTTGAGAAACTGGGACCTTGTGGGTATGGTTTGATTGAAAGAACCTTGAAGAGAATTCAAGATAGGAGAGCAATAGCTGCTAAGTCTCAGGAATGCCAAGTAATTGCTCAGTAGGAGGTTTTGGTACAAGAGAAGTTAAAAGATCCAGGATCTTTCATTTTACCATGCTCAATCAACAACCAAGCATTTGGTAAGTCTCTCTGCGATTTGGGTGCTTCTGTTAGCATTATGCCTTTGTCTGTGGCAGAAAGGCTTGGTTATCACAAGTTCTTGCCAAACATGTTATCACTAGTCTTAGCTGATAGATCGGTGAGATTTCCGCATTGACTACTTGAAAATGTTCCAGTGAGGATAGGAAAACTTGAAATACCCACGGATTTCATCATCATGAAGATGGACGAAGAACCCAAAGATCCTTTGATTCTAGGAAGACCCTTCCTAGCATCCTCACAAGCCGTCATCGATGCCAAGACTGGAGAAATACTTCTTCGAGCTAGCAACAGTTTAGAGGTGAGATTCAACACTTCATCCAGATTGGAGAGCTCAACCTATGAAGGTCAGCTATACTCCGTGGAAGCAAACGATGATAAAGAAATGTTCGAGCGTAATTGTCGACTCCTGGGTTATAACGTTAATACGAGGAGTCATTTTGAAGGAGTAGTGCATCCCTTTGTCACATTTACTGAAGATGGAACACCAAGTGAGGAGTCCGCACAAGTCACTTGACCACCAGACTCGAGTGACCACTCGAGTGACCGCACAAACCACTCAACTTCATCCACTCGAGTGAGTCACTCGGATGCTTCTCACAGCATACTTCTCTCGGATGCTTCTCACCATACTCCTATTCAAGTAGATGTGCCATCATCCACGACTCAACATGGTGTAGATCAGGGTACACTTCTTGCCCTACAGAGTTTGGTAGCTGAACTCTCACTCTCAGTGGAAAGGTTGACTCTGGAGGTTTCAAAGCTTAAGCAGATTCATACTCTACCAGAAGAGTTCAACAAGAAGCCTAAACCACCAGAGATGAGTCAAAGGTTCTATAATGCTATCCGATCATCATCTTACCATCAATCCAAGCCAAGTCCAGAGAGGTCAACACCGACTCTCAAGGACACTTTTCAAGCATAAAAGAGTAAGAAGTCAAGCTATGTGACTATAAACAAGCTCACTTGGGAGGAAGTCCCATGACTATCTTTGTAAATATCTTTTTAAGTTTTTATGAATCTTGTTATTTTTGATGTTTTTCTTTAGTGTTTTTGAATTCAGGTTTACCAGATTAGCCAAGTGTGCGTGAAGAGCCGGAGTCTTGAAAAACCAAAGCACTCGAGTACTCCACTCGACCACACCACTCGACCTGACTGGTCGAGTGGTCCAGGTTTTTCTAAAAAAAAACTCAACTTTTAATCTCAACCACTCGATTCATCTAACATATCTTTTATCATTCCACTCGACTCCTCCTCTCCCATTTCACGATTTCATCGAAATTTTTCCCAAAAATTCTTCAAATTTTTTTTTTTCGAAATTCTTCAAAGTTTTCATAAAATTTTCATCATGTCATCTCACTCGCACCATTCCGACACCAACTTGTAAGTTTTTTGCAACTTTTGATCCATTGTTTTTGCGAAATTCTAGGTTTTAAGTTTTCAAAATTTTTGAAAATTTTCTTTCAATTTTATACTTGCATGTTGTTAAATCGGATTAATTATAAGTAGAACTTGGCATAGGAAGTGAACCCCATGGTTGAATTGTTTAGAATTGTGAAACTTTTGTTGTAATTGGTGCATAAAATTTTTGGAACTACATATTGAGTTAGAACATAAAATTTCACCATTGCTATTTGCTTGTTTGTTGATATGAGAACTCACTAGTAGTTTTCGTTGTCAAATTTAAGTAAAATATTGAAATTTATAACTCAACCTCATAGAACTCGTGATGAACATTGAAAATTGATGAAATTCTTTAACTTTGGGTGTTTAAACATGGATTTCTTTGAATTGCTAATGTATTTGATTGTCTGTTTAGTTGCTCGAGCCAAGCACTCGGTTTAGTCAAGTCGAATACAAAAATTATTTGGAAATTTTTGTTGACTCGACCTGACTGGTCAAGTGACTTACTCGAGTGGTCCAAATTGTTTGCTAAAACTTACAATTTTTGCCATTGTTTCAGGTACTCAGATAACACCAGGACTCGAGCAACTCGAAGTACTACACACGCTGAGAGTGGATTCTCGAGATCCCGAAGAGACATAGCTCGCGGGAAGAGAGTTTTAGAAGAAGAATCGATGCAAAGGGATGTCAAAGACAGTGATGATTCTGAAACTTCAGATGGATGATTCCAACCTTGGTCGAGTGGTCCATTCGAGTCAAACCCCAGACTTCAGCAGACTTCACCACTCGACCAACCTTGGACGAGTTGGCCACTCGAGTCGCACGAGGGAGCTGAGCCGATGCAAGGAATCTCCCTAGTCATTCCACCCTACACCCAGGAGAGCATGCAGGCCAGCATTGGCGCCTACTTCACTCCACACCAATGAGGTACCACAACCTTCCCTTTGTATATACCATTGCATAACTCTTTTTGGTTTTCTTTGTTTAATCTCTTAGGTTTCCCTTTGAATTTTTATTATATAAGGGACTGTGTAATTTAAGTTTGGGGGAGTGTCTAAGAGATGTATTTGACATGTTTTCTTTGTTTTCTTAATTCAAAATTTGCATCCATCTATGTGCATCTAAAACCCATAAAAATTTGAAATTTTTTAGAAAATGATTTCACAAAAACAGAGTGTCATTTAGTTGCATTTGCTTAGGATTGTTGCATTTAGCATAGGGGATGATGACGAGTTAACCAATTAAGGCTTAATAACCAAACATATGATTTTAGTGCCATTAGTTATAAGTTGTCTTATGCATTCACCTTAGTTTGAAACATAAGGCTGCACCTTGCTTGGAATTGAATTTAGCACTCCTACTTGGTTAAAAACTTGATGTGACTTGTAAATCTATCCCTATGAATTTGAACCTTAAATTTGAAAACTTATTTATCATGATATTCTCTAAAACTTAAAACTCATGGATACCTCAAAATACTTGGATTTTCTTTCACCTTTTACCACTCTTGCTAATCCAAGTAGCTGTCTCCATTATTGAGATAGTTCCACAAAAACCAAACCAAAAACTTCATTTCAGACCAATACATCAGTTGTGACAGAAGTGAGGCCTATTTTTGGATTGAATTATAGAGAAAGTGTTAGGTTTTGCCGACAGGAGTAGCCTCTCATGTAGTCTCTGGTTCACATTTTTTGAATCAGATTAGGCGAAGGGGTTCGAATGGGTTTTGGGTTTGAGTTTGGGAAAGAAAAGAGTTTGCTAAAAAAATGTATGCCTTTGGAGAGGGTAGTTCAAAGAAAATGTATAAGTCTAGTAAAAGATTTAGAAGAAAAAGATAAGAGTTAGCTCCGAGTCAAGAAATGAAAGAGAAAAAAATATATATAGTAATACCACTCGAGTAGCTTACTCGACCAAAGTGGTCGAGTCAAGTCTTAGAAAAAATAGAAAAATTTTCAAATCCTCTAGAAGTTAAAGAAAAAAATGTAGAAACACCCTCTCCTTAGAAGAAAAACAGAAAGATCGATCCTTGGATTCATAGAGAAAAGAAAGATAGTCTTTAAATACCAAAGGGTAGTGCTAGGTTCAGTTTCTGAGGTTTTAGAGTTAGGGAAGTCATTGGATGGTCATGGGTGGATGATAGTCTGCTCCTGTATACATCAGTTGGCTTTACCTTTAGCATTCTCTTAAAATTCAATCATTTTCAATGAGAGATCCTGATACTTGCGCTTAAACCAGAGGAAGAAGAGATAACTTTTATCTCTTAAAATTTGTCCCTCAACCAAATGAGTTTTAGTTATTGCATATCATGATCCACCAGATCGTGCTTAATAAATGTTAAAGGGATAGTTTACTTTGAATGCTTGTTTTGGCTGAGTCTTAGTGTTGAATTCTATGTGATGAGTATGGCTAAAGCTTTTAAGTAAAACTGTTATGATTTGCATGCTAGAATTATTAACTGTGGTGTTGACTTCAGAGGTTTGCTTAGTTTGCTAGGTTCCGAGTCCCCACTTTCAACCTTACTCCTTTCATCTTATTCTTTCTATTTGCTTGAGGGCAAGAAAATGATATGTTTGGGAGAGTTTGATAACATTGCATTTTGGCATGTTTTTACTATTGTTCTATTGTAACTTAGCATAGGTTTTAGGCATTACTTTTATCACTTATTGCATTTATTTGACATTTAGGATATTTAGTCTCTTTGCATTAGTTTGCATGCATTTTGCATACATGTGGTACTTTCAGGTACTTGGAGCTGCAAGGAGTCATCACTTGTGTGACCTCTCAAGCTATGAAGCGACGTGAGGATTTCTGCAAGGAGTCACGACTCGAGTGACATGGAGCCATAGAGTTGAAGACTGCAAAGGAAGCTCAAGTTACTCGAGAAGGCTACTCAGATGAAGACTCGTGGAGGCTACTCGACCAGACCACTTGACTGCTGGGTCGAGTGGTGAGCACCGCTTCGAGAAGATTCTACAAATTATGGTGAATTCTCGTTATCCCTAATTCTTATGTATAAATACCAAGGTTAATGATAACTCGGTACGGGCAACCTGACACAATTTTTATTCCACGCCGCCTTAGCATAATTAGTTTATCTCTCTAGTTTATCTTTAGATTTCGATTTGGATTTTCTATGACTTTTGGAGATTTAATAAGATCGAGTTTGATTTACTGTTCCTTTTTCTAGATTTCTTTCTCATCAGATCATCCTTCATCTATGACAAGTCTTAGCTTTTCTGGGCTTTTGGCTTCGATGATGATCTCGATGAGTGAGTAGTCATTTTAGGGGTTTTCAGGGATGGATTAGGTAGTCTCACTCGATTGCCATGAGTTTTCGTTGATTTATGCTGATTCGGTTTTAAAATCCCTCTTGTGTTTTTGTTCTTAATGCTTGTACGTCTCTGATCAAGAGGATCATGATTGTAGATGACTTCATGAGCAGCAAAAGTGCCTTGAACCATCAGATCTAGTTTTTCCAGGGATTAAGGCACAATAGCGTGAGAGTTGGTGCATCAGATGTTGATTTACGTCATGACCCAACTACTCACTTGTTATGAGTCTTTCTTGGCTTTGACGGATCAATCCTTAGTCACTTGTTGAGACCTTTCACCACGACAGTGGGTTGGATTGGAAGTGAGATCACTCGGGTGACCTACTCGAGTCACTTAGGATTTTGCAACCAGTCTTAGTTTTTGCATCTTTAGTTCATGATTTGTTAGAGTGTGACAGACTCTGCATCTCTAGTTTAATTTTATGTATTTTAGGTTGTTAGTAAGCAAAACCCCTAAAATATATTGTTTGACTCGCTAGCTTAATCCAAATGTTAAGTGCTACAGACATGCTCTAGATTAGGTTCGATATTTCACCCTCTATACTATCAATCGATTGTAACCGACCAAAAAAATACCCAGTTTCATGAGCCATCTACGTAACATTGTAAAACAATGAAACCGGCAGTTACATAAGAAGGTGCGAGATCTGGTTGTTCCAATTAACCAAATTCCTTAGACTGGGCAGATTTCCATGCTAGAGCATCACTTTCTGCTACCTTAACAATTTCTTGTGAATCTCTATCCAGATTCTTGAAAATCTTATCATTACGAGCTTTCCAGATATACCAAATGATACAGGGGAAACTGTTATCCTTGAATGAATTTAGTAATCGCCAAAATAGGTTGTCTAAATTAGAGAAAATGGAAGTTTTGGGAAATATTCCCACTGCCAAATTTATATTTGAAAGGTCCCAATTTTTTAATGTTGGAATGTCTGCTCCACAATGTACGCATTGAGCGTCACAATTTACACATCTAGTTTTCATCTTATATTTTGCCAAATGACAAGTATTACAAGGAGAACAATCTATGAGTTTGTTTTTAGAAATATAAAGAATAGCATAAAGAATTTGAATTTTTGGAAATGAAGGATGCCCAAGCCTTTGATGCCACAAGAAGCTATCAGAAGAATTGATGTTGCAGATCAATGGAGAAGAAGTAAGAGGAGTCAGGTCTTGAGAGGATTGGGTTGAGCAGTCCAAAAAATATAGCTTGTTATATAATCTACCCCTCCCAATCATCAAGTCCCGAGAAAGCTCTTGTATATTGCAAAATGTAGGATAGAATGTTACTTAAAACGAAGAAGCATAAAGACGAGAAACTGACACTGATAAGATTCAAATGAAAAGAAGGCACACAGAGAAAATCATGAAGAAGAAGCTTTTATGAGAGTTTAATATAACCAAATTTAGTGACATTAAGGTTAGCACCATTTGGGAGAGTCACTAGAATGGCAGGGACAATATTAATAGTTGTGAAAAATAGACAGATTGCAACAAACATGAGATGTGGCCCCTGGAAAGTGGTAAAAAGAAAGGATTGAGAATTACCCGCTGAAGTGGTTGGAACAACATCCCCGTTATTAGTAATAGTTAGCAATGAAGATTGAGCATTCAGTTGACTAGATAGTTGTTGAATCTGTTCACCTGAAAGCTGAGCTAATGCATTTTAAACTTGGTGAAAATGCTAATGCATTTTAATCTTGCACTACAAGAAAACAGCCGGGATCAGACGGAAAAATCCGTCGAAAATCCATCAGAAAAGGCAAAATCCGTCAGAATCCGTCGGCTTTTATCGTCTGAACTTTGTCGTCGGAATTGGAAACCGCATCGGAAATACAGATGAATTTCCTGGATATCCGTCGGAAATCCATTTATGGAACCTAGTTTCTGCAATCCATTAAATCCATTAAAGACCCGAACTTTGGTCTTCGGAGTACACTTCAGAAATGAAAAATTGAATAAATATTTGAAATAAAATAAAAATTGATTAAAATTTTAAAATTTACTTACCTCGTAGACGAATTCGTTGAGAGGCGGGGTTCCTTCAATGATTGGTTGAGTAAGAAGAAACTCTTGACCCATCTTCCTGATGTTGCCAACGATCTCCCGAGCTACACCAACTTGGATTTCATTGGTGTTCTTGTTGGTGTGTGCAACTTCGATCAATCTGAGGGCAGAAGGTTGGACACCATCTTTCCGAAACTACAAAATTAACAAATATAGTAAATATTTTGAATATAAAATTAAAAAAAAACATAGTGATTAAACCAAAAACTTACAAGTTGTTTTGCCTTTGTGACCAAACTGCTTGCTCCTAGATTGTGCGTCGCCTTACCCTTTCCTTTGCGATCGCTGTTCCGGCATGCTGAGTGGGTTGTGGAGCTAGCCTTCGTAGCGTCTTCACTCCAGTACGCTATCAACCCGTTCCATAGGGCCGAGTTCATAACCAACTCCCTTGGAACAAGATTCCTCGACCACAACGCCTTCCACTCGTTCATCTTCCGTGAATACATGATTGCCGCTTTTTTGTGGAAGTCCCTTCTAACCAAAGCGGTAATGTGACTATCCCAAGTAAATTCTTGCTGATAAAAATGAAAATTAAATTAAAATAAACTAATAAACTATTTAAATTCAAAGTAAACAATAAAGAAAATGAAAAACTTACCGCAAATTGCCGAAACCACATTTCCTGCTCTCCTAAGGGCATTTGGGTGTACGTCGGATACGGATGCTGAAACAATCCATTAAGCATCCGGTTGATAGACTTGGAAATCCCATTTCCTGAATCTTTAAACCTTGAAAACAAATTATTTTGTAGACTTTAAATAGTTTATAAAAAAATATTAAATAAAATTTAATATATTTAAATAAGAAAATCAAACTTACCATGTGTCTGTCCCAACACAATCCGGATGAAGACGAGTGAATCTCTCTCGTCCAGGTAAAGCAACGAAGTCCTCGACGCTCATTTCCGACGGTGCAGTAGAGGGTGGTCTAGATGCAACAGAGGGTGGTGTCGATGCAGCAGCGGGTGGTACAGGTGATGCGGTGTCCAAAAATATGGGTAGATGCCGTAGAAGGACTCCTCGCAACTCCTCTACTCCTCCCGGAACTTCGACGTACTCGGCTCCCAGAACCCTCGTATAATCCGTAATCCCTTATAAATTTTTAAAACGAAATTAATTTTTTTAAATTACTTAAAATAAATATAAATGTCTAAAATAATTATAAATTTCTAAAAATGATTATAAATTTCTAAAAATGATTATAAATTTCTAAAAATGATTATAAATTAATAAAAAGCATTATAATTTTATTAAAACAAATTTATAATTTATTCTAATTTAAATAAATAATGTAAAGTAAAAAAAATATATTTAACATAACAAATTCATATTATCCAATTCTTAATCAACTTCAAATCCTATCCAAAATCAAATTCTTAATCAAAATCATATAAATTCTTAAGATAAATAAAATCATATCCAAAATAAAATTCATATTATCCAAATCTTAAATCTAACCATAGAAATCCTAGAACTAACACTAGTAAACATAAATCTAACATCCAATAACATAAATCTAACATCCAAGAACCTAAATCTTACATCCAAGAACCTAAATCTAACATCAATCTTAAAACCTTAGAAATCTTTATGTTTTAGAGTTTTGGAAACTTACAAATTGGATGGAATTGATGGATTGTTAGACATCTTGATGATTGAGCCAAAAAAAGTTGTGAAATCGGAGGTTTTGTTGAAGGAGAAATCGGAGGTATGTTTTTTTTTTTCGTTTCGCGTAACAGATCCACGAGGAAGAAGAAGAGATTATTTATCAAAGAATTCCGACGGAAATTCCGTCGGAATCTAATCAAATTAAATGAAACGCGGTCTCGGGAAGATTCCAGCCTAAAATTTCGCATATCCGTCGGAAATCCGTAGGTCATTTCCGACGGATTTCCGATGGATATGTGAAATTTTAGTTTCCCGGGGAGATGAAAATTAAATTTGCCGTGTAATTAAATTCCGACGGATATGCGACACATGCTTGTCTCTTCATTGGCCAGTCAAACCTTGAGGCGGTACACGTGTAACTACAATCCGTCGGAAATTCGTCAGAAATTTCCGATGGGTTTGTGGTTTCATGGTCGTTTACAATCCGTTTCTCTTGAAATATGTTTGTAGTATGGTTTGTTACTCATTTCAATGATGAAATACTAACATATACCTTGTAACATATCATATATATCAAAATTAGAAAAATCCTGACTAACATGACTACATGTTAGACAATTATACATATCTTAAAACGATGATTTATAACCATAACAACTAAACTTATCTAATTTCATATATTTAATATGTAACAATGTATTTGTTTATATTTTATCATTGAAATGAGTAACAAAGCATACTACAAACATATTTCAAGAGTAACGGATCGTAAAAGGCCACGAAACCACAAACCCGTCGGAAATCCATCTGAAATTTCTGACGGATTTCCGATGGGTTTGTGGTTACACGTGTCTCGGTTTAAGGATTGACTGACATTGACTACCAAGTAAAAATTTCATTTCTGTCAGAAATCCATCGAAAATTTCCGACGGATTTCCGACGGATTGGAGTGTAATTTGGTTTTGGATGTTTTGTGTATAATTTTTTTTTATGGTTTTTTGGTTTTTTTTTTGTTGTTTTTTTATTTTTGGGTTTCTTTATGATTTTTAATGTTTTTATTTATTTATGGTTTTGTGGTTTTAATTTTTATTAAAAGTAATATTTAAAATACGAAATAAAAATACAAAATATAAATAAAAACATATGTTCATAATGTACTAATCTGAATCAGATAATGATCCTTGAGAAGGAATATCGTCTTCGGCCTCATCAAATTCTCCAAGTTCTTCCTCTTATTCTGAATGAACTCTATCATCACCAATTTCCGTTAAATCAACCACAAGGAATGTATCAAAAGAATGCTCAACATGATCCATTGGAACACTTCTAGTTGGTTGTAAAGCATCGTGCTCAGAAACTCCATAAATTTTTCCTCTTGGATTAATTGGAGTCACTGTAATCCAAGGATCTGAACGCCGTGTTACTCTAGGGTAACGAATATAGCATACCTAAAAAAACAAATGTAATTTATGAAGTTAAATGAAACAAAAATTGAATCCAAAAACTGTCGTAATATAAAATATTTATTAAAATATCCGAACCTGGTCTGCCTGTGATGCTAGGATGAATGGGTCATACGTACAAAGTCTTCTTCTAGAATTTACTAACGTGACGCCAAATTGGTTCACCTTAACCCCACGACCAACTTCTGGATTATACCATTAACACATAAAAGTAATGCACCTCATGTCCAACATCCCTGGGTAGCGCACTTGAAATATTTCTTTGAGAATCCCGTAGTAGACAACATCACCAGATTGAGCCGAAATACCATAATCTGCAGTTGGTCTTTGACCTTCCTTCATCGTGAATCCTAAACGCAAATCCCCTACTGCAATACCTAGGATACGAGGTCGCAATGTAGATTGGGCCAGTAACTAACTCCACTAACCATGTCGGAAAAACTGATCCACCTCTAATTCCCTCATTAACCTAAGAAAATAATTTCCACAAAATTAATATAAAACACTTACGTAATAATTGAAGGCATTTATATATTAATCTTATAGCCTACTTACGTAAAATTGCAGCCAAGTAATATAATCGTTCTCCTTATGCAGTTCAAGTTATTCTTCAGTCTTTTCCGGAAAATGGCTACGTATTATTGCCATGTAAATCTCGAAAGCAAACAACATTATATAACCTTTGAAAGCTAATACTTATGTATAAAATAATTTAGTATTTAAATAGATTAAGTTTTTTACCTTTCGTACTCCGCCATCTCCTCACCATTTGTTAGGATATACATATGCAAGTGAGTCCACTCCTGTTGTGATAATTTGCATTTCTTCCCTTTTCCACTGACTCGACCAACTTGCGAAAACAACTCAGGGACCACCACGGGATACATGGCTTTCTCAACTCTACCATCATGGTGAGCAGGACGTCTACTCTTCGTACGAACTTCCGATGGAAAGTAATATTCCGCAAAATGTGAAGTTTTTTCGTTGATGCTCAGTGCGAAAATAGACCCCTCCACTCGAATTAAATTTTTAACCTTCTTCTTAAGATGGAACATGTACCGCTCAAAAGGATACATCCAACAGAATTGAACAGGACCACCTAGTACGGCTTCATGGGGGAGGTGGATCAGAAGATGTTCCATAACATCAAAAAAGGACGGTGGAAATATCTTCTCAAGATTGCAAGTGTTTTCGTGCATAAATCCCGAAAGAAAGTACCAACTCCTGCAAATAAAAATACACAAATTTAAATATATATATATATATAATATAAATATCAGTAATTGTTAAAATACACATGAAAACGATTTATACCTACAATTTTTTCGTACATATCTTTATGAAGGAGCTCCGCAAAAGCAAATAGAAGAAGTCGCTGCATCACAACATGACAATCATGACTCTTCATTCCGATAAACTTTCCTTCTCCATAGTTGACGCAATTACGCAGATTAGATGCATATCCATCAGTGAATTTGACATCGTCTTGAATCCAATCAAAAAAATCTTTTGTCTTTTGTGCATCCAACCAGTACGGAGCAAAAGGATATTTACCATTGGGAAGAATTTCAAGAAAATCACGATCGCAATCTCTGCCAAGTCCAACCTAGACTTCAGATTGTCTTTTGTCTTCTCTGGTACATTTAAAATCGTATTTATTATGTTATCAAAGAAGTTCTTTTCAACATGCATCACATCGAGGTTGTGCCTCAATAAATGGTCCTTCCAGTAAGGTAATTCCCAAAAGATACTCTTCTTGTGCCAATTATGAACTTCCCCGGCTCCGTAAACAGTTTCATGCCCATCATCGCAGCACCAAAATCTCTCAACTGATCCAATAAAGTACTACCGTCTGGCTCATCAATTAGAGCTTCAAACACTTGTTTATTTTTCGTAAATAATGTTTTAGAGCGACGATACGGATGCTCCATCGGTAGAAACCTTCTATGGCAATCAAACCAACACGACTTTCTTCCGTTCCTCAATTGGAAAGCATCTGTGTTGTCTTCGCAATACGGGCACGATAGTTTTCCATGAGTTGTCCATCCAGATAACATTTCATATGCTGGGAAATCGCTAATGGTTCACATAAGAACCGCACGCATCCTAAAATTCTGCTGGCGCAAAACATCAAACACTTCAGCACCGTGACTCCATAGCATTTGTAACTCATAGATCAATGGCTGGAGGAATACATCTAGTGATATCTTCGGATGCTCAGGGCCGGGAACAAGAACAGGGAGAAATAAAAACTCTCGACGCATGCAAATACCAGGGGGCAAATTGTACAGTGTTACGATTACGGGCCACAACGAATACTGCCTTCCATGCTTCCCAAATGGGTTAAAACCATCTGTACATAACCCAATGTACACATTTCTTCTCTCAAACGAAATCCAGATACATGGATTGAAAATGTTTCCACACTTTTGCATCTGACGGATGTGTAATCTCTCCATCTTGACATTGTTCTGTATGCCATCTCATTTGCTCTGCTGTGCGCTCAGATTGATATAACCTCTTCAACCTTGAAGTCAACGGTAAGTACCACATACTTTTAAATGGAATTGGAACTCTCTCACTAGTATCCTAAAACCATGGTTTACGACAAAAATGACAACTTCTCCTGTTTTCATCTTCTCTCCAATATATCATACAGTTGTCGATGCACACATCTATTACTTGATACGGCAAACCAAGACCACCTACATGTTTTTGTACCTCATAGTATGATGCCGGTGCAAGATTATCTTCATGCAAAAGATCTTTCACCATATCTGCTATCGCATCAACACATTCCTCTGCCAAATTGAAGTCCGTCTTAATGGTCATCATTCTACTAGCAGATGATAATGGTGAATGACCTTCTCTACACCCATCATATAATGGCTGCTTCGCTGCGTCTAACATATCAAAAAATCTTCTAGCTTCTACATTTGGTTCTTCAACCCTATCCTCATCTATTACGGTGGATGGCAAATTTTCTCTAAACGCATCATTCACCATCTCAACGGTACCAACACCAAAATCTACTTCCGTTCTATGTTCTCCTAAGCTATCCGCAACATAGGGTTCACTGCTACTACAACCATAATCAAAATTTCTTTCTCCATGTAGATACCAAATCTTGTAACCCGGCATAAATCCATTGCTATACCAGTGATGCCAAACTATCTCTATCTTAACATTACGAGAATTGTAACAAATTGAACATGGACATTTCATCGCGGTTGATTTCCAGCAACGGCCATGAACTCGCATATACCTCGTGCATAACCATCGTTTAGTAACTTCGACTCCAGATCAAACATTTCTTCATCCATCCACGATCTTAAATCTCTAGAAGACGACATCTCTCTCTACACGTTTTTTTAGAATTGTTGGGTTGAAATTTGTTGTTGTGATTGAATGGAGAAGTATGGTAACACACTACAAGAAATCTACCACGTAACTGACGGTAATTTCTGTCGGAAATCCATCGGTTTCGGCAAAATCCGTCGGTTATCCATCGGGTTTTTCCATCGCTTCTATCTCGTCGGAAATAAAAATCTCCGACAGAATTCTGACGGAATAGAGAAATCAGAAATCCGTCGGAAATCCATCGGTTTTAATACCGTCGGTGTACCGTCGGTTAAAAATAGACGGAACACCGACGGAAATCTGATTCTTATAAACCGACGGATTTCCGACGGATCTATAACCGACGGCAAACCGACGGATCTAAACTGACGGATTTCCGACGGATTTGTGATTTTTATAAACCGACGGATTTCCGACGGATGTATAACCGACGGCAAACCGACGGCAAACCGACGGATCTAAACCGACGGATTTCCGATGGAATTCTGATTTTTATAAACCGACGGATTTCCGACGGACCTATAACCGACGGCATACCGACGGATCTATAACCGATGGATTTCCGATGGAATTATTGAAATTTTTTTAATTATAAAATCGAATATTTAAAAATAAATTTATTAATTTGTAAAATTTGTTTTATAATTAAAATTAAAACAAATTTTAAAATTAAAGAAATAATAATAATGCAATAATTCAATATTTCTAAATCAATTCAAATAAAAAAGGAAAAAAACTAAAACTACGAGGGCGGGAAGCGGGATAAGAATTCCGCCATTTGTTGCTGCAATAACCGGTTATCCGCCTCCAATTTGCGGGATCTCTCGCGTTCCGCTTCTTGTTGGAGGCGATCCGCTTCTCGTTGGAGGCGATTCGCTTCTTGTTCTTCTGCGAGCTGTTGCAGCTGCATCTTCATAGCTTCCATGTCAGCGTCTCGTTGTGCGAACTGTGCCCTAATATCTGGAGAATCGCCGTAGAAACGCGAAGTTGCAGAAAAAGAGTCGTCGTCCGGAAGACCAAATACACGACCTTTTGTCTTCGGAGTACACTGTGGTAAGAAAAGAAAATTTTGTTAAAAATTAGAAATTACAAAAAAATGATGTAAATATATATTTTAGTTACCTCGTAGACGAATTCGTTAATCTTCTTGATTGGTAGATCAGTCATTGGAGACGTTCCTTCGATGATTGGCTGAGAAAGGAGGAAGTCTTCCTTCATCTTCTCATAGTTGTCAATGATCTCCTGAGCCAGCGGATCTTGGATTTCATGGTTCTTCCTGCTGGTATGCGCATCCTTGAGCAATGTGATAGCGGAAGGTGGGACACCGTCTTGCCGAAACTACAAAAATGAAAATTTAGTAAACTATAAAATTATAAAACTTAAATAACAAAATTTTAATTAAATAAAAAACTTACCAGTTGTTTGGCCCGTGTGACCAAAATAACCATTCCTAGATTGTGCGTCGCCTTACCTTTTTCTTTGCGATCGCCGTTTCGGCATGCAGAATGAGTTGTGGAGCTTGTCTTGGTCGGTTTTTCACTCCAATAAGTGCATAACCCGCTCCATAGGCCCGGGTTGGAAAGCAACTCCCTTGGGACATCATTCTTGTGCCACTTCTCCTTCCACTCGTTCAGCTTCCACGAATACATTCTCGCTGCTTTTTTATCGAAGCATCGTCTAACCGAGGCAGTCATGTGGCTGTTCCAAGTAAATTCTTGCTGCAAATCAAAAATTCAAATAAAATAAATATATTAAATAAAAGTAAAAAATTTTATAATATGAAGTACTTACCGCAAATTGGCGAAACCACAATTCCTGATCCGCTATCGGCATTTGGTTGTAAGTCGGGTACGGATGACGAAGCATTCCATTGAGCATCCGGTTAATGGACTTGGAAATCCCATTTCCGGAATCTCTAAACCTACAAAAGAAATTAGTGCACATAATTTGAAATGTAACTAAAGTAATTTGAATTTAAAAATACTTACCATGTGTCTGCCTACGCATTCCGGATGGAGACGAGGCAATCTATCTCGTCCTGGTTGAGCGACAAAGTCCTCGACGCTCATCTGCGATGGTGCAGTAGGTGAAGGCGTCGGCATAGGCGCTGTCTCCGGGATCTGTGTCTCCGGTATAGGAGAACTCCTCGAAGCGGCAGTACCTCCCCGGCGACTACTACGTCCGCTGTGTCCTGAACGGACAAACCTACCGTAATCTCTATAAAATTTTAAAAAAATATCAAACATTATATGAAAAAATTAATAATAATAAAAATAAAAAAAAAGTATGAAAAAAAATTTAAATTCATTATTAGACCAAAACAATCATACTTTTATAAAAGAATGAATAATTTATGGAAAAACTTATAAATTACTAAAATACAAATAAATTTATATTTATAAGTATTAATTCCAAAACAATTTAAAATTTGTTAATCCTTGATTTATAAAAGAATGAAAAATTCATGAATATAATTATAAATTACTTACATGATTAAAAATTATCAAAAAAATAATGATAATTTTCTAAAAATTATAATAACATACCAAAATTAAGAAAATATTAATGCATGAAAAAAATAATAAATATTTCAATTAATAAATAAAATAAGAAAACAAATAATTTTAATAAACATAACAATCCTAAATCTAACAATTACAAACCTAAATCTAACATTACAAACCAAAATCTAATAATTACAAACCTAAATCTAACAATTAAAACCTAAATCTAACATTACAAACCTAAATCTAACAATTCTAATTTTCTAAACAATCAATCTAACTAAAAACTTAACAATCCATAATATAAACTTCAAAACTTACAAGTTTGGGGGATTATGAGACATAATGATGATATATTGACGGAAATCCGGAAGGTTGGGAGAGGTTTGGCGATTTTGGATTTTTTTTCTTGTCTGCGAAAGTGAGGAGGAAGAAGACGAAGTCGGTATAAATTACGATATTTCCGACGGATATATCCGTCGGAAATCCGCCAGTTTCAAAAAATTAAATTACGCACGTTCTCGATAAGGTTTCGGAAAGGTTAGCGCCTAAATTTTCGCTAATCCGTTGGAAATTTCCGACAGATTTCCGACGGACACGCGAAAATTTAGGCATCGCGGGAAACGAAAATAGTTTTGCGGTTACATTTTCATTATCCATCCACTACAAGAAATCAGCCGGATTCAGATGGAAAATTCCGTCGGAAATCCGTCGGAAAACGGGAATTCCATCGGAAATCCGTCAGGTTTAGCCGTTTGAACTATGTCGTCGGAATTTTGAAATCCATCAAAAATCCGTCGAAAATTCAGATGGATTTCCGACGGATTCTAGTTTCAGGAAATCCGTCGCTAATCCGTCGGATAGTGGTCGGAATATATTACGTCGGGTGTCCGTTGAGAATCCATCGGAAATATTCCGACAGATTTCCAACGGAATTCTGATGTTTTTGAACCGAAACAGACCGACAGATTCCCGACGGATACAAACCGACGGATTTCCGACGGATGTAAAATCCGACGGATTTCCGATGGATTTCTGACGGATTTCCGACGGATATAAAATCCGACGGATTTCCGACAGGCTGCAAATTGTTTTTTTTATAATATGTTGAAAATCAATTAATTTGAAGAAAATTAAATTTTTAAAAAAGAAATGAAAAATAAAATTTAATAGTATTGAAATTTAAAATAAAATATTATTGTAATTTTTTAATAATTCAAAAAGAAAAAAAAACATAAATATGTTTATAATCCGAAAATGAAACTAAACGCCCGGTGGACGTGGTGGATATTGCGAAAAGAAATCGTTCATCCGTTGGATCATCGCTCGTTGATCAGCTTCATATTTCGCCTGTTGCGCTTCTCCGGCCTCTTTAAGGCGTTGCATATCCGCCTTCAGCTCTTCCATTTCAGCGTCTTTTGCTGCGAGCCTCGCTTGAAGATCGGCGCTAGGATCCCCGTAAAAGCGTGAAGTAGCCGAGTAAGATGATGAATCGTCAGGAAGACCAAAGACCCGACCTTTGGTCTTCGGAGTACACTGCAGAAATGAAAAGTTGAATAAATATTTGAAAGTTAGAAAAATTGATTAAAATTTTAAAATGTACTTACCGCGTAGACGAATTCGTTGATCTTCTCGATCGGGACTTCGGTGAGAGGCGGGGTTCCTTCAATGATTGGTTGACTAAGAAGATAGTCATCACCCATCGTCCTGACATTGCCAACGATCTCCCGAGCTACACCATCTTGGATTTCATTGGTGGTCTTGTTGGTGTGAGCAACTTCGATCAATTTGAGGGCAGAAGGTTGGACACCATCTTGCCGAAACTACAAAATTAACAAATATAGTAAATATTTTGAATATAAAATTAAAAAAAAACATAGTGATTAAACCAAAAACTTACAAGTTGTTTTGCCTTTGTGACCAAACTGCTTGCTCCTAGATTGTGCGTCGCCTTACCCTTTCCTTTGCGATCGCTGTTCCGGCATGCAGAGTGGGTTGTGGAGCTAGCCTTCGTAGCGTCTTCACTCCAGTACGCTATCAACCCGTTCCATAGGGCCGGGTTCATAACCAACTCCCTTGGAACAAGATTCCTCGACCACAACGCCTTCCACTCGTTCATCTTCCGTGAATACATGATTGCCGCTTTTTTGTGGAAGTCCCTTCTAACCAAAGCGGTAATGTGACTATCCCAAGTAAATTCTTGCTGAAAAATAGAAATTAAATTAAAATAAACTAATAAACTAATTAAATTCAAAGTAAACAATAAAGAAAATGAAAAATTTACCGCAAATTTCCGAAACCACATTTCCTGCTCTTCTAACGGCATTTGGTTGTACGTCGGATACGGATGCTGAAGCAATCCATTAAGCATCCGGTTGATAGACTTGGAAATCCCATTTCCCGAATCTTTAAACCTTCAAAACAAAATGGTTTGTAGAGTTTAAATAGTTTATTAAAAAATATTTAATAAAATTTAATATTTTAAAATTTGAAAATGAGACTTACCATGTGTCTGTCCCAACACAATCCGGATGAAGACGAGTGAATCTCTCTCATCCAGGTAAAGCAACGAAGTCCTCGACGCTAATTGCAGACGGTGCTGTAGGGGGTGGTGTCGATGCAGCAGGGGATGGTACAGGTGATGCGGTCTCCGGAATATGGGGAGACGCCGTAGACTGACTCCTCGCAACTCCTCTACGTCTATCGGAACCTCGACGTACTTGGTTCCCAGAACCCTCATAATATAATCCATAATCCCTTATAAATTTTTAAAGAAATGATTATAAATTTATACAAATGATTTTAAATATGTAAAAATGATTAAAAACTTTTAAAATGATTATAAATTCCTAAAATGATTAATAATTTCAAAAATGATTAATAATACAAATGATTATAAATTTATAAAAAATTATTTATAAATTTATAGAAAATTATTTATAAATTTATAGAAAATTAATAATAAATTTAAAAAAATTTATTATAAATATTTTTAAAGGATTATAAATTCTCCAATATAAATTAATAATGTAAAGTAAATTTAAATAAATAATGATTATTTATTAATAAAAACATTATAAATAACTATAAATATTTAAAACTGAATCTAAATTAATAAAAAACAATATAATTTTTTCTTAACAAATATATAATTTATTCTAATTTAAACAAATTCTCTAAAATCAATAATTCTCTAAAATAACAAAACAAATTCTCAAAATTAAAAAATTAAATCTAACCACATAAATCTTGAATCAAACACTAGAAAACATAAATCTAACATCCAATAACATAAATCTAACATCCTAAAATCTAAATCTTACATCCAACAACCTAAATCTAACATCAATCATAAAACCTTAGAAATCTATAATTTAAATAGTTTTGAAAACTTACAAATTGGATGGAATTGATGGATTGTTAGACATGTTGATGATTGAAGTAGAAATCGGCGGATTAATCAGACGGAAATCGTTGACGGAATTCGGAGGTTTAATTTTTTTTTCGTTTGCGGTTCAGATCCGCGAGGAAAAAGAAGACTGTATTTATCAAATATTTCTGACGGAATATCCGTCGGAAACTTTAAATATTAAATGACACGCGGTCTCGGGAAGATTCCGCCTTAATTTTCGCGTATCCGTCGGAAATCCGTCGGAAATTTCTGACGGATTTCCGACGGATACACGAAAATTAAGTTTCCCGGGAAATGAAAATTTATTTGCCGCGTTAAATTTCGCGTGTCCGTCGGAAATCCGTCGGAAATTTCTGACGGATTTCCGATCGATACGCAAAAATTTAACGCGTGGACACGTGTAACGCATCAATACAAATGGATCGTCTGAGGCACGTGTAACCACGAATCCGTCGGAAAATTTTTGACGGATTTCTGACGGAATTCCAACGGGTTTGTGGTTTCGTGGTCGTTTACAATCCGTTTCTCTTGAAATATGTTTGTAGTAGGGGTTAGTACTCATTTCAATGATAAAATATAAACAAATACATTGTTACAAATGAAATATACGAAATCCAAAGAAATTTAGTTGTTATGGTTATAAATAATCGTAATAAGATATGTATAATGTAATAACATGTAGACATGATAGTTGAGATTTTTTTATTTTGATATATATAATATGTTACAAGGTATATGTTAGTATTTTATCATTGAAATGAGTAACAAACACTACTACAAATATATTTCAAGAGAAATGGATTGTAAACGACCACGAAACCACAAATCCGTTGGAAATCCGTCGGAAATTTCCGACAGATTTCCGACGGATATAGTATTTTTTTTGGTTTTTTTTTGTTTAATTTACGATGTTTTTAATTATTTTGGCATGTAGACATGAATTTTTCTGTTTTTATTTATTAATGTAAGTTATGGTTTTAATTATTATAAAATGTAATATTTAAATTACAAATTAAAATACAAAATATAAATAAAAACAAATGTTTGCGGTTCAAATACTAATCTGAATCAGATAATGATCCTTCTGAAGGAATATCGTCTTCGGCCTCATCAAATTCTCCAAGTTCTTCCTCAGATTCTGAATGAACTCTATCATCACCAATTGCCGTCAAATCAACCACTAGGAATGTATCAAAAGAATGCTCGACATGATCCATTTGAACACTTCTAGTTGGTTGTAAAGCATCGTGCTCAGAAACTCCATAAATGTTTCCTCTTGGATTAATTGGAGTCACTGTAATCCAAGGATCTGAACGCCGTGTTACCCTAGGATAACGAATATAGCATACATAAAATAAACAAATGTAAGTTATAAAGTCAAATAAAACATAAATAGAATCCCAAAACTTTAATAAAATATTTATTAAAATATCCGAACCTGGTCTGCCTGTGATGCTAGGATGAATGGGTCATACGTACGAAGTCTTCTTCTAGAATTTACTGACGTGACACCAAATTGGTTCACCTTAACCCCACGCCCAACTTCTGGATCATACCACTCACACATAAAAACAATGCACCTCATGTCCAACATCCCTAGGTAGCGAACTAGCAATATTTCTTTGAGAATCCCGTAGTAGAAAACATCACCAGATTGAGCCGAAATCCCATAATCTGCAGTTGGTCTTGACCTTCCTTCATCGTGAATCCTAAACGCAAATCCCCTACTGCAATACCTAGGATATGAGGTCGCAATGTAGATTGGGCCAGTTACTAACTCTACTAACCATGTCGGAAAAACCGAGCCACCTCTAATTCCTTCATTAACCTAAGAAAATAATATTCACAAAATTAATATAAAACACTAACGTAATAATTGAAAGCATTTATATATTACTATTATAGCCTACTTACGTAAAATTGTAGCCAAGTAATATAATCGTTCTCCGTATGCAGTTCAAGTTCTTCTTCAGTATTTTCCGGGAAATGGCTACGTATTATTGCCATGTAAAGCCTGAAATCAAACAACATTATATAACCTTTGGTTGCTATTACTTATGTAAAAAATAATTTAATATTTAAATAGATTTAGTTTTTTACCTTTCGTACTCAGCCATCTCCTCACAATTTGTTACGATATACTTATGCAAGTGAGTCCACTCCTGTTGTGAAAATTTGCGTTTCTTCCCTTTTCCACTTACTCGACCAACTTGCGAAAACAACTCAGGGACCACCAATGGATACATGGCTTTCTCACCTCTATCATCATGGCGAGCAGGACATTTACTCTTCGTACGAACTTCCGATGGAAAGTAATATTTCGCAAAATGTGAGGTTTCTTCGTTGATGCTCTGTGCGACAATTGACCCCTCAACTCGACTTAAATTTTTAACCTTCTTCTTAAGATGGAACATGTACCGCTCAAAAGGATACATCCAATGGAATTGAACAGGACCACCAAGTGCGGCTTCATGGGGGAGGTGGATCGGAAGATGTTCCATAACATCAAAAAAAAGACGGCGGAAATATCTTCTCAAGATTGCAAAGGATCAATGGTATATTTTCTTCTAAATTGCGAATCTCCTCAAGTGTAAGTGTTCTCGTGCATAAATCCCGAAAGAAAGCACCAACTCCTGCAAATAAAAAAACACAAATTTAAATATATATATATAATAAAAATATCAATAATTTTTAAAATACACATGAAAATAATTTATACCTGCAATTGCTTCGTAAACATCTTTATGAAGGAGCTCCGCAAAAGCGAATGGAAGAAGTCGCTGCATCACAACATGACAATCATGACTCTTCATTCCGATAAACTTTCCTTCTCCATAGTCGACGCAATTACGCAGATTAGATGCATATCCATCAGTGAATTTGACATCGTCTTGAATCCAATCAAAAAATTCTTTTTTCTTTTGTGCATCAAACCAGTACGGAGCAAAAGGATATTTACCATTGGGAAGCATTTCAAGAAAATCACGATCGCAAATCTCTGCCAAGTCCAACCTAGACTTCAGATTGTCTTTTGTCTTCCCCGGTACATTTATAACCGTATTCATTATGTTATCAAAGAAGTTCTTTTCAACATGCATCACATCGAGGTTGTGCCACAATAAATGGTCCTGCCAGTAAGGCAATTCCCAAAAGATACTCTTCTTGTGCCAATTATGAACTTCCCCGGCTCCGTACACAATTTCATGTCCATTACCTCCACATTCAGAAGTCATCGGAGCACCAAAATCTCTCAACTGCTCCAATAATTTACAGCCGTCTTCCTCATCAATTGGAGCTTCAAACACTTGTTTATTTTTCGTAAATAAAGTTTTAGACCGACGATACGGATGCTCTATCGGTAGAAACCTTCTATGGCAAACAAACCAACACGACTTTCTTCCGTTCCTCAATTGGAATGCATCTGTGTTGTCTGAGCAATATGGGCACGATAGTCTTCCATGAGTTGTCCATCCAGATAACATTTCATATGTTGGAAAATCGCTAATGGTCCACATAAGAACCGCCCGCATCCTAAAATTCTGCTGGCGCGAAACATCAAACACTTCAGCACCGTGACTCCATAGCATTTGTAACTCATAGATCAATGGCTGGAGGAATACATCTAGTGATCTCTTTGGATGCTCAGGGCCGGGAACAAGAACGGAGAGAAATAAAAACTCTCGACGCATGCACATACCAGGGGGCAAATTGTACGGTGTTACGATTACGGGCCACAACGAATACTGCCTTCCATGCTTCCCAAATGGGTTGAAACAATCTGTACATAACCCGACGTACACATTTCTTCTCTCATACGCAAAATCCGGATACATTGATTGAAAATGTTTCCACGCTTTAGCGTCCGACGGATGTGTAATCTCTCCATCTTGACGATGTTCTGCATGCCATCTCATTTGCTCTGCCGTGCGCTCAGATTGATAAAACCTCTTCAACCTCGAAGTCAACGGTAAGTACCACATACATTTAAATGGAATTGGAACTCTCCCACTAGTATCTTGAAACCGTGGTTTACAAAAAAATCGACAACTTCTCCTGTCTTCATCTTCTCTCCAATATATCATACAGTTGTCGATGCACACATCAATTACTTGATACGGCAAACCAAGACCACCTACAAGTTTCTGTACCTCGTAGTATGATGCCGGTGCAAGATTATCTTCAGGCAAAAGATCTTTTACCATATCTGCAATCGCATCAACACATTCCTCTGCCAAAATGAAGTCCATCTTAATGGTCATCATTCTACTAGCAGATGATAAAGGTGAATGACCATCTCTACACCCATCATATAATAGCTGCTTCGCTGCATTTAACATATCAAAAAATCTTCTAGCTTCTACATTTGGTTCTTCTACCCTATCCTCATCTATTATGGTCGAAGACAAATTCTCTCTAAATGCATCATTCACCATCTCAACGGTACCAACACCAAAATCTACTTCCGTTCTATATTCTCCTAAGCTATCCGCAACATAGGGTTCACTGCTACTACTACCATATTCAAAATTTCTTTCTCCATGTAGATACCAAATCTTTTAACCCGGCATAAATCCATTGCTATACAAGTGATGCCATACTAATTCTATCTTAACATTACGAGAATTGCGACAAATTGAACATGGACATTTCATCTTACCACTTGTTTTCACTCGCGGTTGATTTCCAGCAACGGCCATGAACTCGCATATACCTCGTGCATAACAATCGTTTAATAACTTCGACTCCGGATCAAACATTTCTTCATCCATCCACGATCTCAAATCTCTAGAAGATGACATCTCTCTCTACACGATTTTTAAAGAATTATTGGGTAGAATTTTGTTATTGTGATTGAATGGAGAAGTATGGTAACATATATATAATAACGCTTTCCGTCGGAAATCCGTCAGAATTTAACGGATAAAATAACAGCTATAACAATGGCTATATTAACGTTCAAATTTTCCGACAGAAATTTCCGACGGTAAACTGACGGATTACTGACCATCCATCGGAAAATACCGACGGAATTCTGACGGATTTCCGACGGATATTAAAATTTTCAAATCCATCGTAAATCCGTCAGAATTCCGTCGGTAGTTTCCGATGGATATTAATTCCGTCGGAAATGCCGTCGGAATTGCGGTTGATTTCTTGTAGTGATCAAAAATCCATCGGAAATTTCCGACGGATTTCTGACGGTTAGTAAAAATATGCATGCGTTCTGATTGGCCAGTCAATCCTTAAACGGGGACACGTGTTACCACAAAGCCGTCGGAAATCCGTCAGAAATTTCTGACGGATTTCTGACGGGTTTGTGGTTTTAGTGGTTTTTTACGCACCGTTTCAGTAAACATATGTTTATAGTATTATAAATTCATGTTTGCAAACACAAATAACTTATAGAAATCTTTCATTTGACAAATTTCAAAAGTTTAGATGATTATTTCGTATTTGGTAAACTTGTACGTTAACTATATGTTTATCTATGAAACACTTTCGATCGAACCATGTCTAAAAACAAAATCTTTTCAAAATATATTATATATCACATAATTTAGTTTATTTTGTCAAAGTTTGTTGTTAACATAGTCTTGATGTACAAGAAATTACAATTTGACCATGTAAACCCCAAACCCGTCGGAAATCCGTCGGTTTTTCCGACAGATTTCCGACGGTTTTAGGGTTACACGTGTCTAAAAAAATTAAATTTAAAAAACCCCGAAAACCGTCGGATTTTCGTCGGAAATTCCGACGGATTTCCGATGGGTCTATTTTTTTTAACGAAAACACGTGTCCATTTTTAAGGTTTTAAATTATATTACCGTCGGAAAATCCGTCGAAAAATCCGACAGATTTCTGACGGTTTTGGGGGTCATTTTAAAATTAATTTTTAAGTGGTTTAATGAGTTGTGTGGGTTTGTTAATGTGTTTGTTTAGGGAATTTTTAATTTCTGGCAAAATCTTATTTTATTAAAATTTATTAAAATATACAAAGCTGAAATTGAGCTTATAAAATGCTCGGCAGCTGCGGTCTTCGAGGACCTATGGTTTACACCGTAATGTCAAAATTAAATAAAATACAAAATAACAAATTTACAACTTTCTGTAATAGCAAAAAATAATACAAACCACGTGTATAACTAATCTTCATTAGATGATGATGATGATCCCTCAGATGGAATTGAGTCTGAATCCTCATAAAATTCACCTTGTTCTTCTTCTGAGTCGGAAAAAACTAAACCAAATTGTGTGAAATCAACAACAAGATCCAGAGCACAAGAAGGCTCAACTGGATCCATTGGAACAACTTCTGCTGGCTGTAAAGGATCGTGTTCTGCAACTCCATAAATTCTTCCTCGTGGGGTCACTTTAGTAACTATGCGCCAAGGATCCGTCCACCGTGTAACTCGAGGGTAACGAATATAGCACACCTAAAAAAACATATTAGTTTTGTAATTATTATACCTAAATAAGGAATTGAGTATTAATTGTAATTATTATTAGTACCCTACCTGCTCAGCTTGTGATCCTAGAATGAATGGGTCATACGTTTCTAGTCTCCGACTTGAATTAACAGACGTAACACCAAATTGGTCTACATGAAGCCCACGACCGAGTGTTGAATCATACCAATCACACTTGAAAACAATGCACCTCAAGTCTAACATTCCTGGGTACCGCACTTCCAAAATTTCTTGAAGAACGCCGTAGTAAACATCATTACCAGATTTCACTGAAATACCAAAATCTGAAGTTTGCGTTGTCCTTCTCTCGTCATGAACCCTAAACCCATATCCACGACTGCAGTATCTAGGATAAGAAGTTGCAATGTAATTTGGACCATTAACAAATTCCAATAACCATGTGGGAAATGTCTGTCCACTTATTACTCCTTCAGAAACCTACAAAAATAAGTTACATATTAGTATTTAAAAATAATTTATTAAATGATTTAGTGTTTTTAAACACTTACGTAAAATTGCAACCAAGACATAAATTCCTCCTCCTTATGGACTTGAAGCTCGTCTTCTGTCTTATCGATATAGTACCCGCGTATTAATGCCATGTAAATCCTGTACGAAAACCAAAATAGTTGACAAGTTAATAATAACATATCAACTAATCAATTATACAATAAATGACACAAAAGAATTTTTGTTTACCTTTCGTATTCCGTAATTTCTTCACAATTGGTTAGGATATACGTATGCAAGTGTGTAAACTCCTCTTGAGATAATTTACGCCTTTTTCCTTTGCCATCGACTTCGCTAACTTGTGAAAATAACTCTGGAACAACGACGGGGTAAATCGCTCTCTCACCACGATCATCATGGCGACTAGGACGTCTACTCTTCGTACGAACTTCTGACGGGAAGTAATATTCAGCAAACTGTGAGGCCTCTTCGTTGATGCTCTGGGCGATAATAGATCCCTCTACTCTACTCAAATTCTTAACCTTTTTCTTCAGATGAAACATATACCGCTCAAATGGGTACATCCAACGGTAATGAACCGGGCCTCCTAGTTCAGCTTCTCGTGGGAGGTGGATCGGAAGATGTTCCATCACATCAAAGAAAGATGGTGGAAATATCTTCTCCAAATTACAAAGGATCACCGGGATATTGGTCTGTAAATTTTGGATTTCCTCAACAAGAAAGTGTTCTTGTGCATAAATCGCAAGAAAAGCACCTACTCCTGCAATTGCTTGGTGGACGTCTTTATGGAGAAGATGAGCAAAAGCGAATGGAAGAAGCCTCTGCATCACAACGTGACAATCATGACTCTTCATTCCAGTAAACTTTCCTTCTCCATAATCGATGCAATTACGCATATTAGATGCGTATCCATCAGTGAATTTAACATCGTCGTGAATCCAATCAAAAAATTTTGTTTTCTTTGCTGCTTCTAACCGGTATAATGGAAATGGACATTGACCATTTGGGAGCACTTCAAGAAAACCTCGATCGCAATATGCTGGCAAGTCTAATCTAGATTTCATATTGTCTTTCGTCTTCCCTTGGACGTTTAAGACTGTGTTCATGATGTTCTCAAAGAAGTTCTTCTCAACGTGCATCACATCAAGATTATGCCGCAATAAATGGTTCTTCCAGTAAGGCAAATCCCAAAATATGCTCTTCTTGTGCCAGCTATGAAATTCACCGACACCATAAATAGGTTCATGTCCATTACCCCCACAATAAGGAGTCGTCTCAGCACCAAAATCTCTCAACAATTCCAATAAAGTTTCACCGTCTATCTCAGGCGGTGGACCATCAAAAACTTGCCTACCCTTCGTAAACATTGTTCTCGAACGACGATACGGATGATCACTCGGTAAAAATCTCCTATGACAATCAAACCAACAACTTTTTCTACCGTGCTTTAGTTGGAATGCATCTGTGTTGTCTTGGCAATACGGACACGATAATCTCCCATGTGTTGTCCATCCAGATAACATACCATATGCTGGGAAATCGACTTATGGTCCACATAAGCACCACGCATCTTAAAGTTTTGCTGGGTCGAAACATCATACGCTTCACACCATGCTCCCATAGCATTTGTAACTCATAGATCAATGGCTGGAGGAATATATCAAGTGATCTCTTCGGATGCTCTGGGCGGGAACAAGAATCGATAGATATAAAAATTCTCTACGCATGCACAGAGATGGAGGCAAATTGTAGGGGTTACAATTACGGGCCATAACGAATACTTCCTTTCATGCTTCCCAAATGGGTTAAAACCATCTGTACATAACCCGAGGTACACATTCCTTCGCTCATACGCAAACTCCGGATCAGATGATTGAAAATGTTTCCAAGCTTCGCGATCCGAAGGATGTGTAATATCTCCATCTTGGCGATGTTCGCATGCCATCTCATTGGCTCTGCTGTCTTGAGAAGTATATAACCTCTTCAACCTCTCTGTTATTGGTAAATACCACATACGTTTATATGGAATTTGAATTCTGCCACTATTTTTCTGATACCGTGGTTTACGACAAAATCTACATCTTTTGCGATTTTCATCTTCTCTCCAATATAGCATACAGTTGTCGATGCACACATCTATCACCTTATACGGTAACACAAGACCAGATACAAGTTTTTGTACCTCATAGTATGATCCGGGTAAAAGATTATCTTCTGGCAATAAATCTTTCGCCCAATCTGTTATCGCATCAACGCACTCCTCCGCCAAATTGTAATCCGTCTTAATCGTCATCAATCTACTTGTAGCTGATAAAGGCGAATGACCTTCTTTACACCCTTTATATAGTGGCTGCTTTGCAGCATCTAACATATCAAAAAATCTTCTTGCTTCTACATTAGGTTCTTCGAACCTATATCTTTCTTCACCGCTAAACTCGACATTCTCTCTAAACACATCATTCACCATCTGCACGCTCCCTACACCTACATCTACTTTCGTGCTACCTCCTAAACTATCTGAGACAGTTGGTTCACTAGTACTACCATACTCAACATTTGTTTCTCCATGTAAATACCATATCTTGTAACCCGGCGTAAACCCATTACTATACAAATGATGCCAAACTATCTCTATCGCAACATTACGAGAATTCCTACAAATTGAACATGGACATTTTAACTTACCTGATTTTTGAACACGCGGTTGCTTTCCCGCAACTTCCATGAACTCGTATATGCCTCGTGCATACTCCTCGTTCAAGTTGTTTGTCTCCGGATCCATTAATGGTTCGTCCATCCATGATCGAAAATATCTAGACATATTTTTCACTTTTTTATAGAATTCGTATTAAATAAACAAGAAATGAGAGAGAGATATGAAATTAAGATTGTTGTGTAATGGGATGGAGAATGGGAGAAACATATATATAAACTCGTTTCCATCGGATTTCCGTCAGAAATCCGTCGGCTTACAACGTTAAATTCAACGGATACATTAACGTTCATATTATCCGACATTTTTCCATAAGCCGTCGGAAATCCGTCGGTAAGCCATCGTAAATTTCTGACGGAATTCTTTTCTGTCGGAAAATCCGTTGGTTTTGCGGTAGATTTCTTGTAGTGAGATATATATAATAACACTTGCCTTCGGAAATCCGTCGAAATTTAACGGATATACTAACGGCTATAACAACGGCTATATTAACGTTCAAATATTCCGACGGATATGAATCCGTCGGAAATTACAGATGGCAAACCAACGGATTTCTAACAGAAACCGACGGATTTCTGCAGGAATTGATAATTTTAATTTCCGTCGGAAATCTGTCGGAAATCCGTCGGTGTTTTCCGACGGATATTAATTCCGTCGGAAATGCCGTCGGTTTTGCGGTAGATTTCTTGTAGTGTTGAACAGCTTGTGAAGTAGTATAAATCACATTAGCAACCATAGTTCCTTTTGATGTTTGACGTTATCTGATATCCACTTGACTGATAACCAGTGCCTTTGTTTCCTTGATAATTGTTTTCTTGATAACCATTGTTCTGTTAAACTTGATAACCATGCCCTTGCTGTTGAGAATTTGAGATCTTGTATCCAGAAGTATATCCATGCAACTTGTAACATCTACTGACAGTATGTCCTTGCAAACCACAATACGTACAAAGAGGCCTCTGCTTTGGTCTGTAACATTGGACGTTGCTGCAACCATTTCACTATTATCAAAGACAACCAGAGTCGGCAAAATAGGTTTTGTGTTGGAAGAAAGTGACTGAGCAGTGGCTTGAAGAATCACAGAGTTTGCATGTGGAGTGTGCTTAATCATAGACTAATGCTCCTGTAAATCGTTACAATAGGACAAATACCATATTAGATTTACGCGAAGAAGAAATTAAGGTTTGTTTCATTAAGCTTAACTTTATTCAAGTGAGGTTTCTGGTATTTATATACAAGATAATTAACAAACTAATCAGCTCTAATCAACTCGCTAACTAATTATGTTACAGATCTTAACCACCTTAACTATTTGTTAGATCACGTGTTTAAAGTTAATGACCAACAAACTGAAAAAAAAATCAACAAAGGTTATTGAAACGTTAGGCTATTGTATTAGGTGACTTGTGTTTTAATTGTTTTTTCAAATTAAACACATGTTTAGTTTTCTACTTTATTTTGCTTATTAGTTTCTATTATGCTTGCCTACCAAGTAATATATCTTCAACACATTTTTTTTGCTTATCATTACCTTTTTTCTTTTTCTATTGAACAAAAAATGGAGAAGTCTTTCCATATAGGATTTGGGACAAATGGTCGAACCTCGAAGAGTGTTTCTTAAAGCAACGATCCAAACTACATTGGTTGAAAGTGGGCGATCGAAACAATAAGGCTTTCCATAGAGGTGTGGCTGCAAGGAAAAAACAAAACACCATTCGAGAAATTAAAAAGAGAGATGGAAGAGTTGTTGATACAGTTGAAGAAATCAAAGAAGAAGCAGAGGGTTATTTTAAAGAATTTATTCAGCATGTTCCGTTGGACTATGAGGGTATATCTGTGGATGATTTGAAAGATTTGTTGCCTATTAGATGTTCTGATGAGGAAAATTCACTACTAATCTCAGAGGTGACGAAAGAAGAGATTCAAAAGGTCCTTTTCTCTATGCCGAGTAATAAATCTCCATGTCCGGATGGGTTTAATGCTGAATTTTACAAGGAGGTATGGCCTATAATTAAAGCAGATTTCATAAATGCTGTCCAATCTTTTTTTATAAAGGGGTTTCTTCCAAAAGGAATAAACTCAACAATATTAGCTCTTATTCCGAAGACGCAAACAGCCATGGAAATGAAAGACTACCGTCCAATCTCATGCTGCAACGTGATCTACAAGGTTATCTCGAAAATAATTGCTAATCGGCTGAAAGGTACTCTTCCTCGTTTAATCTCGATGAATCAATCGGCTTTTGTGAAGGACAGGTTGTTAATAGAGAATTTATTGCTGGCAACGGAACTGGTCAAAGATTATCATAAGGACTCGGTATCTTCTAGGTGTGCTTTAAAGATAGATATCTCAAAAGCTTTTGATTCAGTTCAGTGGTCTTTTATGTTGAACACTCTCAAGGCTCTAAACTTCTCGGAAAAATTTATACATTGGATCAGTTTGTGTATAACGACAGCATCTTTTTCGGTCCAAGTGAATGGTGAGCTGGTAGGATTTTTCCAGAGCAATAGAGGGTTGCGCCAAGGTTGTGCACTATCTCCATACTTATTTGTCATAGCAATGAATGTCCTATCAAAGCTACTAGACAAATCAGCAAGTGCAAGTAACACGGGGTACCATCCAAAGTGTAGGAATGTTGGATTAACCCACCTAAGTTTTGCTGATGATATCTTAGTTTTTTCGGATGGAAAAATCAGATCAATTGAAGGTATTGTTGGAATTTTCGAGAGGTTTGCAAAAATATTGGGGCTGAAGATTAGCATTGAGAAATCAACTATCTACCTAGCGGGAGTCACACCAGCTGTGAGAGATGAAATAAATCTGAAATTCTCCTTCTCGACGGGAACGCTCCCGGTAAGATACTTGGGACTTCCATTGCTTACAAGGAAAATGACATCCATGGACTACCAACCGCTCTTAGACATTCTTCGAGCCAGAATTACCTCATGGATAACAAGGTTTTTATCTATAGCAGGAAGGCTCCAACTTATCACATCAGTCCTAATGAGTATCTCGAACTTCTGGCTATCAGCTTTCAGATTACCAAAGGCGTGTTTAAAGGAGATAGGAAAACTTTGCTCTGCTTTTCTATGGTCTGGCCCAAGTTTAAATTCGAAAAAAACAAAAATTTCGTGGGACGATGTGTGTAAACGGAAAGAGGAAGGAGGACTAGGCCTAAGACCATTGGTAGAGGTAAACAATGTTTTCTGTTTAAAGCTCATCTGGAGGATCGTTTCTTCTCAATCATCACTTTGGGCGAATTGGATAAAAATATATTTGATTCGAAAGGATTCATTCTGGTCTATAAAACAAACAACCACTATGGGCTCTTGGATGTGGAGAAAAATTCTGAAAACTCGATCGTTGGCAAGGGAATTTCATAAAGTGCAGGTTTGTAATGGAGAATCAGCGTCTTTTTGGTTTGACATCTGGTCAGAACAGGGCTGTCTCTATGATAGGTTGGGATCAAGAGGAGTAGTCGACCTAGGAATTCCTTTGTCAGCAACAGTTGCCACAGCATGGATAGTGCATAGAAGGAGGAGACACAGAACTGATATTCTGTGCCAAATCGAAACTGATTTAGAAAACCAAAGGCGGCAGGCATCCTTGACAGAACCGGACATACCGCTATGGCGAAGTGACATTGGAAAATTCAAGGTGGATTTCAATGCAAAGAAAACATGGCTGCAAATCCGATCAGGCAATACCGAGCATAGCTGGCCTAAAGGGATATGGTTTAAACATTCTACTCCAAAATACTCGCTCTTCACTTGGCTAACGAATCACAACCGCTTAGCTACAGGTGAGAGAATGTCATTATGGAATGTTGGTGCGAATACCTCTTGTGTTTTTTGTAGGAACCCGATGGAGTCAAGGGATCACTTATTTTTCACATGCGGGTACTCAGCAAAAATCTGGGCTTTCTCTACAAGAGGAATACTGAAGTCTCAGTTCACTACGGCTTGGGATAAAGTTTTAGCAATCATTTCCGGAACCAGCCATGGGGACAGCCTCGACAGATTGTCATTGTTCCTCTTTCGATATGCGCTTCAAGCAACAATTCATATCCTCTGGAGAGAAAGGAATGCGAGAAGACATGGAGAAGTTCCAAATACCATTTTGACTATCCAAAAAATGATAGACAAACAGATCCGTAACAGATGTACCACACTTGAAGACCCTGAATTAAAGGGCGTTTTACAGCTATGGTTCTCAGCAAGACAATTCTCAGCTCCTCAATAGTGGTATGTACTCTTTTTCCCACAATCGAGTTTTGTCCCAAATGGGTTTTCTCGATTGGGGGTTTTAATGAGGCATCCACTTGTTGACCATCAACATATGAGCTCAATTTATTCTCAGATTTTTTAGTTATATTCAGTCTACAATTCAATAAACCGTTCACACTTGATGTAAAAAGGTTTTTTTGAATATAATTTTTACATATTTTCAAAAAAAATAAAAATAAAAAATAAAAAATAATGGAGAAGTCGATCTCAAAATTTAAGCATGAAAAATCACTTGCAAAACGCCCTTCCTGATATCTCTATTTATCTTCCAAAAGTTTAAGAGAACTCTCACTTCGAGACCCAAAGACCGAGCAGAACTAAGGTCCAAGTCAACATAATTAAGAACTCAAGTGATCAAACGAGAGAGCTCTTAATCACCCGAGCTTCCATGTTTAAGCACTTAATGTTTCAATGGATTGAAGGGCTTCCTCCATTTTTTAAATCTGGGCTAAACAAACGTCCTCTTTTTTTTTTTCCCTTTATTTCATCAAGTTTCTTTTCCAGCCAATCCATCTTAAACCATCTGTCATTACTATAAATTAAAGAGAAACTTCTAAAAAACGGACCCTTTCACAATTTTATTTTCCAAAAGAGACCCCTATGTTTTAATTTCACATCTTAAAAGTTTTTTCTTACAATTTTTATGTCCAACAATCACCTTTTTTCTAATATGAGAAAACAAAAAATGTGTGTCTTCTCGAGGGCTCTCCCAACACTCTACTTAAAAAGGATCAATGTGACTGGATGGAGAATCGGTTTGAATCGTTTTCATGGAAATGGTGGAAATTTAGTTCTAGGTCTTAGCCTGAATCGATCTAAGGGTCAATTTGATATTTGTTGAAAAGATTTTAAGGAGACAAAAACCTCCGACGGAGTGAAATTGGAAATCTCCAGTGTATGCGATGGACCATTAGGAATCCATGGTGATGAAATGGAAAATCACTTGAAGACTGGATAAAAACCTCAAAATAAAGGATCAGAGAATTAAAATAGAAGCGAAAGACAAAAGCCAAGACAAAATAAACAGAAAATTGTCACAATCAAGGAAGAAAAAGAGTAAAACCTAGCTTCATTACGTCGGAGAGGAAACCGTCTAACGATGGAAAAAAAAAACTAGCCAATACCAAAAAAGAAACCGGCCAATGCCAGAGAAGATAAACATTGAAAAAATAAAATATTAAAAGTAATAATAGTAGGAAATATTTTTTGGGTACAAAATACAATCACGTCACGTAGAAGAAACTCGTTATGAATACACTTGAACAAATCAGAGACCATAACATCAAATTCACAAATAATAGATTGGATGTTAGAAAATCCTTAAAGTAACTTTGAAATTTGTACTTAAACCCTAATCTCCATAGACTTCGAGTCAGCTTTTTGTCCGTTTTTTTGGCAATCCCCCTCTTTCTAAGGGGATTGGATTAGGAACACAATGAAATTAATCAACTTCAAATGCTAATCCAGTAGTCTACCATACTCTTGGTAATTATCTTTTCTTTTGTGACAAGGATGTGACATGTGATGATTCCTTCCCCAAATCTTAATTTAGGGCATTTCCAGTAAGAGATTCTCAATGGATATTTAAACATTAAAAATAGAAAATAAATGAAAATAAAAGAGGATGAGAAACGAAATGAGAATATCTTTCAAAAATTATTGAGAACCACATTTGACATGTGTTCAGATTCTCTTTAATATAACTCACTTTAATTTAAAAATAAAACTATATTAAACTATTAATGAGAGACTAAGAGCATCTCCATCGGTCAGAGTGTCTTCCCAAAAAAAAATCAATATTTTTTTTTTTTTTTTTAAGTTAAAAAAAAACTGATTTTTTTTGTTTGGACCAATCACGCCATGACACGTGGCGAATGAGGGGAAGAGACAGTGTCTTCGCAGAGACACGGAAGACACCAGTTACACACATTTTTGCGGGCTCCACTCTTTTAGACACTCCTTTTTTGCACCGATGGAGGTGCTCTAAAAAGGAGAATCTCACTGATAGAGATGCTCTTAGTTCTCTTCATAGTATCGAATCACACCTATTCATCCAACATGAATCTAATATAATTATATTATTTTTTTGGTTAAAGGGTTAGAATAGTATATTGTCTATTTTTAATTCTTCTATAATGATACATTGACATGTTAGCATGTTTTATTATATTTATCATAGATTTATTGTATTTGCATAGCATAATAGGAGCATTGTTTTGCATATTATTCTTGTTTTATAGGGTCTTTTGGAGTTAAGTGGAACAAATGGAGTGAAGAATATATCAAAATTGGAGATTTGATGAAAGATCGGAGTGTGTGGCGGGCAAGTGCACCATAATCGTGTCGTCAAGGAACCTTGGCGGGGTGCTGTAACGGCTTCAAGATGTCGCTACAGTCCAGTGGGATCATGCAACTGTATGAGCACGCCAACAGAAGACTTGACGGTTTTGGCTGGAAGTTTGGCGGCTTAGTGCAGCGCGATGAAGACATTGGTGGACCACAGGGAGATCGTGCAGCGGGATGAAGACATCAGTGGACAACATCGGCATCGTGCAGCGGCATGGTGACCCCCGCTGGAAGCAGTTTTTGCTGTTATCCCATTTTAAAACCAGGTCCGACCTGGCTTGTTATGGGTTTACCCAGTTCATTTTATTGCTTATTATAAATACTCTTTGTTTATGCTTTGTTTTAGGATTCTCTCACCCTCTTTTAAGATTTTCTCAAAAACATTGTATGCATTTGAATCTTTTAAGTTATCAATTTGCATTTTCTTTTTAAATCTTCAACTATTCTCTTATAATCATGATTAACTAAAGATCAATCTTGTTGCTGTGTCAACAAAATTTCTAGTGAATAGTCTTTTTAGAGCTCTTGAGAATGGTAGATTTAGGGTGATTAGGAGTAGATTAGTAGAGTTTAGGCTTGTAACGATATAGATCATTGCTTGATAGGTGTTATTAATGCTAGATTAGCCATGAAAATGGTATTCCTTTTGTTTCAAAATATATGATGTTTTGGTAAAAACACACTATTTAAGAAAATCAACTTTTACATCTTAAAATACAAAAACATCATTTTTGAAATTTTTTTATCAAAAAGTTAAAAAGTATTAACTTTTATTTAAAATGTTGTCTTGTAATTGAAAAAAAGTTTTTTAACTATGTGCTAACTTGAGATTAGTGATCTAAGACCGAATGATTAGTTGTGTTAAGTACATTAAGCTCCACTAGTTATGTTGAATTTTTTAAAATACACAAAATTATAAAGAAAAAATTTATCTTTTTTTGACGTGCCTAAAATATGAAGTGATTAGTGACGTGAAATCTAGTGAAATCTAACTTTAACAAGATAGTTGACATCACAGTTAAGGTGGCATCTATTCTAATTCAACAATCATTAACAATTTATTTATTTATTATATTTTTTTTGTCATTAACAATTTAAATAACAACGTGTCTATGTACACTAATTGTATTATTGTAACCGTGGCGACTTGGTAAGTTTTTTTTTTTTTTTTTTTTTTTGACAAAGGTTTGCGACTCGGTAAGTTGATGATATATGAATTAGTTGTTCTCTACCAAAGGATCCATGATTAAATAGTAGTATAAAAGGGTTGCTTCTTTTGTATTCTGAGTTCAATTCTTTTTTTTGGGTCTGGAAGGTTATTTTTAAAATTGGAATATCTAAAACTTCAATCCCAAACTGAAAGAGATCAATGACTAAAAATCCAAAACTCCTAAGAAAGCAAAAAAAGATTAGTTGTTCTCCCTGTTGGTGGTGTATGCAAAACCTCGGTAGAGTCTCTACGTGTCTGGTGACTTTTTTTTTGTTTTTTTTAACTGTTCGTTGGCCTGCCTTATTTACACATCGACTAAATTTTCTCCAACCCTAACAATGGAATAACACAAAACCGAAGAGAATTTACCGATTTATCTTTTACTTTGGTACCACGATAAGATAACTAAGTAGCCAATAAACTTGCAAAGGTAACACATACTCAAAGTGTTATAACTAATATTTATATTTATCCTCCTAGAATGTTACCACTACAAGAAAATGTCGTAAAGATAACACATGAAGATAGCGTTGTGTACGCTTATGCTATAGTTGATATACATGTAGGGTAAGATAGCGTTTAAAAAGTGCATATGCTATTATTTGTTTTCAGAATTAAAAAATTGGTTATGCTTTTTAAAAGGATAGATTATATATAGCTTTGTACTGTTAAGAACGCTATATTTAGTTTAGGCAGAAAATAGTTTTAGTTTCGCGGCTAAGTACTTAGGCGAAAAAAAAACAGGAGCCTCGGAATTTTCATTCTCCCTCCCAATCTCGATCGAGTTTCCCTCTTTGTCTCTGCCAAAAAAAACACTATCTCAGCTCTCTCGACCATCTCTCCTATCTGCATTATCGATATACGCTTTCGATTAGGGTTGTCGTCTCTGCGGATTTCAATTACAGGTTACGGAGTTGTCGTCTCTGCGGATTTCAATTACAGGTTAGATAATGTTGTTCTCTTCTCTGCGGATTTCGATATACGCTTTCGATTAGGGTTTCAAACTGATTTCTTTCAACAAATTTGGGAGTTTTTGCAGGAAATTGATTTCAGCTGAAGATCTATCTGTGCAATTAAGGTGTGTTTGCTTCCATGTTTTTTTCTTCCATGACTAAAGAAACCAAAGCTATCAGTCCGAGACGCAGCAAGCGTCAGTGAGGCATTGATGTAACTCCTTGTGAGGTTAAAACAGCAAAAAGAGGGAAGAAACCTGCTGAACCAGTTGGTGAACAAATTAGCCGCAAAAAGAACGAAGAAGGTGAAGAACAAGAAGAAGGAGAAGAACAAGAAGAAGGAGAATATGAAGATGATGAAGAACATAACGTGGATGAAGAAGATGGAGAAGAGAAAGAGGCTGAACAAGATGAGACTGTTCTTAATTCTGCTGAAGCTTGTGTGACAGAACACTCAAATAATAAGAAAACTAGAGGACCAACCAGGATGCGTAAAGTGGCTAAAAGCCATGAGGACAAGGTCGAAGTTGAATTTAACAGCCTTGGTGAACATGTCGGGAAAGGATCAGTTACGCTTTCTTCTTTTATTGGACCTCTTGTGAGGGAGCATGTACCAGTACTTCTAGATGATTGGAGGCGCCTTGATGAGAAGACAAAGGAGACACTATGGGAAGAGATTCAGGTACAAGTTTTGTTTCTTTGTACTTTACTTTATGCTTAATTTCTTCGAGATGTTTATGATATCAGTGGGAATATATTGTAGGGGAGGTTCAATTTAACAGAAGAATGGCAAAAGAATTGTGTCTTCTGTCATATGGGCTGTGTATGGAGGGCTTCTAAGTCTAGGCTAGTTAACAAACTGCATTCTACAACACTACAAGAAAATAATTTTATTGCTACAAAAAACTTCGTCACAATAAAGATATTTTCGTCACAATAAAAATATTGTGACCAATTTGTGACAATTTTTAACGGTTGCAATACAATCGTCACAAATAAAATTTTGTAACAAAAACGTCACATTATTACTATGATAATATTTAGTTAGTATTTCGTTACAAAATGTAACGATAAATAAGAGTAACAAAAGTGTCACGGTTACTGACTAAAAATATAGTCACAAAACGGTCATATTTTGTGACTACGATAACGTTGTAATTCCGTTACTCATTATGACAGAATTATAGTTGCAAGTCGTCACAAATAATGACTAAAAATACATCACAAATACGTCACAATTACTGAGGAAAAAATCGTCTCTTTAACGTAGTATTTGGAGACTGAAATAACGTTCCAATTCTATAGCTCATTACGATAGAATTATAGTTTCAAATCGTCACAGATGATATTGAAGCAATCAGATCAGCAATGAAATTACAATCATATTTCCAAACTCAAGTCTTTTATTTTATTATGCTCAAGCCGTTTATGAAAAATTTCTACAACTGGGATACAAGTTGTAGTCTACAAAAATATAATAACTAAGAAAATATAGCTATGATATCCCAAGCTCTGAGGATAATGTCGTTGGAACCATCTTTGCCCTTGAAGTCATTACCAGTATACTTGGAGTATAGAATTGTGCTTCCAGTTGATATTGGTAGTGGCTTGGCA
This sequence comes from Cardamine occulta, assembly GCA_028015245.1. Taxonomy (NCBI): domain Eukaryota; kingdom Viridiplantae; phylum Streptophyta; class Magnoliopsida; order Brassicales; family Brassicaceae; genus Cardamine; species Cardamine occulta. The sequence continues at coordinate 12,027,867 of CM051372.1, read as the reverse complement.
TTGCCTTCCTCATCTAGAGAACCCGGTCAGAGAGAGGAGAATAAATTATTGAAACTTGGAACGGACATAATATCATGAACAAATAAGCTACTTAAAAAGTTTCAGATTCTTGGAACGGACATAATATCAATTGTGTGCTTACCGTGCCAATAGAAGGCTTTTCTTTGGTAGTTTCGATGAACAAAAATCCTCCAGCTATTTCTCCTCTGCTTCAGCAACCTAAACTCAGAATTGTCAAAATAAAAGTTATCACTGTGTTCTTGGGGGCAGAAACAATAGTAAGATGATTAAGCACAAGACACAAACCTTAATAAAGACCCGGTCATTCAAAGGTTTGAGATCTTTGATGTCTTCTGTCTCAAGAATGCCAACAATATCATCTTCCTTGAGAATGAGATGCTTCACATCATTGAACTCCACCTCAGTTCCTGAATAACCAGAGAGAAACTGATTCTGAAACTTATGTTCACCTGCAAAAAACAATCAAACACATAAATATCAAGTACTTATTAACTTTTTAATCATGAAATGTTATATGTACTGGACTATATATATATATATATATCTCATGAAATCAAACATCTAAGGAAAAGAACTGAAGAAGGAGAACAACTCCATCGATTCACCCCTGGTGGTATGGCTCAAGAACTTCGACATTCAACCATTCAACATCTTTTTAGAATATTAACAAACAAAAAAAAACATCCTTTTAGAAAAACAATTCTCCTCTATAATGAAAATCTTTTGTAAAGAATACCAAAACTTTAATACTGGTAAAATAGAGGATGATCCAATGTACCAGCCGTAGAAGAATTTTCAACTCCACCTTAACCCAAACACATCGACAATAATATCTTTGACCCCATTTAACCGGAGCCTACGTTATCTCCCCGCCAACGCTAGCAGAATTCTGCAAATTGAAAAGGTGAGATAAACCCCACACTCAGGCTAACAAAATACCCAGGACAAGAACGAAATTAAGGATCAATTCTTACAAATTTATACGAAGAGCGGGAAGCTGGGTGAAATTCACGGCGACGGAGATCAAAGAAGCGTGACGGTGGTCATGAGAGTAAGGAAGGAGAGACAGAGAGGGTAACAAATTTTGTGATCTGGGAAAAGAAATGAAGCAAAATGGCGTGGATCTCAGGACGTTTATGGTGAAAGACAGTTTTTGGCGTGGATCTCAGGAATCTCTAAGGCAGTTTTTGGAAAAAGGTTTTTAACTTCTCTAAGGCATTTTTAGGTTTTTTAGTATTGTGACGTCTTAGCAGCAAATAAAAATGTAGCTAAATTTTTTTTTTTTAAAGATTTTAGGCGATAAATGCAAAAGTTTGGCATTTATTTGTAGACAAATTTTGAGATATTTCATCATTATTTATCATTATTTTTTGTTTGCAGTATGTGTTATTAAAAATAAATTAAAGTTAAAATTATTATGAAATAGTAATATTTATTAAAATTTTAATAATAAATATTGATTGTGTTAATAATAAAAAAAGAACAACAAATATAGATTAATGTAAGAAATTAAAGAGAAGAAAAAACAAAACAAAAAATATTGGAAACTTGAAATTACAAAAAAAAAAAGATAAAAACTACTCTCTCCGTTTCAAATTAGTTGTCGTTTAAGGTTGTTTCACACATATTAAGAAAACATTTAATTTTTCAGTTTTACCTCTAGTTAATGTTTATTTGATATTATTTCATTGGTCAAGACATTAAAACAAGAGGGACAAAGTTGGAAATCTTATCAAACATATGCATTGAAAACATAAAACGACAACTAATATGAAACAAGTCTAGAAGAACAACTAATATGAAACGGAGGGAGTATTAACAAAAATTGTGACTGATAATAGTAACATTTTTGTCATTAATTGTTTCAATAATTAAAGTCATCAAATCGGTAACAAGTTGCAACGAAATGGTTACCAAACTTCGTTTTTGTAGGAGATGAAATTTTAGTCACCAAAATTGTATCACTAAGTGACGAGTTTTGGTTGCAAATTCGTAACAAAATTTGTGACTGTAAATTTTGTCACAGATTTGTCACTATTACATACATTTTTAGTTACTCTCAGTTTCGTCACGAAATTGTGACCCAATTGTAACGATTTCGTGACCATAAAATTTCGTCACAATTCCGTAGATAAATTGTCACAATATTGTGACATAAATTTTCGTCTCAAAATTTAGTCACAATAATAATTTTTTTTTGTAGTGCAAGGAGCAAAGAAAAGCTTCGGAGCTTGAAACCAAGCAACATTCACAATGTCGGAGCTTGGATAAAGTGGGTAAAGAGTAGGACTGGCTCCTCTTTCAAGGTTGTTTAATTATGTTTCATCTTGGCTTTATAATACTTGTTTATTGTATGGAAATTTGTTATATTAATGAGTTGAATAATTTCATAGGAACGAAGTGACAAGTTCAGGGATATGAGGAAGAATCAGATTCCACACACCACAAGTCGTAAAGGAATGAGTCGCCTTGCTCATGAAATGGTATGTCCCTGTAAAACTTCTTATATAACTTCTTATAGTGTGAAAACTTCTTACATATATAACTTCTATATTTATTTGTTACATATAGAAAAAAAAAGCATCTGACCCGACCAAGATTACTAGAAGCAAAGTCTTGATAACTGGACATACACATGCGGATGGAAGACCAGTGAGACCAGAGTTTGAACAAACAATTGTAAGAAGTTCTCAAACTCTTCTTTTGGTTATAGATGGTAATTTATATTGATAATGTTTACAAAATTTAGAATCAGGAACAAATTAAATCAATCGATAGTGACATGGGCTCAACCTCCAATGCGAGTGTTAAAGAAGATGCGGTTAGTCAAATTCCAGGTAAGGACAAGAGTGGAAGAGTCAGAGGAATGGGCAGAGGGATTACTGCTAGCAAGCTAGAAGTTTTAATGGATAGAGACGCACATGTCCAGAAAATTGAAGCAAAACAAGCTGAATTGGTAAACGAGATTCAAGATTTGAAACAATTAGTTCGGGACTTAGCTGCAGGGAAAAGGGTAATATTCGAATTTGATTTTTAATCATTGTTTGCCTCTTCTGTAATGGTTTGCCATAATAGTTATTGTTTGCTTATTCTCAGAACCAACAACCTGAGGGTTCAAAATCTGAGACCACTGGTTCAAGCAAAGGAGGACCTAGGTGCCAGATACTTGATTGGTATTCAGATGAAGAGGTTGTAGTCGGTGAAGGAGAAGTATGCTCTGTTGATGCAAATTACAAGATTGGCCGTATTACAATTGGTCCTAATGCAGCAGCTATAATTGTGAACTTCATATCAGACGCAGATGCATATGTATGGAGACCTACAACATCTATCAACACTATAGGCGAAGCTGTGGGAACCAAAATTGCATGGCCATTCGATAAGCTCATTCTAGACAATATAGAGTCCCCAACTGTTAACAAGACTGCTGACTCGGTAAAGTTCTTATCTTTTTATATAGTGAAAATTATATCAATATGTATAAACACTTACTGGTTTGGTGACCCATATATCTATTCTGTTGTTTGCATGAATCATTAGGGTACAAATGCATTCGATCATAGACTCACGGTTCTTTCTTGGAATTCTGATGAAGTAATTGCTGAGGGACATTTGACTTCAACTGACCCAAAAGAGATGGTCAATAAAATTCCTTTGGGTCCGAATGCCGCAATGGTGATGATTGACAAAGTGATTAACAAAGATGCGTACCTGTGGAGACCAAGTGAAGACATGACTGTGATGGGTGATGCACTGTTTCAGAACATACCATGGCCAATTACTAAGGTGTTACTGTCTAATCTAGAGCCAACTGAGGAAGCATCTCTTTCTCAACGAGCAGGACCAGCAGTTTGTAAAGGTTCAGAACCAGCAAGACAATCATCACCTAAGTTAAAACTCTCGACGTTATCTGTCTTTTACATGATGTGTTGTATACTTGTGTTATTGTTATATGCTGTCTGGATTTTTCATTTTGTAGAGTGCAAGTACCAGCTCAAACGGTAGCAGCGGTTCTAAGAAGAAATGCTTCCTCTTAGATTGCTCTGGATCGGGGAAAAAGGTTGCAGAAGGTCGAGTTTGTTTAAACGATCCAAAAGACACAGTCCACTTTGTTCCATTGGGTCCAAACGCCACCAAGGTATGGGTTGACGTCGTTAAGATTGGGGATGCCCGAGTATGGAGACCAAACTCAGAAGTCGAAATTATTGCTGATGCATTAGGTACTACAGTTGCTTGGCCTAGTGACAAGATTGTGTTTATGTGAACAAGTGTGTGGTTCGCTTGTATAATACTTGATGTTGGCTATGATAGAACTTTTGCTTTGGGTATTCATGATTTTGGTACAGATCGATCAAAATAGAAAAACCCCAAATTATCAAAAACCCAGTTTAAATTACACAAATGATTACAAAAATCAATCGCTATATTACAAATAATGATGACATTGAAGAATGCTGTGAATAAATAAATAATAGCAAACTATAAGTGCTATTATAAAATTTACAATTGCAAAATATATAAACGCCATTGAAAGGTTAGACAACGATAACACACGAAAAAACGCTATGTAATGTGCCAGACCTATTATGACGGGCGAAGACAGAGCGCCTGCCAAAACGCTATGCTATCGTATAATAGCGTTTTACGGATGCTATTTATGTGATATTTTCCTGTAGTGTACGGAAGTTCTTATTTCATGATCATGTAAACAATTCTTAACCATTTCTAATAAAAGACGTTACACAAAAAAAAAACACAAAACCAAAGAGAATAACATAAACTACAAACGATTTTATTATGCATGTAGCGCAGGTTACAACTTAAACACTGAGACATTACATTATGAAGCTTTATTCCCATAGTTTATTTATAATTTATAGTTAAAATGAATTTGTTACTATTTTAACCTAATTTTATTGAAAGAGATTTGTTAAAAAAGCTTCAACTTTCAAATTGTAGACGTTTAAATAGTCAACTTTCAAAATATCATTTAAATGTCTAAGTTTTCGTTGACTTAATGATTAAATGGTTAACTTATATTGACTATGTCATTTAAAGCGCAACAATAACTTGAGAAACGGAGCATGGTAACAGGGTTAAAGCTTCTGTTGGCAGCTTCTGTATAATCAAAACAACATTGTTCTCCTCTTACTAAAAAATCTTCAATTTTTAAATTATGGACGTTTAAATGCCTAAGTTTTCGTTGATTTCATGATTAAATTGTTAAATTATGTTGACTATGTCATTTGACGCACAACGGTAAATCGAGAGACGGAACATATTTACGGGGTTAAATTATCTTTTAGCAGCTTCTGTTTAATCAAAACGATCAATGTTTCAGCGATTATTTATCGTTTGTCTTCTTTTTTTACTTTCAGTCGCTTCATCGAGATTCAACTGATAGTTCAGTTTTTGCAACCAAGGTTATCAAATAACCTTATATGCTATCGAGCATAAAAGCTATCGATTCCACAAGGAAACAAGAATAGAAACACTAGGAATGCAAGTCTACATAACAATCTAAGCTATAAAGAGATTGTGTTTTTGGAAACCAATTTGAAATAAAGAAAGTGAGAAAGAGTAAAAACGGATTGAAATTTAAATAAGAAAAAGCAAACTCTCGGGAAATGATAGATGAATAGGGCGATCAATAACTAACTAGTGTAACTTAATTCTACCTCTTAGAGCTAATTCATCGATCTTAGATCACTAATCTTGACTAATCCACTTCGTGGTACTAATCTCTTTACTAATCATTCGATAATTAATAACTTTCATTAGCTAACAAAATGATCAATGAGCATTGAGATCAAGCCTAACTAACCACTAAACACCCTAATCAATAACTTCCATAGGCTAAGAATGAAAAAAACAATTTCTTATAAAATTTAAATAATTCAGGTAAACACATAAATCTATTAAATTCCATTAGTCAAATGGTTAAAAATTTCGCCTATAAACACATAAACTAATTTGTAATTGTTTTATCTTCAAATTTAGAAATAATTCATTTATTATAGAAGAAAAGAAATTTTGAAATCACAAATTTTACGAGAAATAATTAACTGTTTATTAAATCTAATTTTATTTTAAACGGATTCTAATCTACTATATATAAAAAATATTAAATTTAATATAAATTTGAAAGATATCGGAACTCGTTGTTGTATTGTCATGTTTCTAAATAGAAATTGAAAACTTATACCATACAAAATGTATTTTTATTTGAAACGGGAATTTGAAATCGGAAATGAGACGGTAAAAGACAAGACGGAAAGGGATGAGAATTATGCCCACCTTTACATACACATTTAGATTAGTAGATATTTAGACTATATTACTATTATTTGGTTACTATGTTATTAGTATTATTTGGACAGAAAAGTCGTCCACTATCGTTACTGGTTAAGGATCCTCTTTCCAATACCTGCCGACAGAAGGATCAAGAAAAATCTATATTTAAAGAAAATAGATCATTGAGGAGCAATTCGTAGTAACTATTCAGGATTTAATTTAAGGTTGCAAAACTTTGCTTGGCTTACTTTAAAGGTTGCAAAACTTTGCTTGGCTTACTTTAAAGGCTGCAAAACTTTGCTTGGCTAGATTATCACCTTTTTTTTCTTCCAAAAAACATTAAAGAAAAGGAAAATATTCTTTAAACCATTGTTTAATTAGGGTTTACAAATGTTAATCCCTCTTTGTAGTCTCAGGTTTCGAGTCTTTTTACAAATTTTAATATATAATACTCTAGTGTTCTTTTATGCTGAGATTCATGGGTGTTTTTCTTTATATTATTAATCTATGGACATTTTTCTTTATATTGTTATTGCCTACCTATGCCGTACCCATATCCAAAAATTTTAAATTTGCCTTTTCCAGTCCCCATCTCTGTCCCCGTTTCATGTTCCCGTACCCGTCTCATACATCCAAGTCATCGTAGCGTAAAGTACGTTTGAGATTAGCACTATCGAAGTCATTGAATGCAGACATGTAGTTGCCATCCTGGCTACTTAGCTTACATCTAACTTAGAAGTGAATTTTTTAACATTTTTATTAATTTGCTGACCTATTAATAATAACAACCCTAAAAAAAGTTTAGGAGAGCTGTGTCTCTTTTTTCTTTTTTTTTTAACATCTGAATATTTTCATTAAATAGCATACGGTTCATACAAATACGGCATTGACCAAATAAGTGGTACAGTAAATACATTAAACAAACAATCATAATAATAAGCATGTTTTGCTAGTGTGTCAGCAGCCTGATTCTTTACACGATTAACATGCCCCAATGAAGTTTCCGGTAATTTATGTCCAAGTTCTAGTATCTAGTAGTCGATTTCCCAAATCAAGACTTGATCCGCCTATGTTAATCAACTTTGTAAGCTCAAGATTATCTCCTTCAAACCAAATATATCGCCATCCTCGTATCCATAAAATTTAAAGAACATGAATAAATCTGCACAGTCTGCTCGTAGCGCTGTTTTTATCGGTTTAAGTTTTGAGCAAGCTTACAACACATGTCTTCCTTTTTAATCTTGTAGTATCCATCCCACACCCATTTCGGTTTCCTCATTACAAAAGCTTCTATCGAAATTGCATTTCAACCATTGTGTTCGTGGTGGTGGTTCCCATTGTGTTCTGCTTATCATTCTTCTTTTACTACTGAGTCGATTAAGTCGACTCAAATCGGTGAGACTGAAGAAATCAATCCATTATTTAACCTATTGAAATCTTTGGTCCATTTCCTCCTCTGGTTTAGTTTTTATTTTATTGAAAATAAACTCATTTCGAGATTTCCAAATAACCCATGTAATCCAAAACGGAAGTAACCAAAATTCAATCGGGAGGATTGAGGTTTTGTAAAAGCCCAATATCATTTAAAGATTGTCTTCCAATCGCTGCGATGGTTGTTGCGGTTGTTGGTACGAAATATTTGAGCATCTCCAAATTTCTTGGGCATGTGGACATGTAAACAGAACATGATTTATTGTTTCGTCCTCAGTACAACACCATTGGCATGTAGAACTCATGGAAACATGGCTTATTAGTAATCTAGTAGCTGTAGGCAATGCTCCCGTGATGATCCTCCAAAAGAAAAGCTTTATTTTTTTTATTGATTTCTAGTTTCTAGAACGCCATCTTCAAATCAGGTTCACCTGATGGAGGTTGTATACGAAACTCTTGAGATGTTATATGGGTAGCAAGTAGTAACCCAATATCCCGACTTCACCGTATATCGACTATTTTCAGAGAAAGCCCATATATACTCATCTTCCTTCGCATACCTAGAAAGAGAGATTATCTTTGCTAGTTTTATAACATCTGGCGTAAGTACATTCCTCATAAGCTATTCGTTCCACTCTTGTGTAGCTTAATGCCATAGATCGAAGACTTTCACATCCGGATTCAAATCCCTACCCGATACCTTAGAAGGTGGAGTTGTAGGTAGGCAAGGATCATTAACAACATTTGTTGATTTCCCATCACCTATTTGTATCGATTGCCATCCAAAAGATGCTTGTCTATTACTCCTCAACTGTAGAAACGTTGACGATCTATAGTACATGCCCTTATACAATCTTGCAATCAGACTTTGTGGGTCCTTTGGATTCGCCAAGCTTGCTTAGCGAGTAATAATCGATTAAAATTATGTAGATCTCCGAATCCCAACCCTCCTTACTTTTTTGGTATTGACATTTTTGTCAAGCCACCCATAGTATTTTTCTTTTTCCATCATCCTTTCTCCACCAGAATTCAGCCAGCATACTGTTTATTGAATCACAAATTGCTTTAGGTAATAAGAAACAACTCATAGAATAAACTGGCATTGAGAGTAGCATGGCGAAAGGAATTGATCATACCATCCTTCCAACTTGTCCTTCATTCTTTGGACAATATAATCAAATTGTGCCACTTTGCCTCTCCCTATTTGTTCGGGGAGTTCGAGATATTTACCCCTCCTCCAATCTTAGTTATCATAAGTTCATAACTATTTGTTTATTACTTTTCACTATTAACAAAATTTTAATAATGAATTTTGTTTTGAAACGTTTCATCTCTCCATATCTCTCCATGTACAATTTATTTGTAATTGTAACAGTACCTTTTTCTTTATATATATAATTTATGTGTATAACTGTTTATATAATCCTAAAAATGCTTTAGAAAGTCGCATCTTTTTCATAACTATATTTTTGTTTTGTACATTTTTATTTAGGCGTAATAATTTAAGAAACCGACTTAGAGGGTTGCATCTCTCTATCACCGCATTTTGTTTTATACCTTCCACTTACAAATTATACCACTTCATATTGTACATTTTCACTTGTAACAATTTTATACACTCCTAAAAAATGTTTTGGAGGAATGCGTCTTTTTCTCAACTCTTGATTTTGTATATCTTTCACTTCATCACAATCATAATCCTAGAAATTTTATGGAATGATTGCATCTCTTCATCATAAATTTTATTTATCTAAATTTTCACTTATAATCTTCTTTAATAATCCTATAATAAAATATTTTGACGCAGTAGTCAAAAGCAAAAAAAAAGTTAAAACAAAACATAAAGGGTTTACTGAGGGATATATAATACTAAGTTAGGACCCGTCCAATAGATGGGTTTCTAAATTTTAAAATAAATTATATTTAAAAAAAAACATATTTCGTTAGAGAAAAAAATTAAAAAAGGAGTTATATACATAAGTTTGTTTGTCTATATCAGTAAATTAATTTAAATCTCTTTGTTACAATTTTATTATTAATATATTAAAATTTAGATCACATCCAATAGATTTTAATTTTATATTGTCGTTTTTTTTTCTTCCGATCACCGTGTGAGTAAAACAGATTCGGTGGCCGGTAACTTTGTTCTCGCTCATATCTGGGCAAGACGTTCTTCCGGCAAAATCTTCATTCTCCCTCTACTTTATTCTTATTCGGATATTATATCAATTTTCAACTGAATATGATTTCTCTCTCGAACCTTCACTCGTCGAAGTCTTTCGTCACTTCTTGTCTTCTAATGATTTCCGAAAACATCCTCTGGACTTGGCCAACATCTAATTTCCGAAAGGAGTCGACCTTGTAAACGCTGGACTTGGTAGATGGGATTCGCTGCGTCCGGTGAACCATCCAGTCCTTATCTCTTTTCCGGCAAAGTCACCGGTAATTTCAGTTCTTATCTCTTTTCCGGCAAAGTCACCGACTAAATTAAGCCTCTTTTGTAACTGTTTTTTGTCCGTTTGGCCCAAAGCCAAAACCCACTTGTGGGATGAATAAAATTTAATTTAATAAAAAAAATTAATACATGTCCGAATTAACATAGTGGATTGAATGGTACAGAGAGACTTGGGTCCAATGCCCATGAACTTCGTAACTATTAAAAAGTGCTTAATTTAAAGAGATACTGATAAATGAAATAGTCGTTTTGGGAAACAAAAAAAACGAAGGAAGAGATACTGATAAAATGATGAGCTCATAGCCAACGGCCCAACGGAATTATAAACAAGAGTTAGAAATTGGACCAAGATAGAGCCAGAAGTTTTGAAATAAAGAAAAAACAAATACTGATAATAAAGTATGATCACCTATTCAAAGAGAAGCAATTTTGTTGCCGACAAGATCTTTAAACTCATTCTAATGGCCCAAACGCCTTTCCGTAATTTTAGACCTGACTAACTAGTTTGTTTTTAATTTTTAATTTTTTTATCTGTCGATTTTCTGCAATTTTCTTTTAGGTTGAGTGTAACGGTTATCTACTATCTAGAAGGTTGTAGTGTGATTTAGATATCGTGCAGGATTTCTAGGATATTTTATCAGATTATTAAACTATTTCGGCAACTCAATAATTTGTAATTATCAGTTATGTGCTATGAACTTCTAAACCCTCTGCATAAAAAGAAGTGTGCTAAGTATGAAAATAGTTTAACAAAAAAAAGTTGCATGAAAAAAAAGAAAAAAAAAAGGAAACGCTTTGGATATAAAAACGGATATGCAAAAATGAAACACTTCAAAACATAAAAATTGTTATGAACAATTATGTTGAGGTCCATTATAAGCCCATAAGCCTATGTTCTAGAATGTTTTAAACTTACTTGTTCCCTAAACTTACTTGCTTTCCAAGTCTTTTTACTCCTTTATATACTCTCTCTTATTTATGAAATAAGATATACAATTCTCTCTCTCTTTATTATTCATAACACGTTATCAGCAGAAAAGTCAGTTTTTTATACCTGCAAAATATTACTATGTTGAATTTATACCTACATTTTTAAGAAAGCAAAACATATTTGAACTAAATATTAATTTGAATTTTAAACGTTCAATTCAAATTTTATGTGAAATCAAGCATATCATTATCATGTCGTTAAATAGTGCTGACATGGATACCACGTGTGGCAAGACGTGGATGATACGTATTTTTGCTGATGTGGCTGCCACATGTTTTTTTCTAATGAATATTTACAATTTTCTTAAATTGAAAATTCTACTAAGTTTTGTAGATTTACACATATATATTTATATAATAAATATTTTGATACATTTTCTAAAACTCTCACACTCTCTCTGTCAAATTTCATAAAAAAAATAAAATTCATTCTTGCAATTCTATCCTCATAAAAATTTTCACCGTCCCCAAAACAACTTCTGAATCATACAATTATCATCGCACTGAAAAAACCATAAAATCATAGCGATATGGATACCACATATGAACTTACGTTGTTTATTTGATGTATGATCCTCTCATCTACAATTGTATGATATATATTTTATTTTTCATAGCTTTCAAGATATATACATTTGCATAGTTTCTCGACATAAGTACAAACAAAATAAAAATATAAAAACGATCAAAATTGAAGAGAAAGAGCGACGAATGAGGTATAAAAAAAATAAAATTTTTGATTCGTTGAGATAAGTATAATAATATATATATTTAAATCCCAAAATGATGTCATTTTATTTTTTTCCATGAAATTTGATAGAGAGATAATGGAATTTTAGAAATTGATATCGAATATATATATATATATATATATATTATTTTATACAAATAATATGTATATGTATATATAAATCTACAAAACAAAATTTGATAAATTATTAAAATTAAGAGAAATAAAAAACATTCATAAAAAAATGAACGCGTGGCACGTCAATAGAAATCTGAGGCGTCATCCACGTCGTGCCACATGTGGCATCCACGTCAGCACCATTTAACGGTACAATAACGATATGCTTGATTTCGTAAAAAAATTGAATTGGAGGTTTAAAATTTAAATTATTAGTTAGTTGAGTTATTTTCGTCTTCTTAAAAGTGTATGAATTCAATATAATAATATTGTGGAGGTATAAAAAAGTCGACTTCCCTTATCATCACGATAACCTAGCCGTCTGAGCAAAACAAGCCCAAACTGATCTCTCGGTTGTTTTATCCACTTTTTTTACGCGTTTTATGACTATTCCATTATAATGAACATCCAAAGGAGTATTATGAACAATTATGTGAATGTCCATTATAGGCTCATAAGCCCATGTTCTAGAATCTTCTAAAATTACTTATTCTCTAAGCTTACTTGCTCTCCAAATCTTTGTACTTCTATATATATTTTCTATTATTCATGGAATAAGATACAAAATTTTCTCTCACTCCTTTTTATTTATAACATAAATGTATTTCCAATGCGTTTCTATTTCCAAAATATTTCAAAAATAAAAAAAACGAATTTTTGATGGAATTTCTATGTAACCTAGGTGTCTTGTAAGATAAGATAAATGGTTGGTATTCGATCCGTCCAAATCAGGCTTATAATAAACACATCACTATGCTATCGTCCAAATTAACTCACTAAAAGTTAAATAATAAATACCATAATTTAAATTGTTAATAAAGTTGATTAAAATTTAAAAAATATTTTTAGTCAAGTGATTAATGATATACTTCTGGGAATTTTCTTATCAGAATAAATTTTATTATTCTGTATAGTACATTTTGCACTATGGATCGGATTTATCGACTTGATTGATATTCAAAAGGAAAAAGTCGATTAAAAATACTTGAAATGAGAAAAAAGTGAGAGCATTCTTTTTGTTAAGGAGAAAGAGACAAATGGATCTGGGTCCATTTAAAAATATATATTCTTTGATTTTTGTGGTCATCTTATGTTTTTCTGGATGCTTCGATTCTATTCACGGACTTTGAGAATTTTATTTTGAGAGCTTCTGGAAAGACAATTCTGAGATTTCGTTTGAGAGAAGAATTTGAACCTCTTTAATCTCTTTATTAATTTTTTATGCTTTCTATTATATTCATGATGTTTGTTTCATTCACCATGTCTGAGTAGTTTGCTTGTTAGGTTTAGGGATTTTCAAAGATTTATGATAAATTATTAGATTGTTAGGATTGAATCAATACAGTTCTACATCTTGATTGTGTTTATTGTTTATTCTAGCTTCACAACCTAGAATCTTATCTTAGGTTGATTAGTTGATACGAAAATGTAATTGATTGCATGAACTATCTTAGATGAGCAAAATAACTATTCGCAAAGAAATTTGATTTAGTTATTTTGTGAACAATCGAACATGATCAATAATGCTTGTCTGAATTGAGGAATTTAACAAAAAAATTTAGAATTCTAGATTTAGACATAGATAATTTTCCGCCGCGAAAGCTAGTTGATTTTACCATTGTGTTTCGAGTTCGTGAACGGTTCTTAATAATAACTCTAACAATTTATTTGTTCTGCAATTCTGAATCACCTGAGAAATTCTTTAAGCTTAGCTCTTTTCCCAATTGTTTTACAACCCGATTTAATTATTTTACTGTTTTTAATTATAATTACTATTGTTTAGCTTAATTCATAAACTGATAATCTATTGTGTGAACGTGAGTTCTCTGTGGAATCCGACTCCTAAGTACTATAATCGATCTTTTAATTTAAGAGAGTTGCTCTAGGGTTAATTTGAGCATATTAAAAAGCAGATGAAGACTAGAAAAAGAGGAGAAGAGGTGTCTTGGAGCGGAAGTAAAGGTGAGGAAGAGAGAAAGAAAGAAGAAGATGCAACACGATGGCGGCTAGGGTTTTTAATGCTATGATACCATGTAAGATTGTATTAATGTGGTAGAGCTTGATGCCTTCCATATTGTATTAAGGATTCTATATATATTTTCATAGGAAACCCTAATTCTATACAAGGATATATTTGTACATGTCTATGTAATCTAACAGCGTGTTTAAAATTAATGACACGGAAAAAATGAAAAGAAAACAAAAAATCCACATAGGGTAATTGAAAATTTTGAAATGTTGGGCTATTGTATGAGGCGATTTATATGGTTTTATTGTTTTGACTTTTTCTACTTTATTTCGTTTATTAATTTCTAGTTTGCTTGCTGAGCAAATAATCTTATAGCAACTACTCCTACATTGTAGGATGAAGAAGGTAAACTACATGATCAAGTTCCTTGGTTGACCCTCCACCTAAAAAAGAAAAAAATCCTTGGTTGAAGAACATAGACGTAGAGTTTGTACTTACATTACTTGTCTTTGGGTGTCGTTCAACAATATACATAGAAAATGCTTGTAGGCGAGTGCAAACAGATTTGGGGTATTAAACTTTTCCATGACTACGAATTAATAAATGATAAAACCAATGAAATATGAATGGCAACAAAAGTCTAAGTACCTAGAGAGTCCTCAACTACAAATCACTTATATTAAAAATATAGAAACATCCTATGTCAAGAAGTTTTCACATTAAGATAGTTCTCATTTTAGAAATAAAAACTCAAGTAAATTAAACAATTCAGAATACCTGGCAGAAACTAAATCCAAGTGCCCAAGACACATGAACACTCCAAGTCATCAAACAACATTGTCATCGTACAAGGAGAGAGGAGCTCTAGCTGCCAACAACTCTTCCTTCTCCTTATCAATCTCAGCTTCCAGGTCTAAGCACTTCTTCTTAAATGGCTGAAGCTGTTCATCCATTTCTTGCAGCCGGGCCAAAGAAGCTTTTTCTTTCTTCTTCTTTTCCTTTACTTCATTAAGTTTCTTCTCCAACCAATCCAACTTAAACCCTGCTTCTTTTAAATGTGCCAGTGCAGCGCCTGCATCAAACAGATCATCACTGGAGAGTTCTTGAGGCGATTGGCACAACGTCTGGGTTAAGCTAAGGAGGACATTCATGTAAGCCATCTTCAGATATGGATTCTTAGGACGAAATTTGGATGCAATATCTCTGTGATTTTCAAACAAACGCTTCACCGATTCTACCTACATGTGGAAAGGATATATGTAAAAACCACAATACATTTAAAGGCTGAGCTTGTACATATATATATATATTGAGAAAATGAACTATATAGTGAGACTATTACGATTTGTTCATTAATTAATATTATGCATTTTAAAGTACTTTTTTCCTATACTTCTCTTGAGGTCGGAATTTCTACAAGTAACGATAAGTGTTGTATTTTTTTATAATTGATTACCTGCGAAGGAAGAACTTGAAACCCATTGACATCTATGGTTACTGATGAAGATTTCTCTGATACATCTAATTCTCCTACAACTTCAAGAACCTCTACCTTGGCAACAACTATGAGTTCTCCATTCACCAGAAATCCCTCTTTTTCATGAAGTTCGGTGAGGGGAATCATTTTTGAATATCCCCAATCAAGTTCCTTATCATCAAACCAGTGTTGTGTTTCTGAAAAATCACAAAACATATATACATGTCATCTCGTCAGTTACATTTCTAAGTTAAAAAGAGCATGACAATCATTGGCGGACCTTGAAAATTATATTACCGGGGTCATATCGTATAACACATACACAAAAATAAATTTTACTAACAAAAAGAAAAAAACACTCATAAAATAGTATAGAGAATCATGAAAATAACATAACAACGAGCTAGAAAATTTTTACAATGGACCATGGCCTAAAATAAAAAATAATACAAGTTAAAAAGATGGAATTACTTCAAGTGGAGGGTTCAAGCTCAATAAAATCCAGGGTCAAAAGAAGGAAAAATCAACAAAATGGATATAATAACTTAAGTGTAATACATGAACATAACCAAAAAAACTTTTTTAACCGGTGTCATCTGAACCCAGATTACTGCACGTGGGTGACAATAGGAAATGAGGTATAAACTTTAGTGGATTTAATTATTAATGTTCACAACTTGACACAGAAGCATAAAACAAACATCAACCATAAAATAGCAACCCTAGAAAACAAATAACCTTCTTTTAGTAGGGAGAGTTTTTCCGAAAATTGATTTACTAAAGTTAAGGAAAATTTAGCATGTCTTCTCCATCCAATAGGCAAAGATTCATCAACAACAACCTCTAGAAACAAAGAGAAACTGTTAATATCCTTCATACGTCCCTTGGGAAAGGCCTTAAAACGCCTACAACCAAAAACCAAAGAAAACCAATCAGCAAAGCACAGGAGAATGTCACCCATGTGAACATTAGTAAGCAATTTCTCTTCTCACCATTTGCAGCCACCAATCAAGAATTGATCAGAATATATTTTCTCAGATTGCAAGGACTTGAAATTCTTTATCACCCAAGTGAACTTCGTATCAACTTTCTTCTCCATTAATCACAATGATGACTCCTACACACCAATTTTTTTTGTAAATCGAAAACTCAAGAACAATCTCGAACAACAAAACCCAAATCGTGATTTAAGATTCCTCTATGTAAGAGCATTTGTAAACAGTTTTTTTTTTCTTTACAAAACGAACATAGTCGAGGAAATGTAAAAGTAGAACGATTGTAAATAGTTTAACTATTTACCTTTTAGAACGAAGTCGAAAGAAAGAGATAGGGACGATGGACTGAGACAGTGCAGCCACAACTTTAAAAGCTTCCAAGTTTAGATTAGGATGACGAGAGGAATATGAATCGCTTCGGCTCCTCGTATCTCATAAGGTTAATAACGTTTGACATTAAAGTCTTTTATTTGCAAGAAGAACATTTGACTTTTCCTAAACTATTTTTAAACCAGTGACCTTCATAAAATAACAAAAAAGACCCTGACATGAATAACGTTTGTTTGGCCTGCTAATATAGTATTGAAACACAACGTTTCATTGTTTCTTCATTCCCAATAACAAAATTTTGTCAGATGTGAATTCTGTCTAATTTTTTTTTTTTTTATCTCAGCTCTTGGTCTTTCAGACTAAACAAAATGTTTCTTATTCTACTTTATCTTTGTCTGCAGAAGCATGACAAAGAGAAACAAAATTTAAGGTAATACTTTGTTGAGATTTAACCCTTAAGTGTTTCTTCCTAAGAAAAGAGACATTTTCAAGAGTCAAGATGATGCATGCATCTTGAGTAACGTAAACGAATGTGAACAGCTTTGGCTCATCGAGATTTGATACTCTTCATAATTAGGAATTAAAAACATTGCAAGACCATGGATATTACTTATCTAGATGTCAAGCTAATCTTATGTCTGCAACTCTTCGTGTGCCACTACTTGTTCAGACACAAAGACAATACTTTTTCGTCAAGAAACTAGTGCAATTAAAGTTAGGTTAGAACCTCTCTATGTATAAATATTGGCCGATAGCCTCCAAGATAAATAAGAGAAAACATTCATACGTATAGTTTTCTGACATTTTCCTTTACTTCATCAAGTTTCTTCTCCAACCAATCCAACTTAAACCCTGCCTCTGTTCAACTAGTTCATGATTTACTCAGTCTAGTTCATACTTGGCTTCACAAGACTGAGTAAACCTCTCTTTGTCTTAGAGTCTCATTAAACTTATACCTCTTTTGTGTGCTCAATTGGAACCTTCTGTTTGGCTCAGATTCTTTGAACCTCTTAGTTTTCTTTGATTTCAACACTCGAGCCACAACCCCACAATATCAACAATAAAACCAACCAAACGGTACTAAATAGTAATATGGTTGATTTGCTACTTTTGTTAATTATCTATACGTTAAGTCTTATATTCAAAAGAAAAAGAAACAAAAAATTCTCATGACAAAACTTTTGTAAAATTAAAACTTTTTCTTTAGTAGACTATGGTTTTTATGTAATTTAGTAACAATTGATGCTATTTATATCATTTTATATATATATATATATATATATATATATATATATATATTTGATGTCTGTGTTTCCTAACCTTTTTTTATTCTTCTAACAATTATTATTGACTTGATTATATAAATATCCAAGAAAAGTTTTTCACACTGACACTAAAACAATATAAGACTGAATCAAATGTAGGAAAAGTAAACGTAATATTAAATATCAAATTAGGTGAACAACACCTGTTTTATTTTATTAAGCATACACACCTTTAATTCGTATTACATCATTACTTAGTGTTACAACGATAAACACTCGTAATGACTAGATTTAAATTTTAAACTTGGCCTCAAGGTCTTTGACAACATTAACATCTAACTGAAACGCCTGAGCCAAAATCTCTGGATTAATCGGAGGCATTGATCCAAACACAGTATCTGCGATCGTGATAACACCAGCGTTCTGACTACTCAGTCCAGCAAAAGCCACCGCAGGGGTCTTCCCGATATTCACTTGAAAATGGATCATTCCTATGGGGAACACGAATACATCGCCGGGGTTCAATACTTTGGCGAATAGACGGTTATTGTCTTGATTAGAAGAGACAAACCCGACATATAACGTTCCCTCAACAAGGACAAGGATTTCAGTTGCACGAGGGTGAGTGTGAGGCGGGTTTTGGCCATATGGTGCATAGTCTATGCGAACTAAGGATATTCCCATAGTGTTTAGCCCTGGAATCTGATCGACATTGACTGTTGTTACGTTTGATTTGACCTTATTATCGGTGTTTCCAGCCTGGTTGAGGCCTGAGTAGAAGAAATCTTCTGCTTTTGCTTGCTTCGGATCCTTACAGAACTTACCGTTCACAAAAACTGCAAAAAGAAAATATTGTTTCGAAAATTGTATATTAATCAGAATAAAGGAGAATAGTAACTAGAGAATTAAAGAAACAGAGTTTTCTTTTCTTTTTCATACCACCATTGTTGAGGTTACCAACGGCTACACAGAAGTCTTGAAGTGGACTTGGATCATAAGCTTTGGCGAAGGAAATGACCAAAGCCGATATGGTAAACATGATGAGAGCCTTGGAAAACCTCATTTTCAGACAAAAGGTTCTACTAATGCTTTTTCAAGATTTGTTGTTGTGTGTTTTGGTTGTGGATTGTGAAGCATTTGAGCTCAGTATTTATAGGACTAGAGCGTGTATCATATTTGACGTGGTCCAAAGTTTTTCTATACATTTCTTTCATATATTTCAAAGTGGCAGTTCAAAAACGTTTATCAAGTCTATTGTTAACTTAAGCTATCTTTAATTAAAATTAGATTTGCACGACTATATATGAAACACCGCGGCCATAGCTTGTATCACTTTCTAGAATCAAGGTGTTATAGGCATATTTTAGGCTGAGAGTAGTAGCAATTTAATTCCCGATGTTAAATGTATGAACTGAGCAGAACTAGTGTAATTTGTCTAGGACACATTAAAAAAAAAAAGATGTTCATTCAAAAATGCAGATTAATAGGTGCATTATCTTGGTCGTCTTCAAAATTCATTAGTCTTTTCACTTTTTGGATTAGTTTTCTCTCTTACAAAACGTAAAGACTTATTCAACGTAGGAAAAGTAATGTTAATACTAGATAATCAAATTACGCGTTAAAACATCATTTAAAAGTATGGGTAAATATCCCAGTCTTGAACTGCCACAAGGACAAACGTAGTGACCAAATTTCCAACATGTATGTCCGAAGGTCTCATAAAATCAACCATTTCAATTTGTGTGTATCTTTTTCCAATAAAACACGCTTTATCAAACTCATAGTTCCATCAAATTGATACTAATTTTGTCCATTTTGTATCAATCGCATGATTCACTTCCGTTTTTGTCTTTGTTTTAAAAGGTTGAAGTTTGTTTGTTTACTTAAATAGATTAGAGCTATTTAATTAGGTGAATTTTTTCAGTGGTGAAAGTTTTTTCTTAGAGTTTTCCCTTCATAAATATTAATTGTTTATGATTTTAGATGTGATTTATTAGCAAATTGATGCATTTTATTTAACCAAAAATTTTTTAGGCATTTCTATAACAGTTAATATTTCTATTTTCTGGCTTCTTTTCACAAACCTTATTTGATCTGAGTAGTTTTATCTTTTGTAACAACTTTTAGAGACCTGATTAGGTATCCATGAAGAGCGACACCACAAAGACCTGATTTATTAAAATTAACTAGCTTTTTTTAGTCCTTGTAATTTTATTCATATTTTTAACAACATAAAATAAGATAAATGATCAGTTTTAAACCCCAAGTAGCACTACTGCAGGGACGACACTAACACAAACCAACTGATCATTTTTGTAATTTTGTTCAACTGAGTAGTTTTCGTTACTCTCAGACAAACTACCTTATACTTTGACAAATTACTTTGGAAAAGAGGAACAAAAGACATGCAATCTTCAACGCCAGGGACAGTTTTAGAGCAATTTATTGCAACTTTTGAGACACAATACTCGCGAGAAGAGATAGGATGAAATTCACCTATTTATTGCATACTTGGCATTACAAGACTGAGTAAATTATGAACTAGTTGCACATTTTCTGTCAAGACGTTTTCACATTAAGAGAGTTCTCATTTTCGAAACCAAAACTCAAGCAAACAATTCAGAATACTTGGCAGAAACTAAATCCAAGTGCCCAAGAGGCAGGAACACTCCAAGTCATGAGACAACATTGTCATCGTACAAGGAGAGAGGAGCTCTAGCTGCCAACAACTCTTTCTTCTCCTTATCAATCTCAGCTTCCAGGTCTAAGTACTTCTTCTTAAATGGCTGAAGTTGTTCATCCATTTCTTGTAGCCGGGCCAAATAAGCCTTTTCTTTTTTCTTCTTTTCCTTAATTACTTCATCAAGTTTCTTCTCCAACCAATCCAACTTAAACTCTGCATTTATCAAATGAGCCATTGCAGCGTCTGCATCAAACAGATCATCACTAGAGAGTTCTTGAGGTGATTGGCACAACGTCTGGGTTAGGCTTAGAAGGACATTCATGTACACCATCTTCATATATATATGGATTCTTTGGACGGAATTTTGATGCAATATCTATGTGACTTTCAAACAAACGCTTCACAGATTCTACCTGCGAGTGGAAAGGATATAAAGTAAAACCACAACTAATTTGAAGTTTGTAAAGATATCAAGAACATGAACTATACAGTTAGACTATCTCCAATGGGGGGTTCATAAGAGGTTCTAAACCCCAAAAATAAATAAAATAAAATCAGTTAATGGGTTAAAGGTTTAGAACCGATCCTTAATTAAAGGTTTTAACAACCGGTTCTTAAGATACGTGTCATGTTGGCATTGGATAAAAAACTGTATGATATTTTTTTATTTTCTGAGAGAAAAGCTTTTCGCTTTCTCCTCCTTCCTTCGCGACTCTCCTTCGGTTCTTCTTCTAGTTTTCTCAGCTTCGTCCTCTCTTCCTCATCGGTCCGGTGGTTTCTCGTCTGGCCGCCGAAGCGGTGGTTTCTCCTCCGTTTGCCTTGGAGCTCGCCGTGGGGGACGCGAGCTAATCTTCTCTTTTGCTAATCTTCTTCAAAGCTGAGTCTAGATCCGTTCTCTCTTCGTTTTGCTTCTGATTATTGCTGCTTAACTATGCTGATTTTGATAGATCTGCTATACATGCGTTGAATTTTAAGAGATAATAGTTTGGTGTTGCTTGTTCTGTGATTTGGAGGATCCGGTTGGATCGATCTGTGTTAATCGTCGTTTTCTTAGTGTTCATGCTGTAATTTAGAGATTTCATGTTGATTGTATGATATAATTTAGAGATTTCATGTTGTAGTTATGTAAAATTTGGTCTTAGTTAATCGTTTGAAGATGAAACTCACTAAAATAGATGGTAATCGTAATTTGAATCTCCTTAAGTTTACGTTTCTCTGATCAAAAGATTCAGCTTTTAGCTCCCTCGATGCTTATTGTTTTTGTTCTTGGTCATAGATGAAAATATATACTTGATTGGTTTCTTAGCTGAATATCTCATTAGGATAAGTGAGATGATGAATCCCGACTGTATGTAGTATTGTAATCTTGATTGTTCTTGTCGGCAGTCTGATTATGTTTCCATGGAATATGGTAAAGCTTGTTGGCTGTGACTTGTTTATCCTTGGTTGTGGCTTGTTTATCCAGGGTTAATACATCTGCAGGTTCGTTTAATCTCCCATTGTCCTTTTCATTAGATTTTGGCTGTGGCTTGTTCTTTCTTTTTGTGAGTTTGAGTTAAAAATGATTGTGATTTATGGGCAGGTTATGAACCAGGCAAGTTTTTTGGGCCCAAATGTTATATCTGAAGAGAAGAAAGAGATGCCACAGACCACAACTTCTGGGGCCGATTGATCATTCTGTTGTTGTTACACATTTAATAAATGTTTTGTTGTATCTCTTGTTTATCACAAATAATATTCCACCAATGTAAACCATCCATTATCAATGAATGAATGAATGAATTTGAATGAGGTTCTACCATTCAAATTAATATTTTTTTTCTTAAGAACCCCTAATGAGCTTCTACCATTGGAGGAGGAAAAAATTAAGAACCCCTTATGAGGTTCTTATCTTTCAATTCAACAAAATTTATATTAAAAATATTGCTAAGAACTCCTCATTGGGGTTTACCATTGGAGATGCCCTTAGACTATTACGACCTTTTATCATATTCGTATTTATGTGTTTAAAAAAGTTTTTTTTTCCCATACTTATTTCAAAACAAAATACCACATCTCTTAGAACCCGTGTGGTTGGAATTTCTAAGAACTACAAAAAGCATTGTATTTTCATAATTTCTTACCTGTGAAGGAAGAACTTGAAACCCATTGGGAGAAAGGGTCCTTTACGTTTTTTCTGGACAATCGTTCCAAGCTTCCTCTCTTCTCTCTCCTCAAAAAGTAGATCTAAGTTCCATCTTTTTCCTTTTTTTCTTTGCTTTTAGATCTAAATCTTCAGGCTTTGGCTTATTTGGTGAAGCGGGAATGAGCCGGTCTTCTACTCCCACGGGTTGGGTGTGGAGTCTCCGCTTGTGTTGCTCCTGCGGCGAAACCACGGCGGTTTGAAAGCTCTGGGGACTTCTTTTGGTTGAGGACGCCGAAGGTTCGTGATGGAGGTTCTCGTGGCTCGCCTGCTGTGGTGGTTGCTGCGGTTAGCGCCGGAAGTCACTTGCCGAGCGGTCACTACAAGAAAACATTCGATTAACAACTAAATTTAACAACAAAATAACATCGTCGTAATTTAAAAACGAATTTACAACGACTTAACAACGAAAGGAACATTTGTTATTAAGTCTTCGTAACACAGCGTCGAATACAATCGTCGTAAATTCGATGGTCTTTTGCGTGTGCTTCACGTCGAGTTTACGACGATAGAAAATCCGTTGTTAATTCGTTGTTAATTTATAACTATGTGACGACAAAATATATTTACATTATTAATTCTCTGTTAATTTACAACTGTGTTATAACAAAATATATTTAAATGTTTATGTTTTTATTTGTTATAACACTTTTATTTGTTGAACTAATTAAGATTAATATCATGTTTTAACAAGATATCATACATGTTAACAATGTAACGACGTCTTTACAACGATTCATCATAAATTTGTCGTTACGGTCGTTTATAAATTCGTCGTTATGTTTGACAACTAATATATAACGATTCATCGTTAAATTTAACAACAAATTTACAACGGTTAATCATTAAATTTAACAACAAATTTACAACGATTCGTCATTAATTCATCGTAAATTTACAACGAATTAGCCATAACAGGAATGTCCATTCCGCAATGCTTCCATATTGCTTCCAAGCAAATGTGGTGCGCAATACAGACATACATTCAATGTACATAAAGGATGATAAGTGGTTTACCAGCCACTGTTGATGCTTTCCGCGCTTACAATATCCGTCGCCACAAAATCCCAGCACAGATAATGCCCTTTCTGGTCTCTAATCCACCCGAGAATATGGCTCCATGAATTATCCCACAGTAGGTCATTCTGGAATTCTGAACCTCAAACAACCGAAACAACATACCCATCACTAGTAGTTGATATTCACCAATTAAAAATGGACTTTGAACTTTCTGAAGGATATCATCGCCAAAAATATTTTGGATATATGCCTCCGTTAGTTCGCATATTCCGTGAGTTTGGAGATGTTTACTGATATGAGCATTCAGATCGTCCTTTTCTGAAGATATGTCCTCATCAGAAATATCCATTGGGTTGCCTAAATCCACAACTAGAAAACTACATGCTCAATCAAACCCTATGTAAGCAATCAGAGGCTTCATAGCAACTTTCATGCTTACTTGGACAACATCTTACTAAATTTAAATGCATCTAGACATGTCTAAGGTTTCCTTTAGTTTTTTCTTTTATGCAGTGAACAATGGATGGAACATAATATTAATTTAAACAGCAAATAAAAATTACATTTTGGGGTTTTACATACACAAACATAAACCCCATAGAAGAGGAAAAAAGAGAGATTGAATTCAGAAAAAAAAAACTAATTTAATTCTCTTTTTGAATCAGTTTGGCTCTCCTCTCATTGTTCTATTCTATCTTCAATCTCGTGAGCCTAAATTTGAAGCATTTTTGTATAAACTAGATGAAATTTTCTTTAGTAATTAAATTAAGTGCATAGGTTGTTCACTTTTTTTTTAATTATATTTTAAGACTAGATTCTTTGATATTCTTCAACTGTCCCAAACATTTTGAAAACCTATGTTTTTATTTCTCAATTTTTTTATTAATCTATATGGACGTGTTGGAACAATAAAGCTATTCTAGTAGAAATTGAAGAGAATATTTGTTTAAATTTTTTTTTTGATTTAAGAAAGATAAGAAGCCGAATTTTTTTTTGTTTTAAAATTTTAAAAAATCTAGAGTGTGTTTACATAATAATCAAAATACAAAAAATGTTTGTGATTTATCAAAGAGTTTCGGCCTTCAAACTTTTGAACCAAAAAATTTCAGATACGTTAGAACATAACTGATGAAGTTAAAAGCAAATGACTTGTCCTTTATCTAAAGAGGATTGAATAGGATTAGAGTAATAAAGTTTCATATCTATATCTTCTATCTTATATCGTAATAAAGTTGGAACTCATTCTGTTTTGGCTTTCCTTGGTACACATGAAAGATAATTTTTTAGTGTGGTTCCTTCCTATCAATGGTAATATAATAAAATATTAGAATAAAACTACGTACCCAGAAGCGATATCTAAGTCAATAAAAATGATATCTTTACAAAAGTTAAGATAGTGTTGTCTCTACACTGGAGAAATCCATTAAGATCATGAAAAAAAAAAGTGAGAGAGTGAGGAGGGCTTGGAAAAAATGATAATATCAAATCTCACATGTATGTAGTTTTCAAAGGGATCCTTGTGTTTGATTACATTGATGATGTAATCATACTTTTCATTGAGGCCATTGAGTAGATACATAACAAGTGTCCTCTCATTGACTGGCGCATCAACATTTTTGAAGAGATCAGCAAGTGATTTGAGTTTCTGACAATAAACATGGATGGATTGATCGCCAATCTCTGTCGTCCACAGTTCATTGTTGAGTTGTATTGTGCGAGCTTCTTTGTTATTTCGGAACTGGTTTTCTATGCGAAGCCAGGCATCACGAGCAGTACCACCGGCTTCAAAGGATGAACAGAACAGTGGCTGTGCAAGGGTGCCATAGATTCAGAGTTTTACCAGTCCATCACGTTTGTACCATTGGGCGTCGTTTGGTCCAGTTGGAAGAAGTGAGCCATCTTGATGGCCCTGAACGTCAAACGTCAAGCAATGGGTGAGGAAAAGCTCCCTTCATGCGTCATAATTATGGTCATCCAGATCGAGGATCAATGGAATGTGAGAATTAATGTTTGTAACCCCAAAAGCTCGTTCAAGTGGAGCGGCCATTTTAGGGATTTGAAAAAAACCGAAAAAAATGTTGTGAAGAAAGAGATGAGAAGACGAGAAGAAGAAGAACAGAGAAGCAAGAAAAGAAAAAAAAAATGAAGAGAAGGTTTCAGGAGCTTATGGCTCTGGTACCATGAAAGCTGAATAATTCCCCTTGACAGGATCATTATATTCACATAAAAATAAATAGCCAGAGCTATTCCAAAATATCAGAAATTTACAAAAGATATTAACAAGAGAATATCGAAACTAAACGGAATATGCCCTGATATTTACAAAATGGACATCTTCATTATAGTTTTGTATTTAATAGAGTAAATATACTTTTTATCAAACAAAAAATAACATTTAGGAGAAACAAATGGATTGAAAACACTAATTATGCATAATTCATTTGAAAAACCTTTAACAGACGCACTATTAGATTTAAAAAAAAAAACTTTTACCTGAAAAGAATTCTAAGGTGAGAGACAAGACGATCATGATGAACCAGCAACATGCGAATGAAAATAAAAAGAGAACAAAGATTCATTTTGAAAGTAAAAGTTTAACAAATAACAAAATTTGATAGTTATTTTAAAAGATCAAGATATAAATAGAGATAAAAAGACCAGAATATTACATAGTTAAAAGATGCAACCTTAGAAGAAATTATATCAAATGAATAGACGCAACCTTACAATGAAGAGTCACAAATTGCATTTATTTGAGGTAATAATGGGTAGTTTCAAGTAAGTTTGAGTTGTTAACTAATAATTTTATGTAGTTTTTAATTTTGAAATTTATAAAACGAATAATAAAATAACCAAAATAATTTTATGACTCATTTATTTATACGATAGGATACACTATTGTGATTCATGGTAATAGAACACTGTACAAAAATTTTATTGATAGGAAAACGGTAAACAACACCAGAATAGTGAAACAATAAAAATTAGTTGTAAGAAATAACGGTAAAAAAAGAATTAAAAGTAAATTTTTATAATGCTTTTAAATTCGGTTTTATTATTGGTTTGCATCACTATAAGGCTAAGAATCAGAATTTGGTGTAGCCGATAAAAGTTTATCTCTCTCCTCTATTAAAAAAAAAAACTGAAAATGAGATTTATATATACTCCAAATTTCTGGCAACATTTTTACCATTTTTGGCTTTTAATTCTAAATCCAAAAATGGTAATAATAATAATCAAGTAGAGCACATTGCTTTAACTCCAATCCGTTTTTCGAGAGGTGGTAAAATTCAATTTTCTAGTTTTTGCGTGTATTAAAAATTTTCCAAAATTTAATATTCAACCGCTTTCATTAATTTGGGTAGCTCTTGCGCTGATATTATTTTTAGGATTCTTCTATTTATAAATGGTATGGAGATTAATGAAAACGGTTGAATATTAAATCTTGGAAAATTCTTAATACACGCGAATACTAGAAAATTGAATTTTGCAACCTCTCTAAAAACAGATTGGAGTTAAACCAATGTGCTCTACTTCGCCTAGGCACTTTGATTGTTTCTACATTTTTATTGTTCATTGGGTGATTTGTAAAAATATATATCTAGTAAAAATAAAAATGTAATGGACACATATTTATGATACAAGTGTTACACGCATTCGTTTTAATACCACTTCCAAATTTGGAAACATCTTTACCATTTTTGGTTTTATTCTAGAGAATAAAATTACTGTAACCAAGGAACAATGTTTACAAGCCATGCTTCAGATATAAAAAAAGCAACAAAATTAAAACAATTTGAAGCGCAAGAGACTACCCAAATTAAGAAAAACATGCAAGTAAATTAAGAAGGGATTAATAGATTTGTGCTGATATTATTTTTAGGATTCTTCTATTTATAAGTGGTATGGAGATTAATGAAAACTGTTGAATATTAAATGTTATGGAATTCTCAATACACGTGAAAACTAGAAAATTGAATTTTGTAACCTTTCAAAAAATGGATTGGAGTTAAACCAACGCGCTCTACTTGATTACGTCGTAAATGCTCATATAAAGATAGAAGTGTCTTTGGAGGACTGTTAGAGATTTAAGAATATGATTGGTAACATTTTTAAGTTATGCATTAGTTATTAATGAAGTCCCATTATTAATTCTAAAGAAACATATGTAACATTTCAAAAATAAAACAATCCTTTAACAACCATAAACGTAAAAAAAAAAACTAGTCGTTACGAAATGCTAAACTATTAAAAGCCAGTTTCTCAAAATCTTTTTTCTCCATCACAAAAACAAGAATACAAAAAAAAATGGAGAAAGCAATTCTGATAACGTTTTTCATAGCCACATCAATGGTTTATCAAACTCTTGCTCAAGATGAAGAGATAAGTCCAATATCTCTTGATTCATATGCAGACGTACCAACAGCTACAGCTTACGACCATGAGCTACTACGCCACATGACGTTAAAACGCATAAAATTTCTCCTAGATTGTGATGACAAATTGAGCTCAAAATGTGGTATTGAGATGACAAAAGGATTCTACAACAACAAGCCAGTGTCAGAGGAATGTTGTGAGAACATATTGAAGATTGGAAGAGATTGTCACGAAGGATTGATTAATTTGGCCCTCGCCACATATGAGCTTAAAGATCTTGCTTATGAGATTCTTCCTAGGAGCAAGCAGATGTGGAACACATGTGTTCGAACCACTGCTGCTCGTATCGGTGCACCTCTCCCTTATGAAACTTGATTCTTGAGTTACTGAAAATTATATATATATATATATATATATATATATATATATATATATTCAATTATGAATACTACATGGTGTTGACCTTTTTGGACTTGTTATGTTCTTGGAGACTTTTTGCTTTGTTTTATTTAATAAAATCTAAAGTATCGAAAATCTTTAAGTTTTCGCTCGACTGAATTATAAAATGTTTAAATTAACGAAATTGATGGTTATAGTATACCTTTAATTAATAGCACAAATATGTTGGAATGGTATAACGGTTATATAATTCTATTAAAATTTTACCATCACACAATTATGAAGAACCACATGCCATTTTGCAATAAAAACTGAATACTGTAGATCCTTGTTAGTAGTTTTTTCCCCCCGAAGTGGATCACTACTCACCTGTGGCTGTAAATTTTAAAAATTGCATGTAAATTCTTGATATTTTTAATAATACCTCTCTTGTTATTTGCAATTCTAGTCCTATTTTTAAGCAATACTATTAATTATGCCCTCATAAACTTAATCTCTACATCCGCTCCTGCTACTCACTTATGGGAGCCAAATGTATAACGAATGAATTTTTTAGTTGTTTTTAAACAAAAAAAAAAACATTAAGTAATCTCCTTGTTAGCTTCAATTTAACCAAGTCGTCTCTAGCTTCAATTTAGAAGCGTCAAAATTTAGTGACACTCATCATTGTTACGATGGCTTAGTCGATTGTCTCTTCCCTCATTTTCTTTCGTCTGTTTCTCATATTTTCGATCCTAATAGACAGGCCCAATCTCATAAAATTTTGGGGCTTTAGGCAAATTAAATTTGCAAGGCTCTTTAACAAAAAAAAAAAAAAAATTTTGTTATTTTTTCTGTAAAGAGTTTTTTTTTTTTAATTTGGCATGAACCTATAGCAAATTCCAATAAATAACACAGTCCTTGCCATTGACTCTCTGAGTCTTCTATAGGTGCAACATATTCGTTACTTTATATTGTTTAGAGATAAATAATAATTTAAATATTAACTGAAGGATTGATGATCTATAAAAACGTAGTTGGGCTGCTAATATTATATTGCAATGATACAGTCTTTATTTTATTTTTACGTTATCGTAGTGAAGAGATGTGATCCTATCTGTGACCAGCTTCCTGATTGAATGATATCCTTTTCTACTCAAATATATATATATATATATATATACACACATACTTGATAAATTATATAGTCACTTTTATTCATTTTGAAATTTTTAATTTGCAAATGATATATTTTTCTTCTCCGAATTTTTTAGTTCTTTATTTGATGCACTGGTAGAATGAAAAAAGATTATTGGTACTATTAGTTTTTCTTTATTGTTAAAAATATGTAGCACGGAAGTTTATTTGATATCTTTTTTCCCGCTTCAGAACCAGAATCTGAATCGAAAGTTTTTGGAAACTTTAGCAAGCTCGCTTCCATGTCGTTTCCGAAAATACCTTTTTAAATTGTGTTGGATGCTTGTGCTTTCATTTTGATAGCTATTATTTTTTATATAATTTTTTATTTTATTAAAAAAATTAATAACTAATATAGTACTTTTTGTATTTGTGCACATCATTTTTCATCTTTTATTTATAAAAAAATTTGTTTAAAAATATTATTTTAATCATATATGAAATGTTGAAAGTGATTAATTTGATTAGTTAATTACATTATCTTGGAAAATTTGAGTTTAATGATCTTTCTTTTGATCAACTTTGTAGATAATCAGAATCAACTCCTTGTAACACTTGTGGATCTCCACCAATTCATTTAATTAAGCACCACGTAGAAGAAGCATGGTTCTTAGAAAAGACGACGATCGCCCTGACCTTTGGTTGATGAATGTAGTGATTAATCTGCAGTTTATGCTGTAAGAGCTCAAATTAGCAACACTATGGAAATGTGATTGAAACTAAAATTCATAAACGTTAAGGGAAGAGAAAGAGTGGAGGCAAGACTAATCTCTTTCTTTAACTCTTTGAATCACCCGCAGTGCGACGGAAATCAAAGATTCAAGAGTCCCAGGATACAACCACCAATAACCAGTTTCACTATCATTCGAACACACGGTTCTATATGAAATATTACTCTACGATACTCTCGAGACACTTACTTAGAAACAGAGAGATTGATGGAGTTTTGCCTTTGTGTATGTGTGTAAAATCGTTTCTCTCTAGAAGACAACTTGAAGCGTGAGTTTTTATAGAGGTTTTGGATTACCTTGAATTGAATTTTTCCATCACAAAAATGAACCCAGTCAAGCACAAATCTAGGTGACATGATGAAACCACAATCTCCATGAATCTGATTTTTAGGAATCGTGATAAACAAAAGAGACAGAGTCTCAAGGAATCGTCTCTTGTTTTCTACGTTTAATTCAACTCGACCCAACAACAACTGGAGCTCCAACTTGAGCTCAGCCAAACCATTATGGCCCATTTCTCATTTACACAATTCAATTTAACTAAGCCCAACTAGCTTATATAAAAAATCGGTTCAACAATCCCCCACATGAATAGAAATGACACTAAACATATGAAGACTCAATAAATTTAGACAAACTAAACTTGACTTGGCTAGACTAGACATGACTTGACTAGACAGACGTTCGAGAGTGTACGAAAATGTTATTGTGTCTGAAAGGTAGTATTTTTTAGCTTTGAACCAATCATTTTTAATATATGTCAGATTTACTCGGACGGAAGGTGAACATGATGTCTTGAACCATCCAGACTTTGATGTAAAACTAGACAACAGGTATCGCGCAGCGATATTTTCTCATAGAGTTTTAAGTTCTCTATTGTGTTCATTTTGGTCTTGAACATTCTTGGTTATTCATGAGTGAACTTGGAGAATATAGCCTCTTTTTTCATTCTCCTAGAAACGGCCCCATTTCACACTCACTAGGTGATCATCCATTACCTTTGTTTTTTAGAAGCATCATGTAGTACTTCACAAATATCTCAAAACTTTGGTATCATTAAAATCAAACACTTAGCCTCAACACATACAAGTAGCACTGTTTAATTTTATCTTTAGGAACTGGGTATAGACATAGTCTTACAGTGCTAAACTCTGAATGAATTTAATTTCGTTTTCCCTTTGAACCTAGATTTTGGGATCTCCAATCACATAGGTGGGGTGTCCATCAGGCATCATCTTTGTTTATAGGCTTTAAACCCATTCCTCATGATAATTCAACAACTTGATCTCATGACAGATTTTTGGCAAATGGATCTGCCAAGTTTGCAGCTGACTTTATGTATTCTATTGAGAGTACACCCGTAGAGATCAATTGTCTAATGGTCTTGTGTCGCCTTCTAATATGACGAGATTTATCATTGTATAATTTATTCAGTGCCCAAGATATAGCTGATTGGCTATCACAGTGTACACGTAATGCTGGCACTAGTTTTTCCCACATCGGGATATCTTCTAAATTTTTTTGAAGCCACTCTGCATCTTCTGCTGCTTTATCTAAAGCTATAAACTCTGATTCCATGGTTAATCTAGCCAGGAGAGTTTGCTTGGAAGATTTCCAGGATACCACTGCACCACCTAAAGTAAAGACATATCCACTTATTGATTTAGAGTTTCTGGAATCTGAAATCCAGTTGGCATCACTATAGCCTCCTAAGAAAGATGGTTCTTTACCATAGTGCAGCCCATAATTTTTAGTGTATCGAAGATAATTTAACACTCTAGTTATGGCCTTCCAATGAGTATGGCATGGATTACTCGTATAGCGACTTAGTACGTTTACTGAGTGTGCGAGATCAGGTCTAGTACAGTTTGTCATGTACATAAGACTTTCGATCACTCTTGCATATTCTACTTGTGACACTGGTTCACCTGAATTTTTTGTCAAGTGAAGATGAGGATCGGCGGGAGTTTTTGCAGTCCCATTAGAGTAGTTCTTCAACCGCTCAAGAATTTTTTTCCGCATAATGTTCTTGAGATAATATTAGTCCACCGGAGTGTCTAATAATTTTTATTCCTAAAATTACGTCTGCAAGTCCCATATCTTTCATATCAAACTTGCTACTTAGCATGTTCTTTGTTTGATTGATCACATCTTTATTGCTACCAATAATGAGCATGTCATCAACGTACAAGCAGAGCAAGATGTATCAGAGTGGAGTACTTTTGTTATATATGCACTTGTCACATTCATTAATGCTAAAGCTATTTGGCATTATTACATTGTCAAATTTTTCATGCCATTGTTTAGGAGCTTGTTTAAGTCCATACAATGATTTCACTAGTCGACAAACTTTTTGTTCTTGTCCTGGAACTACAAACCCTTCGGGTTGTTTCATATAAATTTCTTCTTATAAATCACCATTTAGAAAAGCTGTTTTTACATCCATTTGATGTATTTCTAGGTCTTTTAGAGCAGCGATGCCTACTAGCATTCTTATCGAAGTTATTCTCGTCACTGAAGAATATGTGTCAAAGAAATCCAAGCCTTCTTTTTGCCGGAAACCTTACACCACAAGCCTAGCCTTGTACTTATCATTGGACCCATCGGTTTTCAATTTTGTCTTGAAAATCCATTTACTCCCTAGGGCTTTAAACCCTTGCGGTAAATCTGTTATCTCATATGTATTATTTTGCAGAATTGAGTCCATCTCACTATTAATGGCTTCTTTTCAGAAAGGACCGTCTGGTGTAGACATTGCTTTTTGAAAATTTGTTGGTTCATTCTCTGCGAGAAATACTACTAAAAACTCATATCCGAATGTTTTATCCTTACGAGGTCTTTTACTTCGTCTAAGTTCTTCTTCTTCTTCTTTGTCATTAACAGTCGTGCCAAAACTACTTGCTTTGTTCCCGGAGGAGCTAGCATCTCGTTGATCACGAGTTCACTTATGTTATATTTATATAACACAAACGAATTTCAAAGAGTTAAGAATGTAGGAGCTCAAATTAGCAACACTACGGAAATGTGATTGAAACTAAAATTCATAAACTTTAAGGGAAGAGAACGAGTGGAGGTGAGACTAATCTCTTTCCTTAACTCTTTGAATCACCCGCAGTGCGACGAAAATCAAAGATTCAAGAGTTCCAGGATACAACCACCAATAACCATTTTTTTATCACTCGAGCACACGGTTCTATACGAACTATTACTCTGATACTCTCGAGACACTTACTTAGAAACATAGAGATTGCTAGAGTTTTTGCCTTTGTATATGTGTAAAATCGTTTTTCTCTAGAAGATGACTTGAAGCGTGAGTTTTTATTGAGGTTTTGGGTTACCTTGAATTGAATTTTTCCATCAACAAATTGAACCCAGTTAAGCACAAATTTAGGTGACGTGATGAAACCACAATCTCCATGAATCTGATTTTCAGGAATCGTGATAAACAAAAGAGACCGAGTCTCAAAGAATCGTCTCTTGTTTTCTACGTTTAATTCAACTCGACCTAACAACAACTGGAGCTCCAACTTGAGCTCAGCCAATCCATTATGGCACATTTCTCATTCACACAATTCAATTTAACTAAGCCCAATTAGAGCACTTCCAATGGTGTAGATATTCAAAGGAGTCTCTCAACATTAATATATTAATGTTTTGATATAATTTAATTTTATATTTAATTTTTAATTTTAAAATAAGAGATGAACCTATTAGAAAACAACAAGTGGAAAGAGGGATTTTGTTAAGAGACTTGGGTCTCTTATTTGAGAGACTTTCTCTCCTTCTTTCTCTTTCTTTTTATTTTTTCTATTTTAATGAGGGAGTATCTCAATGAGATACCCCCAATGGATATGCCCTTAGCTTAGATAAAAAATCGGTCCAACACAAGCTCCTTAAGAAGATGGCTGATGAATAATGAATTGAGGACATCTTCTCCACTGAAGCTGGGAAAACATCGTATCTTTGGCTGCAAGAAGAAAACACCATGGAAGAAGTCATTTCGATCTCATCATATTTGGATGAATCGATCATTTTGCGGTTAATTTCGTTTTGAAGATGGCTGCGAGAAAAGCAGACGCCATAAAAGAAGATGAGAGAGAAGAGACAAAATATTTTAAGGAAAAACACGAAACAGTGAAGAAAACGAAAAGATTCTCATACTGAACAACGAAAAGATTCTACTGCTATATTGGTATGAGCCTCTAATATTGGCTAGTTTTCATCAATCATCACATCATTCTTAACAGTTTTTATATGTTCAAAGTACGAAAGAATGTTGTATGTTGTGGGTATTTTGTTATTCTATGTTTCTATTGTAAAAAGTGAAAAATATATGAAAAACTTCCAAATATGCATTCTAGAGCATCTGGGGTGGGTTTTCATTTTTCATATTTGGGCTAGGGTTGGTAAATGTGTAGATTTTCAATGGATTAGAATATAACACATTGTAAATTGTAATTTTTCATAAGGATTTTAGAGGGATAGCTAATTAGATTAGTGATGATAATGTGTTAAAATATTAGACATTCCAAAGGTGATGTGACACTTTTTAGAGAGAAAATTGTCCTTCATATATTAGATCAATTGTATTATTGTTACCGTGGCCCATACTTAATATATATGCGAATAGGTTGTATATATTGTTACCGTGGCCCGTGTTGGTGTTGTAAAACCTCGGTAGAGTTTCTACGTGTCTGTTAAATCTTTTCTTATAAGAAAAATCATTCATTGACCAGCCTTGATTACATCTACTATTTTTTTCTCCAACCCTAAGAGTATTAATAATGAAATAACACTCATATACACAAAACCGAAAGAAAATAGAACATAAACTACAAACGATTTTATTATGCATATAGCGCACTTTACAACTCAAACACTGAGACATTACATTATGAAACTTTAATTATTCCCATAGTTAATTTCTCTTCTTAGGCACTTCATTACAAACCATGGTTTACATATTGTCATACACAAACATTAATTAGTTTCCTTTTTCTCCATTAGGGCCGTGGCCTCCACCTCCTCCTCTACCCCCATGTCCTCCACCTCCTCCTCTACCCCCACGTCCTCCTCCGTTGTAGTATCCACCTCCTCCTCTACCCCCACGTCCTCCTCCGTTGTCATATCCACCTCCTCCTCTACCTCCGTATCCTCCTCCTCCGTTGTCGTATCCACCTCCTCCTCTACCTCCGTTTCCTCCTCCTCCATTGTCGTATCCACCTCCTCCTCTACCCCCGTTTCCTCCTCCTCCGTTGTAGTATCCACCTCCTCCTCGACCATCAGGTTTCATAGTTTCCTCACTCTCTGGCTTAACCATCCCTGCCCAAAACAACACATTATTTCAAAGATATTGTTTAGAACATGCAAATATGCATTCTTCTCTTCCCCCATTTCAAAATATTTTTGCCTTAAAAAACTTTTTTAAATATGTATATAAAATTGGATCTCATGTTCATTAAATATATGTTATATATATATATAATTTGCACAAAATAAATAAATAGTAAGGACTAAGTGAAGTATGTTTTGACTCTAGCAAGTCCAACAAATGACCGTCGTTTAAACCACTTTCCGGACTTAAAACGGATATATAAAAGATCAAATAGTTCGATTAGTCTCAGGAACATAACTTTTTCTTAAATAGACTCCAATGGAAGTAGACTGAAATATATAAAAATAACGTACCCTGCCTTGCAGATGCGGCGGCCACTTCGGAGACGACGAAAAGAACTGCGAAGAGACCAAATAGAATCAAAGCCTTGGAAGCCATTTTCTTCAACTTCTTTATAACTCTCTTTGTATGGAAAATCTAGTGATGAATAAAATTACACCCTGCATGGCCACTATTTATAGAATTAATCGAGGAGGGAGGGACTGAGAAAAGTCAAATAACTAATACGTATGAAAGAAAAATGCAACTTTTTATCAGAAGAAATGTCTTTTTTTTTATTGGTAAAGAGGAAAAAGAAATGTTAAGAAAATTTATCACAATAAAGACAAAGTTGTGAGAAGATAAGTATCAAAATATGTGTATACGTGTTGCATTCTCGGGCGCCTTATGGTCCTTTGTTGGACTCATTGCAAATAAAATTACAAACTGCGTATATGGCAACACCACTAGTCCTTTGTTTCTTTAAATTTCTTAAACACAACAACGCATTCGACGAAAAAAAAAAAAGACATAAATAAAAACGCATTTATACACATTTAGATATTTAAGGATCCTCTTTCCAATATCTACCGACATAGGGATAAAGAAAAATCTATACAGTGAAAATGAGTATGTAGAGCATAGAGTAAGTAGAACAATACATAGCTACTACTGAGGACTTAAAAATAACTGCTGAGGACTCATTTTTAAAGACTGTACAATTTTGGTTGGCTAGATTATGAATATTCTAACGAAAATTTTGTTTGGAAATTTGCTCGGCTATAGTTAATTCAGGCCGACTGCTATCAAAATATATATCCAATTCACCTAAGCGTAACGTAGGCTTGATATATATGTCCGTATAAGAGATGAGCATTATCAAAGTCGAGTGTAGCCATTTTGTTGCTATTTACATTTTACTTAGAAGTGAATTTCTTAACATTTTTGTTAATTTGCTGACCTATTATAATAATAAAAATACTCAAAGATGTTTATGAGGGTTGTCTCTTTTTCATAGCTATTTGTTCTATAATTTGTAAAGCATTAATATGTCCAATGGGTATGAACTTCGTAATTATTAAAATTTTGCTTAATTTAAAGAGAGATACTGATAAAACGTTGTGCTTATCGCCATAGGAATCATAAACAAGAGTTAGAAACCGGACCAAGATAGAGCAAGTAGTTTTGAAATAAAGCAAAAAATAGTCTGTATTTTAAAATATCATCACCTATTCGAAGAGAAGCAATTTTGTTGCCGACAAGATCTATAAACTCATTAAAATGGCCCAAAGGTCTTTCCGCATTTTAAGACCTGACCAACTAGTTCATTTTTATCTTTTACTTTTTACTTCTTTTAAAGGGTCATTTTGAGCTATTTTCTTTTAGGTTGAGTGTTAAAAAATTTAGAGTATATTTGAGAAGTAGACATTTGATTTGAAAGTAATTGGATATTTGATCACTTTACTATTTATAATTGGCTAAAAAAAACATCACTGTAGCTTACTAATAGAGGAGTGTGTAATAGAGGAAGATAGTTGAATCGTCGTATATGGTTTGAGGAATGGTCGTATATGGTTTGAGGTTGCTCGGGGCTACGGTTTCCCTGGTTAGGTTCTGTTTCTCTCCCCTATCCTAGTCGGATGTGACTTAGTGCTTCGGTAGGCTCCTCTTCCTTCATCAGTCTGGTGGCTCTGTGATGATTGAGTTAGTGATGTAGTCTAAGTATTTCTAGCCAAGAAAGTGTAGACGAGGTAAGGTTACTGTAGGGGTCCATCTTCGGTCTTCATTGTGCGATCTCCTTCTTTTCAATGGAGTTGTGGTATGATGTCGTCTCCATGCCTTGGTTCTGTCTTCATCTAGATGGTTGCAAAGACTTTTTCTTTGTCACTAAGTGAGTTTCAAGCTTCGGTTCCCTGTGTTTGAGGTCTGTCAGTTTGGTTTGGGGTACTCTTGCGTATTGCTTCTCTCTCAGGCTTGGTGGTGGATCCATTTCATGGTTGTGTCTGTGTTTCTGCCTATCAATTGTGATCGGAGGAGGTATTTGAGTTATTTGGTTGGTCTTCTTCCTAGATTGGTTGTTCTATCGGCATGTTATGATCTCTGATTTTCTAAGAGAGTATCAAATGACAATTATCTTCCTTTGCCGTCGTTCATCATCGGTTCTATATATTGGTCCATGGCTCTACCTTGGTCTCGTTGAAGGCTCCTTCTTTTGAGTTGCAGTATATACCTTTCGTATCCTTCTTTTATTGTCTTATCTCTATTGTTGTTCTTATGTAATATTTTCACAAACTTCTCCGTGCACAAATTTTAAATAGAATACCCTATATATATATTTGCTCTTAAAGATATTTTCCAATTTCCTTGATCCCGGACCATATTTTCTCACCATTCCTCGTGAGGTATTTCATTACCATAACTACCGCTTTAGAAACTTACTAAGAATAAACTTGTATTTCTTGATGTTCTACTTCTCAATAAAATGAATCGCATTCTAATTATCGAATTTTGTTTAGATGCAACAATGTATATGGTAAAGTTTTAGATCGAGAAATCAGTCAAAAAATAGATCGATAAGAGTATTATTCGCTTTAACGATGTTTCTGAGATTATTCACACAATTGTTTTAACAAATCTGGTCACTTCAGAATTCAGAAAGATTCGATGGATATTGCCACGTACTATACGCCTCTAGAGATTTTTGGGGATGAATTGTGTGGATATTTGTCCTGGTTGAAAATAATGTAAAGCTAAAATCGAATATAACAAAATATTTCTTTTGTAATATAAAGGTTAAAATCTAAATGATGACACTACAATAACATTATAACACATCACTATCTAGTATCTACCGCCCAAATTAACTCGTTACAAGAGAAATAATAAATATCATAATTTGGATTTTTATAGAAAACTGATTAAAAAAATAGAAAAGAGAGTAATGAGAGCATTATTTTTGGTAAGGAGAAAGAGACAAATGGATGTGGGCACGTTTATAAAAAAGTGTATATTTTAAAGTTTCTCTTTTGCATTATTTTTGGTAAGAAGATATTGAAATCCTCCGTGACAATAGTTCTAAAGAGGGAAATAACTTTGAAACACACAAAAACTACAAATCAAAAACGCTAAAGTCAATTTAGTATCAATTAAATCTTAATATGTTTGTTCGTTCTTTTCTGAGATCAGAGGTTATCTTGATGTCGATGAAAATCACAAACTTCATTGAAAACTTAAGGTCTTCATATCCTCGCTTGATGTTTGGTAGACTTATGAAATTAAAACATATGCTTACTTACTCTGGCTTGATGGGTCTTTGTCTTGAGGTTTTGAAACCATCTGTTAATCACCAACATCGGTAACATCGAGATATTCTCAACTAATTTCCGATTGAGAGAAAACAATAACTACTCAGATCTCGATCAGATCTGATCTTGAACTCGAATGGAGAAAACTGAAAAAGTTGCTCAACCGCTTCACTTGTCACTCTTGATGTGGAAGGTTGTAGATTAACCGATTGAAAACCAAGAGAAAAATCAGCAAAAGAAAAAGAATCAATTGCGATAAAAACTCAGGCCAAAACAGTGAACCACCAAAACACAATATAAAAAGAAATATTTTCGGTTTCGTCGAACAAACCCTAAAACAAAAGATTAGCCGGAGGACCGTCGATAATAGTCTGCGCTTGTGGATATGTCGAAAGAACCAGCGATTCTCTCTTTCATGAAATCAAAAGATAGCTGTGAGATACCATCACCACTAAAACCTTCAAACGAAACATATCTATCTTAATCCAACCGACGGTGGGGTTATGGAAACCTCCGACCATCGGTTGAAATACACTATTTTTTTCTCTTCTTCTCTAACGGCTAGGGCTCCTCGAACAAGATTCCTTTTCTAATACCATTTTTTTTAATTGGTTATTTCAAGAATCCTTCAAAAAAAATCTATAAATATCTCTTTACATAACATATCAAATTAGTTTATGTATTCTCGTATGAGACATTTAATGGTAGATACGTGGAGTCTCGGATTAGTTGATCACCACAGATGAAAGTTGGGATAATTTGATTAGAAACGAAAATGTTTAGTGACATTTAATACTAATGGTGAGGTGTCTCGTGGCTATGGATGAATGGTAGGGCTCAACAAAGAGCTCTACTGAAACCATGACCATGCAAGTGTTAGAATCTCACTAGCTCAGTGAATTGGTTGTTATTTATTATTTAAGTTCCAATCCAAAATTAAAAAGCAATAAGTCAATAGTGATGGCTGAATGATGCTGACACTTAGAACCGGCCTGAGCTTTAGATGGATACAGTCGACAGAAAAAGGGATGTTTTTATTGAACTCGGCATATCGACGTCATATATGTTAAACGCGTTATAGTAAGAATGCATTATGTATCTACGCAGGGCCGGCCCAAAGTGATGTTGGGCTCAAAACAAATGATCAACAATTACAAAGAAAACATTACATATTTGTACAAACGTTATTCAAAAACTTTCAAAGAAAATACATTTTTATCGAGGATAAAAAAAATCAGGAAAAAGAGAACAAAGTAAACAAATCAATAGCTGATAAGTACTTGATTTAAAAGTAACAAAACACCTTTAGCTTTGAAAACTACAAACATGTGAGATTTGATATTATCATTTTTCCAAGCCCTCCTCACTCTCTCTCTCTTTTTGTTTCTCATGATCTTAATGGATTTCTCCAGTGTAGAGACAACACTATCTTAACTTTTGTAAAAATATCATTTTTATTGACTTAGATATCGCTTCTGGGTATGTAGTTTTATTCTAATTTTTTATTATATTACCATTGATAGGAAGGAACCACACTAAAAAAATATCTTTCATGTACCAAGAGAAGCCAAAACAAAATTAGTTCCAACTTTATTACGATATAAGATAGAAGATGGAGATATAAAACTTTATTACCCTAATCCTATTCAGTGACAAGTCATTTGCTTTTAACTTCATCAATTATGTTCTAAGCTATGTGAATTTTTTTGGTTCAAAAGTTTGAAGGCCGAAACTCTTTGATAAATCACCAACATTTTTTGTATTTTGATTGTTATGTAAAGACACTCTAGATTTTAAAAATTTTTAAAACAAAACAATTCAGCTTCTTATCTTTCTTAAAAATAAAAAGTGGCTTCTTATCTTTCTTAAATGATATCAACCGTATCATCAGGGAAGTTGAGAAACACAACTGAGACCGTTTGCACCAAATCTGGTTCGGTGACTTCGGTCACGATATTCCAGAGACGAGTTCGTGGGCAAAAAAAATCAGCTTTATTGTTCTTACCTCTTTGGTCTCTCCAAGAAGGCAAATATTCTCTTCAATTTCTAATAGAATAGCTTTATTGTTGCAAAACGTCCATATAGATTAATAAAAATAACTGAGAAATCAAAACATAGGTTTTCAAAAAATTTGGGACAATTGAAGAATATCAAAGAATCTAAAGTCTTAAAATATAATTAAAAAAAAAAGAGAGAACAACCTATGCACCTATCTAACTTCATTAATAAAGAAATTTTCATCTAACCAGAAGGTCTAATGAAAAAATAGTCTAATGAAAAATTGTCTTTTATATAGCAAGTTTTGGAATGAATCTGCTCTTCTATTTAGAATTTAAGGAGATAATCTAAAAACTTGTATATGTTTTTGGGAGATGATGATGCTTAGGAGCTCTAAAAAGGAGAATGGATTCCAAAAGATATAGGATAGAAGATGGACATATGAAACTTTGTTACCCTAATCCTATTCATCCCTCTTTAGATATGAAGACACGCCATATGCTTTTAACTCCAATTATGTTCTAATGTATGTGAATTATTTTGTTCAAAGTTAAAGGTGTAAGGTTGAAACTATTTGATCTGTTATGTCAAGAAAAATCACCAACATTCTTTGTATTTTTATTGTTATGTCAAGGCACTCTAAATTTTTACTTTTTTTTTTTGTTTTTTAAGTTCTACTTCATATCTTTCATCAACCAATATCAGTTTTCAGCTTTTATCTATCATTACCATTTTCAGCCATAAAATAACTATTTTAATTTATATAATACTTAAAGATAATTTTAATCTTGTGCATTAGCACATGTGATCATCTAGTTTATATAGAAATGCTTCATAGTTAGGCTCATGAGATTGAAGAAAGAAGAGAAGAATGAGAGGAGAGCCAAACTGGTTCAAAAAGGGAACTAAATAAGCTTCTTTTTCTGAATTTTGTCTCTCTTTTTTTCTTCTTCTATGGGGTTTATGTTTGTGTATGTAAAACTCTAAAATGTAAATTTTATTTGATGTTTAAATTAATATTATGTTCCATCCATTGTTCACTGCATAAAAGAAAAATTAAAGAAAACCTTAGGCATGTCTATATGCATTTAAATTTAGTAATGTGTTGTCCAAGTAAGCATGAAAGTTGCTATGAAGCCTCTGATTGCTTACATAGGGTTTCATTGACCACGAATTGTCTAGTTGTGGACCTTGGGTGACCCAATGGATATTTCTAATGAGGACATCTCTTCGAAAAAGGATGATCTAAATGATCGTATCAGTAAACATCTCCAAACTCCCGGAATATACGAGATAACGGAGGCAGATATCCA
Organism: Cardamine occulta; assembly: GCA_028015245.1. Taxonomy (NCBI): domain Eukaryota; kingdom Viridiplantae; phylum Streptophyta; class Magnoliopsida; order Brassicales; family Brassicaceae; genus Cardamine; species Cardamine occulta. The sequence continues at coordinate 11,984,896 of CM051372.1, read as the reverse complement.
AAATAGTGTTGGTGATGATATCATTCACAAAGTTCAAAGTCCATCTTTAATTGGTGAATACCAACTATCTAGTGATGGGTATGTTGTTTCGGTTGTTTGGGGTTCAGAATTCCAGGATGACCTACTGTGGGATAATTCATGGAGCCATATTCTCAGCTGGATTAGAGACCAGAAAGAGCATTATCTGAGCTGGGATTTTGTGGCAATGGATATTGTAAGCGTGGAAAACATCAATAGTGGCTAGAAACCATTAACAGTGGCTGAGAAACCACTTATCATCATTTATGTACATTGCATGTATTTTGTATTGTGCACCACATTTGCTTGGAAGCAATAGGGAAGCATTGTGAAATGGACATTCCTGTTTTGACTATTATGTGCAGGCTTGTTTAGACTACATAACAGATCATGGTGTTCTACAAGGGATCAACAATGAGTTTTGTTGCAATGTCAGACCAATACCTAACTACTCAGACTCTTGCCATTCTTTCACCGCATATCGGCTGAAAAAGTAGGTTGACTCTTGCTAATCTTTTAACTATTTCGAATTTAAAAAAATTGGTGCAATATTATATTGAAAAGTAGATTGACGCGTTGAGCTCTGCTTCTATTTCACGAGCATCTCTTCTTGCTCTCTCACAAACATGATCAAGAATGACGAAAAAACATTACATATTTGTACAAACGTCATTCAAAAACTTTCAAAGAAGATAATTTTTTTTATCAAGATTAAAAAATCAAGAAAAAGAGAACAAAGTAAAAAAAATCATTAGCTGATTAGTACTTTAGTTAAAAGTTACAAAACACCATTAGCTTTGAAAACTACACACATGTGAGATTTGATATTATTATGTTTTCCAAGCCCTCCTCACTCTCTTTTTTTTTCATGATCTTGATGGATTTATCCAGTGTAGAATAGCTTTATTGTTCCAAAACGTCCATATAGATTGATAATAAAAATTGACAAATCAAAACATAGGTTTCCAAAATGTTTGGGACAATTGGAGAATATCAAGAAATCTAAAGTCTTAAAATATAATTAAAAAAAAAGTGAACAACTTATGCACCTATCTAATTTAATTAATAAAGAAATTTTCATCTAACTAGAAGGTCTAATGAAAAAAATGTCTTTTATATAGCAAGTTTTGGAATGAATCTGCTCTTCGATTTAGAATTTAAGGAGATCATCTAAAAATTTGTGTATGTTTTCGGGAGATGATGATGCTTAGGAGCTCTAAAAAGGAGAATGGATTTCAAAAGATATAGTATAGAAGATGGACATATGAAACTTTGTTACCCTAATCCTATGCATAACTCCTTAGATATAAAGATAAGTCATATGCTTTTAACTCCAATTATGTTCTAATGTATGTGAATTTTTTTGTTCAAAGTTAAAGGTGGAAGATTGAAACTATTTGATCTGTTATGTCAAGAAAAATTACTAACATTCTTTGTATTTTGATTGTTATGTCAAGGCACTCTAGATTTTTACTTTTTTTTTTTTTTTTTTAAGTTCGGTTTCATATCTTTCATCAACCAATATCAGTTTTCAGCTTAGATTGAATTATCTATCATCACCATTTTCAGCCATAAAATAACTATTTTAATTTATATAATACTTAAAGATAATTTTAATCTGGTGCATTAGCACATGTGATCATCTAGTTTATATAGAAATGCTTCAGAGTTAGGCTCACAAACTGGTTCAAAAAGGGAACCAAATTAGCTTATTTTTCTGAAATTTGTCTTTTTTTTCTTCTTCTTCTATGGGGTTTATGTTTGTGTACGTAAAACCCCAAAATGTAAATTTTATTTGCTGTTTAAATTAATATGATTTTCCATACATTGTTCACTACATAAAAGAAAAACTAAAAGAAACCTTAGGCATGACATGTCTAGATGCATTTAAATTTAGTGATGTGTTGTCCAAAGTAAGCATGAAAGTTGCTATGAAGCTTCTGATTGCTTACATAGGGTTTGATTGAGCATCTAATTTCTAGTTGTGGACCTCAATCAAAACCTAAAATTAAAGCCCAAAACTAAAGCCCAAAAGTGAAAGAAAAAAGCGTTTTTTTACCTATTTACCGTGGTCTCACTGTCTCTCATGAGCTCCATGTTTTGAAAATTTTGATAGTAATGAATTGAATTATAGTTCTGTGCGACAAATTCGTTGATTGCGTGTAAAGCAGAGTACTACATTCTAGATTCTGCATTGATTTTATCTGTTGGGTTTGTCCAAATTTCATTTTTGTTGATATTTATATCTCCTCAGTTTGATTCAGATTTATTCACTCACACCCTTTTTTTCCAGTGGGTGATTATCTACTTTGGTAGTTGATGCTATTCAGATTAATCAAGCCTGAAAGGTTTATTAGGATTTTTGGGTTTATGTTTTGGCAAAAGTATGGATAGGATCATCGGTCTATCCGCAACTTAGATTTATCCGCGATTTCCGTTTTCCGGTTCTTTTCCAGCTTTTGTCTGTCTTACTGTCCATTTTCGGGTTCTTTTCCGGCTTTCGTAGGTTTAGTTTAGACTCAACTCCTGTAATCTATACCAGAGCACATACATAGATTCACTTGAGAGACGTAAAACAGAGCTTTTGCAGACCAAAATCAATTATGTCAAGACTATCATCATACCAAATATAAACAACCTGCAATGCCTCAAGATTCTACCTCATTGAAGCTATTTCGAATAAGTAAAAAGGCTCCAGAAGCTTTGTATAGAAAGATAAATACTTCTGGTTATACAAACAAGACATAACAATCAAAAGACAACGAGAAACCCGAGGCCAAATCAGAGTCTCAAAGCGCATTAAAACCGAAAGCAGTTCCCTCAAAAAGTTACTCATTACATTACCAAATTTACTAGCAAATGTCTAACCTTTCATGGAGATTCACTGCTGCTTCTGGAACGATACATAGTTGCAAAATCCAAACATAAATGTCGGTCCCTTTCATCGCCCCAACCTCCCCAACCTTTGAAACCAGCTTTATAACCCGGTTGATGCTTATACACACGAACATTCCATCCTTCTTTTATATTCATAACCTTATCTGTTTCCTTAACATCGATGTTAACAACCCCATTATCGATACAATCACCTTCATCGCCTCTACCTTGATGCAACCCACATTTTCCAAAGTGGACTGCACTGGTCCTAGGCCCTCTCAAAGTATAAACCGGGGAACCAAACGAAGGGAAAACTGTTGCCCACATTGTTATATCCCAATTATAATCATCAAAGAAACAAAACTCGCTTGCCTTCTGGTGTATGTTCTCCCACACACTTCTATTAAAAGAATACCCGATATTTCCCATTCTCTCCGCAACCAAACTCTCAAGCCCTTCTCCTCTTGACTTCACATCAGACGGTGCTAAATTAGCAGCAAAGCAGTCAGGACATTTTTCGGGTTTCAGCTCCGTGAGAGTCTGTATATTGCGATAAGCATTAGGAAAAAGAAAATGATCTTCCTCAATGAAAAGGATATGACCATTGTGATCTTTAGTCTCCTCCAATCCATCCCATACCGTATTCATCATCCACCACCAATGATGCTTCAAAGATACAATCTTTGGAGACCGATGATTCCCATACTGATCCGGATTGCCTTCACAATGCATCTTTGCTTCATCACCCTTCTTCTTACAGTCATTCAGGGTCACACCGGGGAAACTATTTCGAAATATATGAGGAGAATACGGCGAAAACACCTGTTTCACCTGACAAAACTTAATACCATCCACAATCTTGTTCATCTCTTCAAAGTAACCATCATGACTCACAATCAACAATGTCTCACTGATTCCTTTAACCTTTGACAAACTCTCAACCGTTACTCGAAAATACTGAGCCCGATTATGCACATATAACACGATAACCACACGATCTTTCGCCAAATCCGGATAAAGATCCAGATTTCTCGGTGGATAATGGTTCCTTCTATGCAACCTAAGAGACATAGCATTACTTCTAGCAACACTTAGCAATGAAGCATTAAGCTTAACTTCCAAATCTTTATCCAAATCATCCAAACCATCCAAATCATGCTCTGTGAAACTCATATTCAAAGCTGTTCTTGGCACAGATACCAACATTAGAACTAAAGAGACTGTAACTGCAAATAGAATCCCTAAACGGCATAAAGCTGTATCTTTCAATTTCTGCTTCTTCCATAGATTTGCCATCACCACAAACTACTAGAAAACTGAATCCAACAACCAAAATCTAAACTTCTCAATCTCCAGCACGAAACGATCTCTCTACTTTGCTAAAACACTTTCCAAGATTGAGTAAACGAAACCTCTTAAACCCAAAAAAAATCAAAACTTTCTTCACCTCTGTAAAAAAGGTGCTTCCTTTAAAGTCTTCAAATCCAGAGATGTTGAGAAATAGTCAGTGAAACAGAGACAAAATCAAACCTTTAACAACAAAGATAAAGATTCGAGCTTTTAGTTTGGATCGAAAATGTTATCTCGATCAAGAGAAAAAAAACAGTTTCTTAGAAGAAATCAAGAGATGGGTAATCGGAAAAACTCAAGATTTTATGAGAAAAGTAGAAGAAATTTTTTGGAGTCATTGAAGAAGAATCTTCAAAGCAAAGTTGCCGAGTCTTGTGCTTACGTGACTCGGGGTTTCGCATTTCTTTGTCACCCCATCAATTGTCACTTTAAATTTACGTTTCTGCCATTCAATAGTTGACTCTTGACTGCTGTTTTTGTATAAAAGGGAAATTAATTCCTCAATCAAATTGCTTCAATTTTTTTTTTTTTTTTTGAAAATTTTCAGCAAATTGCATCTAGTGTAATCATAACATTTTTTTTGCTAATAAAGTTCGTTAGGATGTAAGTGACATGTAACTATCCTCATTCCTCAATGACGCATTGCATTTTAAGTTTTTAACTACTTTGATTAAGACTTTAAGAGGTGACTTCTCTTTAAGTTTAAAGATTACTCATATTATACTTAATTTACACCAAGTTAATTACTCTCTAGCTAACCTCTGAGCCATTTGTATTTAGTAGTACAATTTTTTTAAGAATACAGATGAATTTTAAGTTTTTCTTTTTTGAAAGCCATTTTTCGGCTAATATATAATAGAAAGAATTACTTAAATATACCAGAAAAGTTGTGAAATGACTACCATAGATATTTATTTTTGAAATTACTGAAATATCAGTTTTCGTAATGAAAATGTCAGTTTAGCCAAATTTAAAACTTAAATTACGGATTTTGCCATTATGATTTATTTTTTTTCATAAAAAAAAAACTTTAAGAAACAAAAACGTTTTTTTTTCCCCAAATTTTCGATCGTGCCTCCTCTCCTCTGTCTCCCTACATCCGCATTCGTTGCACTATCTCCGGAGAAAAAAATCGCAAAGAGTTATTCATCTTCCGCAATTGAAATTTCAAAATTAGAAACTCAAATTTCGCAAATGAAACTTGATTTGGGAATTCAAAAGCTATAAAGGTTTGTGTTTAAGTTACCTTGAAGTTATTATGTTAAGGTTTGACAGTGATTCTTAAGAAAAATCATTAACGCACATTTTTCTAGGTTTACAGGATTTCAATCAAGAAGATGAACAGTCATGGATGGTTGTACAATATATGGTTCATCATGGTGACTTACGATTCGATGGCCGACTTACGGTTCAGTCATGGCTGACTTAGGTTTCAATCATGGCTGACTTACGATTCAGTGGTTGACTTAAGTTTCAGTCTTGGCTGACGTAAGTTTTAGTCATGGCTGACTTATAAAATAATGAGGCTGACTTCAGAGCATCATCGCGAAGTTAAGCAGTTTTCTGTCCGATTTTGTTTGAATTTTCATAAATTATTAGCTTGCGATAAAATTGTTAAATCAATTGATTCTGAACCTAGGATGAGTCTAGTATTTTTTAAAATTGCTTTCAGAATTTTTGGATGTGTGTTGTTAATTTTTTGAGATCGATTTCATCGAACAGTTGTGATTAGTTAAGCAGTTTATGTCCAATATTGTTTGAATTCTCATTAATTATTGACTTGTGCTAAAACCGTGAAACAATTTCATCTTAACCTAGGTTGAGTATAGTATTTGATAAAAAATAGTTCAGGAACTTTATGGATGATGATCAGTCTTGATCAGTTTGAAGATTTACACCTAAAGCCGTTGGAGAGCTGCGAATTGAAGTACATGTTAATTAAAGTGTCGCTTTCAGCTCAGTAAACCTCAGGAAACAAGACACATATGGATCTAAAGATATTTGCATCTAGTTTCCAAAACATCTAAGATCACCTTAATCCGCTCAGCCAATCACCCTGGAGAGGCCCAACAGTGGAGGCATATCTGATGGATCCTATCATAGCCGAAAATGTCAAGTGGGATATTTTGAAGATCAAACATGAAGATCATCTGAGCACGATTTCTATGACCTTAAGAGACACCTAGGAAGCTTCTAAGACCAGCTGAAGTTATTAAAATATGTTCAAAATAAGTGAAAACTAAAGAGAAGATAAGCTCCTTAAATTCCACTTAAGTGGAGCTTATTGTGACCGATCATCAGCTAGTGTTGCAAATAGTCACGGCTGACTTAGGCTTCAGTCATGGCTGACTTACTCTTCAGTAACGGCTGATTTACTCTTCAGTGACGGCTGACTTACTTGAAGTTAAGCAGTTTTCTGTCCGGTTTAGTACTGGCTGATTTATGGTTTAGTACTGGCTGACTTATGGTTTAGTTACGGACTGACTTATTGTTTAGTGTTGGCTGACTTATTGAAAGTACTGGCTGATATATGGTTTCGTACTGGCTGACTTATGGGTTAATCTTGGTGGTCGATGTCTTTGTGGAAGCATGTGGGATTTTGCCCTTTTTTGAATTTTCTTGGGTTGGACAGTAAACAAAGTTATTTTATTAAAACTTGAAAAGAGACTTGTTCATTTCACTTTCACTTTTGGTTAGATAAAAAAAAAATTCTCGTCTCTTCTTCTGACGATTTCTCTTGCGAAATCGAGGAGAAGTTCCTCGCTAAATTTGGTTCAGATTAACGCCGTGTCTTTCCGTTGTTAAAACCAGGATTTTCTCGTCCGTCTCCCAACGACCGCTTCTGTCACAGAATCCCGAAGAGCGAACTATAAAGATAACTGTTCATAAATCGATTCTGTTCATCTGCCGAAAAATTTGAATCTCAAATTTCGAGAGTTAAGCTCTAATTCCCCACTTCGAAAACTAGAAAGGTATGTGTTTAAGTTACTTTATCTATGGTAAAAGATTTATAGCGATGACATATACCTATCATAAATTAGCTTGAACCCTAAGCAGCTGATTTTTGGTTTTCTTACGGCTGATTTATGGTTAATTTATGTTTGATTTGGAGATTTTATTGCTGATTTATGTGTGATATATTTCTATTTTATATAGATGGATTCTTCGATGGACCAAAGAAGTACCCGATTACACTTTCTGGCGGAAATCGCCTTTGCAGAATAAGAGCATGAATCACAACTGTCAACTAGGCAATTTCTCGACGTTAAAGAAGCTTATAGGAAACGATGCATGGGAACCAATTAAGGAATCATCTGTTGGACTGCTTCCTAAGCTTGTTGATTTCGACTACGTTTGGTCGGCTAAGACTGTGCATTTTCTCTTGACCCGTCGGTTGGCAATAGAGAATGCATATGAGATATGGGTACTGCCGGTGGTCAACCGATCAGGTTTAACCTCTCTGAATTTGCTGAGATTACTGGGCTAAACATCGATGTTTTTCCAAAGGAAAGTTGTGAAGTGACTACACTAGCTTCAGGCAGAGTTAGGTGTGCCGTATGGAGTTGGGCCAAAGTATGATGAGTTGGCCAAAGCATTTGGTAGGTGCCGTGCATGGGATTTACCAAAAAGGAAGATGCTTTGGGGTTGCTTATGCATTCTACACATGGGGATTTATGGTTTACATCATAATTCTAGAATGCCTTTAGAAACAACAAAAAGAGTCTTCAAGGATGAAGACTTTGCTGGTTATCCATGGGGTCGGGTTGCATTTAAAAGCCTTATAGAAGGTGTGAAGATGGTTCAGTTTGAACGCATTGATTAGTATACCGTCAATGGCTGCGTGCAGCGTTGCTGTTTTAGGCGTATGAATCGATTACGTATTCGGAGAGCATTTTGGGAGAAGAAATCAGTCGAGTCTTTTGCCATTTCTTCGATGGGGTGGAAATAAATGCGCGTACTGATTTAGAGAAGGTTATTAGTAAGGAGATTGAACAGCGTGGTGAGGTATGGTTTTATGTTTCGCTGATTTATGTCTCAATATTATAGATGACTTATGGTTTCATATAGCGGCTGACTTAGTTTACTATTGTAGCTGACTTATGGTTTCATTTTGTGGCTAAGTTAGTATTGAATATCTCAATATTGTAGCTGACTTATGGTTTCATATAGCGGTTGACTTAGTTTACTATTGTAGGCTGACTTATGGTTTCATTTTGTGGCTAAGTTAGTATTGAATATCTCAATATTGTAGCTGACTTATGGTTTCATATAGCGGCTGACTTAGTTTACTATTGTAGCTGACTTATGGTTTCATTTTGTGGCTAAGTTAGTATTGAATATCTCAATATTGTAGGTGTTTTATGGTTTCATATAGCGGCTGACTTAGTTTACTATTGTAGCTGACCTATGGTTTCATTTTGTGGCTAAGTTAGTATTGAATATCTCAATATTGTAGGTATTCAATATTGTAGCTGGCCTACTTACAACAATGTTTGATATTGATATAGCTGCGTGTTAAGAGGATGGTCATAAAGCCTATTGATGAGATCTATCCTCCATGGGATGATGACATACGAAGCATAGAAGTTCAGAACCTGATAGTCGACATTCTTGAAGATAAGTTTGTGAAAGGTTATTGGGATGTGAAGCAAGTTGAACCATCTAGGACGAAAGGCAAAGGCAAGAATGTGGAAGTTATCGAGAACAGAAAGAAAGTCGATAAATCAGAGCATCCGAAGGAGAAAAGAAAAAAGATTGATGAAGGGGATGTGGATGGAGAAGGAAATGTTAAGAAGATAAAAGGTGCTGATTGCATGAAAATAGAAGATTATGGTCCAGATGTTTCTGGGAATGGCCTTCTTAAACTCGTTGAAAACATGATGCTTAGATTTGATGAAGAGTTGATGGTGTTGACGAAAACATGAACAGCATGGTGGGGGTGATAGAAGAGAAGCTTGAAGTTAAGTTCGATGAAAAATATGGCCATCGAATAACATGTGTGGAAGACAAAGTTGGGGATATGGAGAATGAGTTGAAAAGGCTGAAAGCCCTGATAGAACCTCGTGAAATTGAAAATTCCATTCAAAACGATGGCATGTTGAAGGTTTTCGAAGGAGAAGAGGTGACTAGCCCGGTAATATTCTGATTTATGCTTTAAATTATGGCTGACTTACAATTGTGAGGTGGCTGACTTATACTTTAAATGATGGCTGATTTATGCTATATATTATGGCTAATATATAATTGTTTTTGATACAGCATAAACCATATCCGATAAATGTTTCTGATATAGATGACAATGCGCTGCTAAAAGAAGTCGAGAAAAGGAAACTGAAAGCATTGACAAAAAAGCAGGCAATGAAGAGAAGAAAAGAAAAGAAGAAGATAAAAACCAAGAAGAGAAGAAAAGAAATGACAAGAAGGAAGACAATGCCCAGAATATAGGCCATGAAGAGAAGGTAAAGGATAAGGGACGAAGGGAGTTGTTTATGCCTAAAAAAGTTAATCAAGAGAAGCACCCCAAGCAACATGATATGAAACAGATTCCAATATTGCTAGATACATCTGAGTTGGCAGATATAACAGATCAAGTCGCTGCAGATGAGAATAAATTGCTCGATGACTCTGAAGAGAACGAGGAGGAGAAGCTTAGGCAAGCAAAGTTGGATGTTGCTTTAAATGTGCTAGAGAAGGAACTAGGGGGAGAACATCTTCTGTTTGGAAAGCGTCCGAAGAAAACGTGGCCTTCACCTGCACCATATCCGATGGTAGGACTGAATGGAATGTCGTTAATGAGGAAGGGTTTGGTTCCTTCAAAAGCAATATATGATCCTCTGAAAAGAGTGGATCATGGAAAATGGAGACACTTAGAGAATTCCTCCGACAATATGAGTATGTACATATGTATATTTTATTTTGCCTAAACTTGCTCTCAATCTGTTGTTTTTTTCATCAGGTCTATTCCCCTCAAAGAGAAAAAACATATTCCTGAAGATGTTCTTCTCTATAGGGAGCTTATCACACCGAGAAAGGATTGGCCTGAAAAGGATTATGGATGGCTGGCATCTGAGGTATGTTATGGTTGATTTAAGTTTAAGTGCAGGCTGACTTAAGTTTAGTCTGGTGACTTAAGTTTAAGTGCAGGCTGACTTAAGTTTAGTGCAGCTGACTTAAGTTTAGGTACTGGCTGACTTAAGTTTAGGTACAGGCTGACTTAAGTTTAGGTACAGGCTGACTTAACTTTAGGTGCAGGCTGACTTAACTTTAGGTACAAGTGACTTAACTTTAGTGGTGACTTAACTTTAGGTACAGGTGACTTAACTTTAGGTACAGGCTGACTTAAGTTTAGGTACTGGTGACTTAAGTTTAGGTACAGGTGACTTAAGTTTAGGTACAGGCTGACTTAACTTTAGGTCGGCTGACTTAAGTTTAGGTACAGGCTGACTTAAGTTTAAGTCTGCAGAATTAATTCTAAGTTTGGGCTGACTTATACTATTGTTTCTTCATAACAAGACTTGACACAGTTTCTACGATTGATTCGGAAGAGGTCTATGAACGTTCCATCTCCTTTTTATACTGACCGGATTGCTTTTATCGATCCATGGTTCGTGTGTACATGGGTGAAAGACTACAAACAAGTGGAGTTTAGATCCAAAGAAATGGAAATTCACCGAATCGTATCTGGATTTAGCGAATGGCAAATCTCCTGCTGACATGCCAACAAATAAGAAATGGTATGTGGATGTAGATCTCGCGTACTTGGTTCAACAAGTTAACGGAGACCACTGGGTAACGTTGGAGATTGATTTCGCTAAGAGAAGATAGATTGTTACTGACGATATCATAGGAGAAGGAACTGTAGGGTCTGATAAATAAATACAGGAGCGGTGCAGGATGTCCACGCGCATGGGGCCGGCGCTGTTGACCGAAATAATTCCCTCTACCCTCAAAGCCAAGTAATCAGCAATTTAAATTCGGGAGGAGAAAAGGCATCCCCAAAATAAAAAACGTTGGTGATTGTGGCGTCTTCTCACTTAAGTATATTGAAATGTTATCGCTTGGCGTTTTGAAGGTCTCAATGATGATAATATCCAGGCATACGTGAAAAGATGGCAGCTGAGATTTATGATGAAGTCCCAAACATGTATGCACAATTTATGTAATTATGTTAGATGCTTAATGTTAGAAATGAATATTTATGATGAAGTCCCAAACATGTATGCACAATTTATGTAATTATGTTAGATGCTTAATGTTAGAAAGGAATATTTATGATGTTTGTATTAAATCAGCCGTTATCGGTTTTATAAATCAGCAGATTAAACATAAGTCAGCCGTATTCATAAATCCGCCAAAGTGTCTAGTAAGTCAGACATTGTTTGAGTGGTCCTATTAAGTGGCTGATTTAGCTCTATTTACTGGATAGTATAGCCGTCGGTTTTGACACTTAAATCCTTCTTCGTCTTCATCATTCATCCATCATCTTCTTCAGATATCTATCTTACTCAATCCTAAATGAACCCGGTTATTATAGTTTGCGGCAATTGGGTACAGAATAATAGATATATTTTCAACGCCGACAAACGAGGGTGTCGAGTTCTGGAAGTCAATGAACATACAACCTTCGACGAACTTGTGCAGATGATTATTGAGGATTATGGGTTACATGAGGTAAGCTGTAAGATCCAACTTAGCTACATGTTCTCGAGCAAGACTTTGCGAAAAATGGCGCTTGATACTCCACCGGTTTATATTTCTAATTCTCGTCAATTAAGAGGTTTTCTAAGCTTACGCAAGAGTGATGAGCTATGTTTATGCGTTGAGGTTATAGATAAAGAAGACAGTGAAGTTATGCATCATGATAAATCGGAAGAGAAGATTAAACAACCACTGAGTCATGTTCCAGAAGAAGAGTTAAGTAATGGGAGATCTGATGAGATCCGGGATAACGACATTGAAGAAGACGAATTTGACAGCAGATTTGATATTTTGACAATCCGGATGGTGCAACATCTGATGATGATAACTTCAGCTTACTGGGGAAGCATGAACAAGAAGATGAAGATTTTGAGGTACTGCCGCCGAAGAAAAGAGTACATAATATTTCGAAACAACTATCGAAAGACACTGATCCAGTTAGGTTAGATCTGTCTTCGCTAAGTCTCGTTGTAGGTCAACGATACAAGAGTAAAGAAGCGTTGGTGAAACGACTGAAACTTCTATCGGTGAGAGATAGGTTTGATTTTGATGTATCAGTTTCTCGTGTTGATACTCTGATCGTTAAGTGTTGGGTAAACGGATGTGGATGGAGAGTTCGTGCTTCTACAACAGGACAATCCGCAGAATTCTATATTCGTCAGTTCAATTCAGAATACACATGTTCATTACGAGCGATCTACTCGCTCACGGCAAGAACCACCGGATGTGTTGGGAGCCGTGTATAGGGATTTGATTGGCGACACTGAGCCATCAGTTCTGCCTAGACATGTGGGAGTATCAATTACTAAGCACTTTGGAATTAAGGTAATCTCCTACTTCATTGAGGCTGACTTATTGTAGTTGGTGGTTGATATACGGTTTAGTAATGGCCGAGTTATGGTATAGTTTCGGGCTGATTTATTGTTTATGATCCTCTAAAGGCTGATTTATTGTTTATTATAAGTTACGGCTGATTTATGGTTTAATATAGTGGCTGATTTATTGTTTATTATAAGTTACGGCTGATTTATGCTTTAATATAGTGGCTGATTTATGGCTTTTCTGCGATTGACTTATGTACATCTAACTTATTTATATAATAATAAATAGATGGATTCTTGGAAGGCCTATAGGACATTAAGATTTGCAAGAGAGATCGAGTTGGGAACTCTTGAAAAGGGATATGAAGACTTACCTTCTTATCTCTACATGATACAAAAAGGCAAATCGAGGCACGATTACTAGTCTTGAACTCGATGAGTCTAGGAGATTTAAGTATTTATTTATTGCATTCGGAGCAAGCATCGTGGCTTTTGTTTTATGCCAAAAGTAGTCATTGTGAATGGTACATTTCTCCATGGAAAATACAAAGGGACGCTCCTTATAGCACTAGCTCAAGATGGAAACTTTCAGATCTTTCCATTAGCGTTTGGGGTGGTTGACACTTGAAAATGATGAATCTTGGCTATGGTTTTTTTCGCAATTGAACAACGTTATTCCTCGATGATAACGGTCTTGCGATCATCTCAGATAGGCATAAGTCAATTGGGAAAGCTATTCGAACCGTGTATCCATTGGCATCTCGTGGAATTTGTACGTATCATTTATACAAGAACATTCTGTTACGATTCAGAGGGGGGAATTTGTTCCGTTTAGTGAAGAAAGCTGCTAATTGTTATAGAGTTGACGAATTTGAATCCGTCTTCCGTGATATTGAAGTCATTAACCCTGAACTTCATGGTTACCTCGAAAGAGCGGATATCGCATGTGGGCCCGTGTTCATTTTCCGGGTGATAGGTATAACCTAACGATGACAAATATAGCGGAATCGATGAACAAGGTCCTTTCTAAAGCAAGAAGTTATCCAATCGTTCGCATATTGGAAACGATAAGATCAATGATGACAAGATGGTTTAATGAGCGACGAGAATCAGCAATGTCGTTGAAAACAACACTTACACGTGGTGTTGAAAAATTGTTAAAGGTTAGCCAATATATTTTATAAGTCAGCCTATCTATTTAATAATTCAACCATTTTGAAATAATAGGTATAACCCATTCTATTGTTTTGAGTTATACAGGACCGTGTGAATTGTGCCATACATGCGACGGTACAAACAATTGATGCTTCGCATATACAAGTTATCTATGGAACATCTTTGCATGTTGTTAATTTGAGATCGAAGAGATGCACTTGTCGTCATTTTGACATCGACAAATTACCATGCGTACATGCAATTGCAGCCACTCAGCACAAGGATGTTTCTCGTATCTCATTATGTAACCCATATTATTACAGTAGGTATTTGCTTAACGCCTATGCAGGATCAGTGATGCCTTATAGATTCGGCGATTACGTGCAGACCACATAAGCGGAACAAGTGTGTAACCCCCCAATTGCCAAAAATCAACCAGGAAGACCATCGAAATGTAGAATCAAATCTGCTTTAGAATTGGCAAGTCGAAACGCCAAGAAAGCAACACGCATGCTCAGTTTGTAAACAAGTTGGACATAATGCGAAAACTTGTAAACTAATATAGAATTGTTGTATTGTTTTCTCTGATACATGAACAGTGGAATTAATATTTAGTAGCGTCTGTTCTTAGACTAATAAATACCATTTTTCCAATTTTATGCTAAACAGTTTTTATGTAATTCTGAAGTTAATTGTGTTCATGAAATTGGTTGCTTCACGGCTGATATATCGTTTAGTAATGGCCGAAGTTACGGTTTACGTCCGGTGACATAGGGTTAGTTACAAGTAATGGCTGATTTATGGATGTGTTATAGCGTGGTATGGTTTATTAATGGCTGGCTAACTTATGGCTGCTGATTTATGGCAGCTAACAATGAAGCTCGAAGAGTTGCAAAGTTTATGCTTTCGAGAGTTGAAAAAGTAGTTATGCGACTTTCTGATTCTCTCGACAGCCGATTAAATCTAACTTTGACAAGGTTTTCGCTGACTTATGACAATCTTTTGGCTGATTAATGACAATGTTGTGGCTGATTTATAACTATGGTTTGCCACCAAATTAATGGCTGATTTTTTATTATAAGTTACGGCTGCTATATGGCTATGGTATGTATTATTTATGGATCTTGAAGAGTTGCAACTTTTTATGTTTTCGGAGATGCTTTGAAGAGTTGCGGACGTTCTGATTCTCTCGACAAAAGATTTAGAGTTCCAACGTTCTGATTCTCCTCTGTATATATACACCTACTTTACGTAATATATGATCATCTTTAGAACGTTTCATCTTTTACCAAAATGAACAGCGGTTCAGAAACCTCGTCGCCTAACCGCTCATCTCCTACCCCATCATCCCCATCATTTTCCAAAACAACATCCAGTTCTAGTTCTGAATCATCGACTCTATCGCCTCAGCGCAAAGATGTCGTTATGAACGAACTCGAATTCCATCGCCTGTGCGTTCTTCTCCTTCCAATCCGACGGACCATTATCCATTTCGTGAAGAGAGACGTAGTGTTCTTTATTCCCCATGGAAAAATCCTCTCCCGGATTTCGTGCCAGAGCCACGAAGATTCGATCATGGTGTGGTGAAATCTCCAACTGAAGATTGGTTGGAGAGTCTCTCGGAAGAAGAAAACCGCATGGCTCTGTTCTTCGTCAATAAGGTAAAGTCTCAACTAAAATAAGATTTGTAGTAATTAGTAACTTCAGTTATAATGGATATGTAGATTACTTGATTATTTAAACTTGTAAAGCTTTGGTTACAGAGTATGAAGTAGACTTAGTTTGTTGATTTGAATTTTGATATTTAATACATGTTTTTGTAAACAGATCAAGGTTCAGCACGAAGCGTTATTAACAAGGCACCGAGATCTGGTTAAGCAAGTTCAGAACCTTGAGAGCGATATTCGCAGGCTTGAAGCAGACCGAAGGATTGGACGAAGGTCGGCTTAGACAAGATCTGTCCAATGGGAATGTTTCTAAGAGACTCATGACTCGCTCCATGGGAAAAAAGATTAATATACTGTTTTCCCTTCAAAATCTATTTGAAAATTTGGTTTTTTTCTTTCTTTGGTGATATTACTTTGGTGACATTATGTTGGATTTATTTCGTTTATTTTGGTTAATTTGGTTTTATTAATCAGTTTAATTTGTTTTCATGCGGATTTCTATACAATTATATTGTATGATTCTACATGAATCAACCGCAGATAATCAATAACTCACCCGGATTACGCACTAAATCAGCCAATAATAAATGATAACTCCGCCACAAAATAATAACTCCTCGTCATAATTTTGTAAGCAATCTCCTCAAGCATTTATCTCTTTCTATTGAATCCACGCCCAGAAATATTACAAGAAAGGGATTAAAACATGAATTTGGGAAAAGTCCACTCACCATTGTTGAAGTTCATGTCGAGCTTAAAAAGATGAATCCCAGCCCAGAATCACTTTGTACATTGATTCGAATTGTTCAATAAACGAATTTGGTTCCGGTTCAGATTAAATTGAAGTTTCTTTCTAACTCATCATCAAATAGTGGTTTATTCGGTTGTCACGGCTGACTTACTCTTGATAACGGCTGGCTGACTTACGCCAGGTTAAGCATTTTTCTTCATCTGCGTTATTTCATTCATCTATCTTCTGATTTCTTACCCATTTATCTCTTCTTTTCTTCGTTTTTATTTAATTATCGCCAGGCACAACCATGAGGAATCTCTTCCTTTTAGATCGAAGCCATATTAATTTTTTCCTTCTCTTCTTCCTCTTTATTAATCTCATCGAATTTGGAAATTTTATTCCCACGGAAATAGAAATCAAATTTGAGAGAAGTCAAATCTAATCCACAGATGCGAGACACTAAAAACCCATGAGAATTGAAGGGAAGATTTTGCTGAAAATTGAGTTTGGTGTATTTGTCGTGCAACTTGGCGTGAGAGTGATACAAAGAAATTTCAATTCAAACGAAAGTGAAGCCAAATCGTTTATTGCACAATTCGAATCAATGTTTACACAGAAACAAAGAATCGATCGACCTTGTTAAGCTCAGCACGAACTGCAAGAATGGCGAACAAGAACGATGAATTGAACAAGAATCAAAAATTTGATATCACTTAATCCGTATACAACTCTAACAAACTCTTCAACGTTATAGCTGACTTATGCAATAATGTTAATGTTAATGATGTGGAAGCTGACATAGTAAACATGCCACCAAAGGAACTATAAAACCCGCCACAAGAAATCAGCCCTCACACAAAAATAGGGGAAACAAATATTTAAGTAATTTTTTAAGTTTAAAAAATCAGCCATTAGATGCACATTAATCAGGTCAGACAATTAGGTCAGCCGCTACATTACATAAATCTGTTATCAAAAGCATTCTATTACCGTAATTATTAAAAGATTATATAATCAGCCGTAAATAACCTGACTTCCGTTTAATCGGCTTTTAAATGGCAGATTAACCATAAGTCAGTCACATCAAGATAACATAAGTCAGCCGCTTAAGTATAAATCAGCTAAATAAGTCAGCTAGAGCAATCGATTATCAGCCAGCAAAATATAAGTCAGCCAACATTTTCATAACTCAGCCGTGTCGTGTACATTTAAATCAGCCAGTATCTCATAAATCAGCAAAAATTATTATATGTCAACCGTTTCTTGCACATATAAATCAGCCGATATCTCATAAATCAGGTAGAATTATTATAAGTCAGCCGTTTCCTGCACATATATCAGCCACTGTTTTATAAGTCTGCTCTACTTCAAGCTGATTTCTTGAGATAAATCAGCCATTCTATTTTTTAAATCAGCCGTTTTTAATAAATCAGCATTTTTGTTGAATAAGTTAGCCGTCAATAGGCGAGATAAATCCCCGACAGACTTTCATAATACACGTAGGTTTTTTTGTGACACGTAGGCGCGACACATGATTTTACGCTGATGTGGAAATTAATAGTAATGGCATTTGTGTAATAACGTTTTTGTTATCAAATGTTTAGAAGGACATTTTGGAAACGCAAAATATTTAAGTAATTAAAAAAAAATTTGACTCATTTTCGTAATTTCACCTATATTATGTGCTATTTAAGTTTTCCTCCCTATATAATATAGAAAAAGATTATAATATATTACCTCAAATTTAATGTTAGAAATCATATATTATAAATCAAGTTTTGGATCAGAAAACCATCTCTTTGGTACTTACTAATCATATCCATTACTTCCAAAAATGAATTTTATATATGTTGGTCTCTCTAAATGGTTTGCATCGGCCAAAAGAGTGCACAAGTCTAACTAAATAAAATCTAAATTGGACTTGAAAGGGTTGACAATCTTAGTGCAGAAGAAAATGTTCAGAGTTGAAAATTTGTACTACTATTTTTTTGTGTATTTACAAATTACGGTCTTCACCCCCAGACTAGTTCTTTGGTATTAGGTAGTGTGGCCACTACCCATTACAAGAAATGTTTGTGAAGACTAAATTGTCACATAAAATAGAATCCAAAAGTAAACTATAGCTAAGGCGAAACATTTTAAATTTATTTTTTTAAAAGGCATTTATCAAAAAAATAAGCTAAGCAAATGAAACATACTCAATATAAAAAAAGCGACGATTAAGTTACCCTTTCAGCAAAAAAAAAAAAAAAAAAAAGGTAGTAAGATTAAGATGTTTGGTTTTACAAAAAATTTCTAAAATTGACGGATAAACGATAATCTCTAAGATAATTAAATCAGAACCGTTTTAGAATATGGAATGTAAAAATAGCCTAAACCTTTCTCAAAGTATTAATCTCTAAACTTGAAGTCAACAATTAATAAACTTTTGCTTGTAATCATGAAACCAAACCATCATTAAACTTAAGTCTAATTAGTTCATAACGTTTCATAACATCCAATGTTGGCCATGAGCCCAACCTATACAAGCTTGGGTTTGCAGCCTTAATACTACTTCATATTCCTTATTAATCTTAATTATAGGATTTTTACACATTTTAATAAAACATATTAAAATTACATTATTTTTGTGAATAACAATTTGCTATAACTTTGAACCAATAGTATTACATTATTTTTCTTGAAATCTACAATTCATCATTAATAGCTGATAAAAATGCATTGAAAATAAAGAAATTGTAAATTTTTGAAACAAATTTTTTTCCTAGAAATAAGATAAATAAGAAACAGAGAAAATATTATATAATTTTCGGACCGTCTTAAGCAAATATCCTAGTAGTTCAATGGTTAAAACTCATCTATATTGAGATGAAAAGGTGGGTATTTTATTTATTTTTTAAATATCCTATAATTAAGATTAATAAAACTCATATCCCTTATGCAGCAAATCTTGTATTTTATTTATTTTTTTGCTTCTAACTCTATAATTTTTAGGGTTGGCTCTGCTAATAATAACTCTTGTAAATTAGCAGAGCGGTGTTCATATCAAAATTTTGTAGGCATTTCATAGAAAACTTTTGGTGCGCAACCTAGGTCCTAGTTTTGGGTGATTAAGATAATTTTAGTATTAAAAACATAAAATATATACATATATTTATATATATGTATAATTTGTATATCATGTAAAATTAGTTTACGGTCTGCCACTAGAAGAAAGTATATATTGCTTCAAGTAGAAAGGACATCCAATTGTACATCTATAAATCTTAAATATAATTGGTAAAAATGTAGAGAAACCCCGATAGTGCTTAGCACTAACCCAAAACCGTAATACCCCGAGAAACTCGAAAGAACTAAGATAAAAAATTCTTCAAGTATGATAGAAAATTTGGAAAAACAATTAGAGAACACTTAAAAACTTTTAGAGAAACTTAGAGAACTTATGAAGAATACTCTTTTTTTAACCTTGCTTTTTATTTCACTTCATCAAGTTGATTACAAATGGGAGAGGAGAGAGCTATTTATAGGCTCCAAAACTATAAAATATCTTACAAACCTTTTTCTAATCTCTAGAACTCTCTAACATAATATCTAGATTTTTTATGTTACAATTATCTAGATTATCCCACACTAATCTCTAGATATTTTATCTAATAGAATTTTCTATAACACTTAAAGGAGGTGATGATCTTTAAGATGTTTCTAGAGAAATTCTAGAACTTTGGTCCAATAATGGATAATTGGATTATGAACCTATAATTAAGCTTAACCCAAAATCAAGTTTAATTTCAATACTCCCCCTTAAACTTGATTTTGTCAACCATCCCGAGCTTCGAACAAAGTACCTCGAACTGACCTTTCGGTAATACCTTGGTGAAGATGTTTGCAACGTTGTCCTTGCTTCGAACCTCCAAAGTTTCAATTGTTCCATCAAGCACCTTCTCCTTTATAAAGTGATGCTCTAACTCAATGTGCTTTGTTCTTGCATGAAACACCGGATTGTTAGCCAACTTGATAGCACTTTGATTATCTCCATAGATTGTTACCGGCTTGTTTATAGGCTCGAACAAATCTTCAAGGAGTCTTCAAAGCCATATACATTCTTGAGCTGCAAGTGTAGAAGCTTTATACTCTGCTTCAGTGGTAGATAGTGACACCGTTGCTTGCTTCTTGTTATACCATGAAACGTTTATGTCTCCACATAAGAACATATAGCCCGAGGTAGATTTTTGGTCATCTAGATCTCCGCCAAAGTCAGCATCTGTAAAACCATGAAGAGAGATATTTTCATTGTACTTGTACACCAAGCCTATCCCAAGAGTTGTCTTGACATACTTCAATATCTTATTTGCCGCTTCTAAGTGTGGCTTCCTAGGTGCTTGCATAAATCGACTTACGAGACCTACCGCGAAGGCAATGCCAGGTCTTGTAATGGTTAAGTATAGAAGACTTCCCACAAGGGTGTGATAAGGTCAAGGATTATGTAGCAAAGACCCTTCATCACATCTAAGCTTGATATTGACATCCATAGGAGTAGTGCGTGTTTTTCCTTCATGTACTCCAAACCTTTCAACAATCCTTCTTGCATAACTTTGTTGGCCAATGAATATTCCATCATTCACTCTCTCAATCTCCAAGCCAAAAAAGTTTTTTAGCTCACCTAACTTCTTTATCTCAAACCTTATCGACATATCCTCTTGTAGACGAGCAATTTAAGCATCATCATTCTCGGTAATTATCACATCAACCATGTAAATGAGAACTACTACGTGGACTCCTCCATTCTTCTTAAAGAATAAACTTGGATCAGAGTTTGATGCCTCATAACCGCAAAACTGAAAGTATTGAGCAACCTTACCATACCAAGCTCTTGGAGCTTGTTTAAACCCGTATAAAGTCTTCTTAAGCTTGCACACATAATTAGGATGCTCTCAAGATTCGAAACCAAGTGGTTGCTTTATAAAGATACTTTTATCAAGCTCACCATATAGAAAGGCATTCTTCACATCTAATTGCCATAACTTCCAACCAAAGCTTGCAGCTAAAGATAAGAGTGAGCGTACCGTAGTCATCTTTGCTACAGGACGAAAGATTTCATCATAGTCTTCTCCATACTTCTAAGAAAATCCTTGAGCAACGAGCCTTGTTTTAAACCTATCAATACTCTTATCCACTTTTCACTTTATTCAATAGACTCATTTGCACGAGACAGGTTGGACATCTTTAGGTTTTGGAAGCAAATCCCAAGTTTCATTTTTCATTAGAGCATTCATCTCTTCATTCATTGCGGTCTCCCATTCTTGAACTCCTTTTGCTTCTTCATATGAAGTTTGCTCATCCTCATCTATAGGGGCTGTAAAGAATCATGAAAAGGTGGTGACAAACTCTTCATCTCTAAACCAAGCTGGTCTAATAATATTTCTTTTAGGTCATTGACTTGCTATGGAACCATGAACTTGGTCTTCTTCTTGCTCTTGGTTATTGCTCCCCCTTTTAACTTGTATCTCATTTTCATGACTTATATTCTCACGTGGTACTTGAAGAGTTAATTCATCGATCTTGGAGAAACTCGCACAATCTTTCTTAACCAAGACTTGAGGTGACCCATAGTATGAGGAAACTTCATCAAAGACAACATCACGAGACACAACATACTTGTTTGTCTTAGGATCCATACACCTCCAACCTTTCCTTTGTTTATCATAACCGACAAAGAAGCATTTCTTCACATTTACCTCCAACTTGGTTCTTTGAGAATCAAACACATGGACGTAGCAAATTAATCTAAATATCCTGAGATGTTTCACCATTGGTTTTTTTCCTATGAACCATCTCATAAAGTTATTTCATATTGTTTGGACTAAGTGGCATTCAGTTGATGACATAGGCTGCACATCTCATGCCTTCCACCCATAAGGTCTTAGGCAAATCTATCCCATGTAGCCAACATCTACATGTCTCACTTAGATGTCTAATCTTTCTTTCCACTACTCCATTTTGTTGAGGTATATATGGGCATGTAAATTCTCTCTTCATACCATGATTTCGACAGAAAGAGAGAAACTTCTTTGACATAAACTCCCCTCCATTATCCGTCCTTAGAGTCTTAATCTTCCGACCCAACTCCCATTCCACGGTGATCTTAAACTCCTGAAACTTGGAAAATACTTCTGATTTTTCCTTCACAAAGTATACCCAAGTATACCGTGAGAAGTCATCAACGAACAATAACATGTAGCGAAACCCGGAATATGAGGGTGTTCTTGTCCGACCCATTAAATCATTATGGACCCTCTCCAATGGAGCGTTGCATCATAAGGTAGAGTAGTCGAATGGAAGTATATGTGACTTGCCATATTGATATCCTTCACAAAGTCTTCCTTCATCTTGAATCTTCAACTTTAGAAGCCCGTTAACTAAGTCTTTATTCACCATGACCTTAAGCTTAGTCATATTTATATGACCAAGTCTAGCATACCATATAAAAGTATTTCATTTGTACTCATCTTCTCCACATAAGTGTTTGAGGCAGATAAAACATAAAGATTCTTAACTCGTGTTCCAGTGTGAACTACGTCCGCCTTTAACTCTTGAATATTTTTCAAAAATTTAACGTCTTTTGGGCCAAATAAAACGTAGTTACCTGAGTCCACTGCGTTTACCATAAAAAGAAGATTTTTCTTTACTCCAGAAACATGGTATACATTCTTGAGAGTGATTAGGTTTCCATCATCTCCTTTGATGATAACTGTTTCTTCTTTCTCAACGTGATAGATTAAATATCCACGGTAATGATTGCTTCTTTTTCGTCATGGTGCTGAAGACTAGAAAACAACTTCTCATCTCCAGTGATATGATGGCTACAACCAGAATCCACAATCTAATTATTTTCCATTTTCATTGGATTGGATGTATCTAAGGATGCAGCTTCCACCGTGAAACATTTCCCCCATTATTCGTCTTCAATATGATCTTTTGATTCTGCCATATTTATTTCCTTTAGTCCAAGTTTCCTACACCGATAACACTTGAATTTTTTTCTTATCTCTCATGGATGATCCTTGAAGTCCATCATAGTTTATCCTTGGGTTTGGGCTTTAAGCCTTGTTGCCTTTGGGCCACAAACGCGCTCTCCGAGTCCTCATGAATTTTAACTCCTACCATTTGTAGGGCTAGTGATTCTTGCAAAGCTAGCAAGTTTTCAAACTCCTCCAAGGAAGGTTGTGTAGCCCATCCTTGAACCAAAGTCACAAACAGGGTATACTCGGATCGTAGACCTCAAATAATAACTTGTTTCAAATGAGCTTCCGAAATAGATTCCTCCGGATTAAGAGTATTAATCTCCGAGCAAAGATTTTTAACCTTGATAAAAAATTATGAGATTGAAGACTCCCCCTGCTTCGCATTCGCCAACTCATTCTCTAATAGTTGTAAACGAGCTTCGTTTTTCTTGTTGAACAATTGGTCTAGCGCCTGCCAAATAGAACTAGTGGATGTACACTTTGAGACATGCTCAAATATTTCCGCTGATATTGACCTCTTTAGGGTAAACTCCGCCTTGGCATTCTTCCGTGTCCACTCTTTTGTCGCTTCCGCAGTTGCAGCGTCTTCAGTTGATGGTCTAGTGCTGTTACCACCGATGATATCCCATAAGTCCTCACTCACCAAGTATGACTCCAGACATGACTTCCATAACCGATAGTTAGATTGGTTTAAGATCTCCATTCCCAATCCAACAACATGACCCGTTGATTCCATACTTAGAGTAAACTCGAACTCTCTATAACCCCGATCTTGATGAGCACAAGATTAAAATGGCTCTGATACCATGTAGAGAAATCTCGATAGTGCTTAGCACTAGTCCAAGACCGTACCCCGAGAAACTCGAAAGAACTAAGATGAGAAACTCTCCAAGTATGATAGAAAATTTGGAAAAACAATTAGAGAACACTTAAAAGACTTTTAGAGAAACTTAGAGAACTTATGAAGAACACTCTTTCTTTAAACTTGCTTTTTATTTCACTTCATCAAGTTGATTACAAATGGGAGAGGAGGGAACTATTTATAGGCTCCAAAACTACAAAATATCTTACAAACCTTCTTCTAATCTCTAGAACTCTCTAACATAATATCTAGATTTTTTATGTTATAATTATCTAGATTATCCCACACTAATCTTTAGATATTTTATCTAATAGAATTTTCTAGAAAGTGATAATCTTTAAAATGTTTCTAGAAAAATTCTAGAACTTTGGTTTAATTGGATTATGAATCTTTTAACCCAAAATCAAGTTTAATTTCAATAAAAAGGATTAAAATAATATGGTGGAGATGCAATCAAACTCAAGACAATAAAATAATGACTTTCGATAGTTCTACCACAACAATAAAAAAACAAAAAATTTACATGAGGAAATGAATTGATGCCGCAATTGTGAGATGACTGGTGGCGCATTAGAAAACAAAGAAGATATGAAGTTAATCTCACAATTAGCTATGAAGTTAAACAGAAAAGAAAGATATTTTTTGTTATTTTTAATAATAATCTAAGGACCAGTGAATCTTCGTAGACAAAATGTAAGAAAATTTTCGTTTAGATATTTTGGTTTTTATTTTAATACTTTTGGTTAAATTATGTTCTTCTAGTTTAAGTTTAATGCATTATATTTCAAAATATACAAAGCTGATTTGATTAATTATTTGAAAAAGCCTAGTTTGCAGTTTCTCTTCAGTTCAAATATTCCTAAGCAATGGAGTGTGACAAAACACATCAGCTACACAAAAAAAGAAGGATAAGGTTGACATGTCTTCAAACACATGCCACACAAATCTCTAACTAAATATATATAAGAAAAAAAAAAATAAAAAAAATAAAAAAAAAAACATATTCAACGAATACAAAAAAAAAACGTATTGTTGTTGGAAATGGCAGCGAAATTCCACATTGCTTCTCATATCTCTTCTTCCTTAAGCCATCAGGCTAATAATGATTCCACAACTTCATCATCTTCTTCATATTCATCATTACTTGCTTTGCCTCAATTCCTCTGTTCACCATCGCCTTCTGGGTTTCCACAGTTCAAGCTTCAAGCCAAATTAGGTACTCTTTATCCCTTTTTTGAATCAGAATTTTCCCATTTTTTGGTTTATAGATCAAAATTTGTTAATCCTTGGTCTTGTTTAAGGTGGAAGTGATGGAGAAGTGAAGCCTAACGAAAAGAAGAAGTTCATAACCAAAGAAGAAGAACCAGAACAGTTAGTTTTTACTTACCCTTTCAATTTCATATCATGTTAATGGTGAAATGAATCTAGGATAATGCATGTTGTTAGAAAAAAATGCGGCTTAACCAATGTTAGTGTCCATATCCGAACCGGAAATTCTAAACATGTTTGATCAAAGTTACTCTCTCCGTTTCATTGTCGTTTAAGGTTTGTCAGATGTAGTAAGAAATTTTATGAAAACATGGAGATTCTTCTGCATTTTTACCAATCAAATCCACCCTTTTTAGTCTTTAATGTTGTTGTGTCACCATCTGGTTCAAACTCGCATATGCATGTTATTGAAAAAGAAAATGTGGCTTAACCAATGTTAGTGTCCGTATCCAACTCGGAAATTATAACCATGTTTGATCAAAGTTATATGGTTTTGTATATTTAGTCAAAAGAATTAGAAATACTTTGTATTAGTGATTGAAGAAATGGCTAAGGATGAGGATTTTTGCATTTTAGGTATTGGCAAAGTGCTGGAGAAAGAGAAGGTGAGAATCCAATGAAGACACCTCTTCCTTACATTATCATCTTTGGTATGTCAACTCCATTCGTCATCTTAGCCATTGCTTTCGCTAATGGTTGGATCAAAGTTCCCATTCGCTAAAGCCTTTCCTTCTTCCCTTGTTAAGGCTGAGTCTTAAACATCTTCTTCTTCTCTTCTTCGGCTGTAAAAGAAATAACAAAGAATGGTATTATATAGATTATAGTGTTATGGTTTTCTCTATCATAAGTTTAGAATCCGGCCGAAACGGTACAAGACTTAGCTGAAAAAGAGTCTTGGATACTAAAACATCACAAACATAATGCAAACATACTATTACATAGTTAGAAGAATATTTTTCTTAATTTGTCTTCACTACAAACAAATGAACAAACAAACCAAATCTTTTGTAATGAGAAAAGGAAAAGAATAGAGTTATTTGTATAAGTAAACGTTGGAAACCAAATCTTGGTCATTTCTCCACCATTGATGTATCCCATGAGCTTCCTTGTAATCTTCGGCATTGGTTCGGTTTATTATTAGCTTTGCAGATGGGATGACGTGAACCGGATCTTCTACTTCCACTGCGTTATTCACTCCCATTGCATCCATAAGCAAACCACCCAATGAATGCTGCATCGCCATCCGCTCAACTATTCCAGCTCCATACCCAATCTGTTCCATATTTCCTCGGTGTTCGAAGAACCCGATAAACTCTGAACATAGATGGTCCCCTGGATTTACATGTATGTCCGGGAGCCACGAAGATAGTGCTTCTAATGGATCTTGAGAGGAGTTTTGTAGCCGCACTTGCTGCTGATGCGGCTGCTGTGTTTGTTTAAGGTTTCTTGAGAGAGCGAGTCCCGCTGTAATGAGGCTCCCTGCGAATCTAATCCCATGTCTAACCCGTTCGTTTGCTATCCTCTCGATAGGAGGAGACAAAAATGGAGGGTTAAATAACAACGATTTGACATAAATTCCAGTCTTTGCCATTGTTTTACCAGCAAGAAGCGCCATAGCTGCACCCATAGAATGGCCTGTTATCCAAATGCTTGAAGCCCCAACAGAATCAACCATACTTCTCACAGCTTGCATCGCGATCTCAAACCGTGAAGTTCGATGTAACCCATTCCGTATAATATGGATATCCAACTCAATATCACGCGATATCGAATCCGGTTTAGTCAACGTCCCTCTAAAGGCTATAACATACCGCGGAACTCCAGAATCAACGGTACTATCTATCTCTAGCGGTTTGAATTCATAAATACCGCCAAAGATGGAGAAATCAGCATCATCTTTAAGGTGACGGATCAATTTAAAGTTGAAATTTTCCCACCATGAAGGTGAAAGAGCTTCAGAGTCTTCACGTTTAAGCTGACGATCACGCTCTACTATGTATATTCCTTAAACTAAACAAGCTGCTACACAACGTTGGTGATCTTCCTTTGTCCTGTAAAACAAAAGACGAAAATTTCAGAAACCCATTTGATAATTCACAGATTAAATGAGACCAAAGCTAATCACGGATCATACAAAGATCAATATGGAATTGAATTGTTACAGTTTCAAACATACCAATCAACAGTTGTGAGGTGTGAAGGTCCACAGAGGCTAAACTCTTCTCTATCAGAAGCCATTGACCCGACCTGATCTTCAATAAGACCCTTCTCTAACTGTAATGTCACATTTGAAGATTCAGAAGTTAAATATTCCAAATTTCGAATTTTGAATTCAAGAAATGTCAAAACTTTAGGGGAAAATTGATTGAAAAAATTCTTTTTCTTTTCTGGGTAATCAGTAATGATCGTTCCCAAAACATAAGACAGTTAAAAAAATAAAAAAATCAACATCCTCATACCAAAATGTTAATGCAATGAGTCAAAGTATTTTAGATCCTCTAATAATTCATAGTGCGATTGAAGAATTTGTGAATTTGCAAGAAGAATTTTGAGGGTAAATTGCTGCAAAAACCATAGGTTTACTAACTCGATTGAAGATTAAACCAATTCATCGAAAAAATGTAGATCGGAATTAAGAGATTGAATGAAGCATTTGAGTATATAAAGTTAAAAATAACAAAATGGGTTCACATATCGGAAGATGAAATTAATACCTAAACCAGAGTTGAAGCAAAATGTATTCTCTGCAAATTTTGTCCGTGATCGTCTTCCTTTGAAGAAGCAGAGAATATTTTTGTTGTAAGAAAATCTTTTGAAAGGTTAAATAAAACGACGGCGTTTAGTAGCTAATTTAACTTGGAAATTTTCGTGTAAAGCGTTTTTTTTTTTTTTTGTCGGCAAGCGCTTTAGCAGTTTATGACATTATGCTAAGTTTGTTGTTTGGAAAAAAGAAAAACAAAGGGAAACGATTTTGAAAACAGTCTCCAGCTAATCTAAAGTAAAACAATTTTTCTAGCTGTTTTTGTTAGATGTATAAAGTCTCAATTTTAGGTTTTATTAAATCATTTTGTTTCCAACTTTTCATTATTAGTCAATAGTTTTATCATGTTGATAAATTATTGACTAAAAACGGGTTAAAATGATTTTGTCAACTTCAAATTGAAGTTTATTTATCCAATGAACTAGTGTTGAAATTGTTTTTGGCCAAAACTGATAAATTAAGAATTATATGACATTTTCTACAATATCATATTGAAATATAAATATTTTAAATATTTTTTCAAAAATAATTCTTCTATTTATTTGTCGATTTACGATTTAAACTCTTAAAATAATTCTGACGAATATATCTTTAAATGAATATCTATTTTGAAGATTTATGTCAATGATGATATCAATGTTTGTGTTTTGTAGATATATATGATCCTGACTTGTTTGATATCGAGAGTAAAATACCAAAAATTTGGAATCACTTTTATGTTAAAATAAAAAAAAACAGAGAAACCAAAAATTAACATCTGGCCTCTAGTGGTGTTTCACCGAAACTAAGAAAATAAAATTATCCTAAGCTCGGAAGTATGCACACACTTTACTCGAACTATAGATGATACTAAAATGTAATTGTCATTGTTGTGGTATGGACTTGAGTTATGACACAATAAATTGGAACAAGTTCAATGAAAGGTCATGTCTCTCTGAAGATGCAAGGTGTACAAACCTTTTCAGGAGAAGGAGGATAATACTCAAATGGTAATGTTATCTCAAGAACATAAAAAATATCATACAAATACTTAAAAGATCGATTGTTTATATATTATATGAAAATTCACGAAATGAGTTTTTCTGATGTATTATTTTAAAATAAACATATCAAGAAAAAAATTTCTTTTTTTTTTCTTTTTATGAAATTGAAAGTATTAAGATAATTTTAATTTTGTTGAATATTACAATCAAGCCATTATTTAAATAGCAGACTATACTATAAGATAATTTTAATTTTGTTGAATATTACAATCAACCCAATATTTAAATAGCAGACAATAGTTGATTAAACCAATTACTTTTGGTTTATTGTCATTGGAAACAATTGATGTACAGTTATAAAAACGTAATAAAAACAAGTACTAAAGTTTGTTTAATAGGTGTCAAAATTCTAAAGAATCTTATGAATCATAGGGAGTTTTATTAGCTGGATGGTTGAACATTGTTTATATATAATAATAATACATAAATTAATATTATTGTGTTATTTAACAATGATCAAGGTTGAAAATTTCTGTGCCTTAATATACAAATATATATTGTAATGTTGTTTATCAACTATCAAAGTTGAATATCATTTAAACACTTAAATGAATATTAGACACAAGTTTAAGATAATTCTAGATTCCATTCAAGTAAATAACTGGTTCTGCTTATTTCAAAATTTTTAATTAAAAAAAAAAAGATGAAAAAAGCGAAAATGGCAACTTGCATTATATATTTAAATCATCACATTAAATCAATTTTTAATTTTTTATAAAGATAAAAATAATATGCGCACTCCTCATTACGGTGCACGATAGCATAGATCGAAGTATAGACACTATTAACAAATTAGCACCGTTTAGTTTCACTGGAATATTTACTTAAAACCCCAAAAAAAAAAAAAAAAAATCCCAATTTTTATTTATCGTTTTTTATTTTTCCGAAAATTCTCAATCGTCGATCGAAGGCCAAATCTCGTAGCTGTTTCCCGGCGATTCATTCGTCATGCGTGAATCGCCGATTACTACTGAAACCCTAAACCCTCAGTCACTGTAGTTAACAGCTACGCTTTGATTCCAAATCTGTTGAGGATTCGTGTTTTTTTTGTTACCTCGATTTGATCTGCTCAGACTCTGGAGGAAGAACTTGAATCGATCTATTTGAAGCTTTGTTTCTAATTTTCCCCAATTTATCAGTAAGATCGATAGCTCTATTCTCTGTTTTCTCATTTCTGAAATTTTAGGTTTTTGTTTTTGTTTTTGTCAATGTTATTATTCTTGGGTTTGTAGCAAATCTTGATTAGGGCTTTAAAGTTAAATCCTTTTGAGTAGGGTTTATCTTGAATTCTTGATTCATTTGAAGAATGTTTATAGCTTAAATCTGACGCTTGTGCTCGTTTAGTTTCTGAGAAAATGGAGGTTAAATTAAGCTACTCATATAATTAAATTATCCAAATCTAGTTGAGTAAATGTATAATTAGTGATAGAAATATGTAAAGTTAACAATTTTGTCAAAAAAAAACGGTACTTGGAGATTCTGGATCTTGAATCTTAGTAAGAGTGGTTCTGTTTAAAGCTGGTTTGAAAATGTTGTATGTGTGGCTGGTTAGGTATTGGTTTATTTATATTGCAGTGAGTTTAAAGAATTAATGCCATTTTTGTGAATGATTTGCAGATAAAGATGATCTTTTGGTGTTTGGATATGGAATGTGTTTCGGGTTTTAGTTTGCGAGAGCAGTATTAGTTTCCTTTTGTAGAGCTGCTGTTGCGTTGATATTGGTCTGGGTTTTGTCTACATGGAAGCATATAGAGAGGAAGCTCTTAGAGTGAAACAGATCGCTGAGAGGAGATTTGTGGAAAAAGATTTCACAGGCGCAAGGAGTTATGCGTTGAAAGCTAAGTCTTTGTTTCCTGATTTGGAAGGTTTATCTCAGATGGTTGCGACGTTTGAAGTTTATTTAGCTTCTCAGAGTAGAAGTGGTGGTCAGATTGATTATTATGCGGTACTTGGATTGAAACCGTCGGCTGGGAAAAGAGAAGTGAAGAAACAGTACAAGAAAATGGCTGTATTGCTTCATCCCGACAAGAACAAATGCATTGGAGCTGATGGTGCATTCCATCTCATATCTGAAGCCTGGAATTTCTTGTCGAATGAGTTTAATAAAAGCACTTTTTATTATAAACGAAAGAAGCATATCGACTCTACAGAGGTTCAGAAGCACAGCACAGAGTACATGCCTGGGACTGGGCCTGCAGTATTTGATCGGTTTCCACCATCTTCAGAAAGACTTGATACTTTCTGGACTGTATGCACCTCTTGCAAAGTTCAGTACGAGTACCTGAGGAAGTATCTAAATAAGAGGCTTTCATGTAAGAACTGCCGTGGAGCGTTTATTGCTGTAGAAACTGGTCCAGCTCCTGTTAGTGCACCGTTTCATTACACCCCTCCATCTCATGCGCCTCCAAGTAATGGCTATGCCCCACATGGTTATGATGCTGTTGCACGCATGCCCACTAATTCCACATATTTCTTAGGACACTATCCTGGGCAAGGACATGGATATGAATATGCTACGAATGGTTCATATGACTGGAGCGCGTACTCTGGAACAACCTCCCCAGGGAATCTAGATTTGAAGCGTGTATCCTCGGTGGCCAATGGGTATCCTTACAAGCACAGCAACTCAGTAGTCAATGCGGGGATAAATAAAGTCAAAGACGGTTCTAATGGGACATGCTCGATGAAAAGCACACAAGGTGGTCTGATATATCCTAATCCGCCCAGCGTGTCTGCTCACACGACTGCAATTAAGGTCGGCAGACCTGGGAAGAAAAGCAAAGTTTTTCTAGAAGCTGCTGCTAATGGATTTCTTGAGAACCCTCTGAGATCTGCTTCAGTATCAAAGACAGCAAATGTGGATGCCAAAATGGAACAGGATCACAAACTTCATGGTTCAAGTCGACGATGGTCTACTGCATCAGTATTGGATACACGGAAACCATTAATTCAAAAGGCCAGAGCAGACATTAAGCAAAGATTGGAGATCATGAGATTAGCTTCAGAGGCAGCCGCGGTTGCAGAGGATGCGACACCCCTTGATGAGAAAACTGGTATCTCCTGTAAGTTGGGCGATGTTACGGTACGCAAAACAAACGGGCCAATAACAGTCCCAGACTCCGATTTCCATGATTTTGATAAAAACAGATCGGAGGAATGCTTTGAGCCAAGGCAGATATGGGCAATTTATGATGAAGATGATGGAATGCCACGCCTGTATTGTGTGGTTAGGGAAGTACTCTCGGTTCAACCCTTTAAGATTGACATTGCCTACTTAAGCTCCAAAACCGACATCGAGTTTGGCTCAATGAAATGGGTACAATACGGGTTTACAAAGTCATGCGGGCATTTCAGGATACGGAACTCTGACATAGTTGACCAAGTTAACATCTTTTCGCATCTTTTGAAAGGCAAGAAGACGGGGAGAGGTGGTTGTGTTCGAATCTTCCCCGCAACTGGGGAGATTTGGGCTGTCTATAAGAACTGGTCACTAAACTGGAATGAATCAACCCCAGACGAAGTGAGGCACCAATACGAAATGGTCGAGATCCTCGATGAATACACTGAACAGTATGGTGTGTGCATTGCCCCTCTTGTTAAACTAGAGGGCTACAAAACCATATATCACAGGAGTACGAGTGAGGACAGTAAGAAATGGATACCGAGGTTTGAGATGTTGCGGTTTTCACATCAAGTGCCATCTTGGTTTCTTAAAGATGCAACTAGCGACTTTCCCGGAAACTGTTGGGACTTAGATCCGGCTGCAATCCCTGAGGAGCTGCTCCACATCGGAGTAGGAACAGATTGATTTCAGTGACCCTTTAAGAGAAAGAGGATTTCAGATTTGAGACCAGAGTTGTATCAGAGACAAGATTGTGGAGTTTTATAAGAGACTTGTTAACACGCAAAACCATTCTGTATGGGTCACTGAAGCTGTTGTATTAGGCAATGTTCAATGAGTAAGCAAAGCATAGTTTGACTTTTGTTTACTCTGGTTTTTTCTATTTATGATTCTGTATTCGTTTCTTTGTTGACCGTAGTGATGACAGAATTTTTACAGTAGAGTTTATAAAATGTAGCAATTATCTTTCCATTTCTTACAGCTTTTTATTTAAAACCTTCAAGTTTCAACTAGAGGTGTTCAATCCGAGTTTCGGTTCGGGTTTTTCGATTTTTCAGAACTTCGATATAAAATGGTATCCAAACTAAAATCAAGTCTAGAATGGATGGTTTATTACAGTTTCATTCGAATTTGGGTTTTAGTCAAATATATCACTAGTTTTTAAAGAAATTTTGGTTTTAGATCAGTTTATTTTTCCATTCGGTTTGGATTCTATTTTTCGGATTTGGTTACAAGTTCTTAATGAAATCATCACATAATCCAAGTCCAACACTAAAACTATTTGTCTTTAACAAGCTTAATCAAGAAGGCGAGTACCAAAGATTCTGTATAATCTGGTTCTCCATGGGTCAGCTTTATAAGTATAGTAGGAGAGGATACAACACTCAATCCATGGTGGATTTCTTGAAGCCAACACCAAGTTGGAGCTTTGTCTTATTCCGAGCAACCGATTCTGCTTCTTCCTCAACATCTCTGTGTCCTTAAACCCTAAACCCCAAAAGTACTCCTGCCAAATACAACAACTCTAGATTAGGGAAGGTATCAGAGACAATATCTATTTACAGTTTAGATGCATATTAGACCAAATGCGGGTATTTACTGCGTCTTTATCGCATAAGAGAGCCTCTAAAGTCGCTGTTGGATCCTCTAGTGTCAATACAATTCGGTGATGATGATTCTCATCTGAATAGAAATCCTCTACTTGCCAAGGGTATGTGGCTATAACCCGAACAATGCATCTGTACTTCCATGTAACCTGTAATAACACCGTAGGTGAGCACATAAAAAGTATTCTTAATCTTGAGTACAGAAAATAGATTCATGAATGGTACCTTGGGGAATGTTATGATGTCCATTAGTGTAACAAATGGCGCAGAATAGTGATCTGTCTCTGCAAGACACAAAGAATGTTAAGGAAGATTGTCTAATGATCGGGATAGCACAAAAGAGTGATGGAGTATTTGCAACCTGTTAATCCAGGAGGTG
Organism: Cardamine occulta; assembly: GCA_028015245.1. Lineage (NCBI taxonomy): Eukaryota > Viridiplantae > Streptophyta > Magnoliopsida > Brassicales > Brassicaceae > Cardamine > Cardamine occulta. The sequence continues at coordinate 11,950,513 of CM051372.1, read as the reverse complement.
ACGGAAAACTCCAAAACGGAACGTGTCCAAACTTTGATGATATTCTCTTATCATATATCCTACTTTTGGGAACATAAGAGATTATTCTGGTTAAGCAGAAAGGTTAGAAGTAATTACCAAAAGAAACCTCAAGAAGTACTAACCGCATGATCTTTTCGACTAAATGATCATCTTGAGCGAGATGAACCGCTGTAGAGTTTGTAACTTTACCTACCCAAGATCCCTTATCAAATTCACAGAGTAAATGGTAAATTTTCACCCAATCACCAGGTTTAACCTGATGAAATAGATGACTGCTTAGAGTAACTCTCAAGATCGTTCCAACAGTTGGAAAGCTGAGCAATGTATCTCTTGACAATAAAGTATTAACTGAGAGACTGCTAAATGCCTTGTCTTCTTCAATTCTCCTGTACACAGCCACCATTGTACGCCAAAATCGGAAAAAAAGTGTAAGCTTAGAATATGAAAGGCGTAAAGTCAGGAAAATTTTAGATCAGAAATTTTCAAGAGGTGCAATAATAACATCATCTAATCTCAATTGCCTTTAAAATATATTGGAAACTAATGCTACACATGATTGATATTTTGCCTAAATGTAACTAAGCAACTCAAAAATCAATAATCCAAGGATTTTAAACTTTGTTGCTAGCCATTTAATACTCACTTTGAAAGAATAGATGCTGGAGGTGCATCAGTTCCATCCCAAACAAAAACGACGCTCATATCTTTATCGACATGGAGGATCTCCATTACAAGAAACATCAAAAAACAGGCTTGGATCAGTAATCATGAAATGATAGGTTAAGAGTTACACAACTTTCTCATGTTAATTGAGAGTATAGAGCAAAGGTAAGAGTTTAAGTCATTACCTTGCACACCAAATCAAAGCATTTTCCTTTCTTGATTTCTCTCAAGAATGAAAATTGTTTTACTACGGAGTCAGGTTTTATTCTGTAAGATGAACTCTGCAAAGCTAAGAACCAAAAAAAGGAAATCAAAAAGCTTATGAGAATCTTGAAATAATATGAGAAGCTTATGAGAATCGTTCTGACTCTATTACTTAAGACTGTATCAATCTTGAAATAATATGAGAAGTTGAGAGCAAAAACAAACTCACATTGTTACCTATATCACCTCCACTAATACTGGCAAACAATTTGCGAAGAACATCTAATGAACTCTTGTATTGTGCTTCTTCATTAAAATTTGAAGTGTATTGGTAACATACCAAATCCTCGCCAGTACCAACTCTTTCGTATAGTGCAAAGGAAGAAAACCTTTTATTACAAGCAGCACTCACTCTTTTTCCACCATCAAAAACTTGCATCTACAAAACAAAAAAAAATCCAAACTTTGATTCTAAATAGACCTTGAATAAAAACACAAGATTTATAGCAGATTTTTTTTTTTTTTTCAAAAACGGTTCAGAAATCCAAACCGGACTACAAAGTTTACACTAGCAACAATGAAGAGAAGTGTTTCAGAGACTTGTATACCTTAATGCGTGTAAACACAATCATGTCGTTGTGGTTCTTGATTTGAGGAAGTTCTTCAAGTGTGTTACTAAATACATTTACAGTAAGTCCAGGAATTGGGTACGAATCATCAATTATCTTGAGTGTACAAATCCAATCTGAAATATATATAAAAAAAATCCAAATGTTAGGGTTTCACAAAACAAACCCACTTTAGATCACCCAGATTAATAAAATCTACCACATTTGATGAGTAACAAAATTAAATGATAAAATTCACACAAAAAAAAAAGAAAAAGAAAAAAAAAACCTCTGATAGACGAAGAAACGAAAATTTGGGGAAGAAAACAAAAAAAAAAAGAGAGAAAATTTAGGTTACGATACCATTATTGCGACAACGCTTGGGTTCCCTTTGTTCAAGAACGATACCAATTAGACTAACTTGTTCGTTGATGAGATCAATGGCGTCTTTTATTTTCACAAGCTTGAGACTGTCTCTCTTCTTCGCCATCTCTGGAACAAAAACTATTATCTCCCGCTATTTTACAAAAAGTTTTACTCAAGTAAAAAAAAAAAAAAAGGTTTACATACTTGGGAAAATGACCATATATTTTTCAATTTCACAAAAAATATTTTTCAAATCTTATTGTAAATTAATTTTCCAAAGTTTACGTTCAAAATTGGATTCAATTTTAGACAGTAAACTTCTGACACTAACTTGAAACAATTGGGTTCGATTTTTTTATTTCTTCTTCCCCAAAAGCGCTCCAAATCAAAGTTTCAAATTCTCGCTCATTTTTTCCCTCTCCGAGCGTATTGAACCTCCATCACATCAGTTTTTCGCTCAAATCATGTCTATCCCTCTTGCCGCGTTTCATTAATGCTCACCTCTGCTTTTTCTTTAATTCCTATACGGTAGCCCCCTACCTACCTATTACATAAACCTTAGTTTCTTTAATGGATGTTCATATCCTCTTATTTCTTCCCCACTCGCACCTCCAGATCATTTTGCAAATACTTCACGCGATTAGACATTTATTGGTACCTTTTCGTGATTTTTACTTAGACAAATTTAGTCATTGTCTTTTATCCGATTTCGGCAAAGTCAATTGCTTGAATACCAAATTGTCTCAAAAGAAAATCCCTAATAGGATTTTGACGGCGATATTTCACGGTGACACTATGAAAACAACACAAAGAACATAAAGCCTTGCTATCTAAAAACGATAAATTCTCCTCGTGAAATCCCATAACATTGCACTAATTCTAGTCTGCTCGGTAAGGTAACTTAAAGATGGGATCCGCGTTATTGAGTAGTGTAGCGGAATATATAATAGCAGATTGGCGTTGTTGAGATTGAACCATTTCAAAACGACCAGATTATAATGCTGGACGTAGTTGATTCATCTGTCCCAAACACGAGATCAGACAAGCTTTAAACACACATTCACAATTTCACATAACAAGGCTTCTCAACAAAAGGAAATAGATAGCTCCGGGAACCAAGAAAAAACCCCAAAACTGTCACTACCCGTCTTGGAAAAACTCAACAAAACTCATCTGTTCCAGTCATTTTCAGACTCGACAAAATGAGCAAGTCATTTATTTAACTCAAGGAATGCAAACCAAACACAACAATATATTTACTGTAAAAGTTCTCCTTCAAGTTTACGGAGATCCAAAGATGAAAAAAAACCAAAGCACTTTATAACTTGTAGATAGGTATGCATCTCCTCCTGGTTCATGGCACAGATTCACAGAAATGCAAACAAGAAAAAGTATCGAGCCAGTCCCAAACTTCACTAGCAACTCATTCATACACAATATCTAAGCCAATAAAGTAGATTCATAGGATACCTCACATTCACAGATACCACACAGTTTATGTCGGTGTCACTCGAGTTTGAGATGTTTTCAACTGCCTTCCCTGAACAGAAAAGACTAATAAATGAGAAAATCTATGTCTCCCATGTTATATAGTTGTTTTTTTGTAATTAGATGTTCTAATTTGACTTCACTACGTCAAACTAAAAAATGAGAAATTTTCTGAGTTGAGTTCAGAGGTTACCCTCAGGCGTGAAGAGAATTAGGATGTCACATCACTAGTTTTGCTAATGATTCCTTTCCCAAAGTACTCAGCAATCACAGAAAACCCGTCTTTCGAGCTCTTCACTTGCTGGAAGAATAGATCTTGGTCTTTTGAGTTCTGCTCCAAACTTCTCTTCATTTCCATTACTGATCTGTACTCAGGAGCACATTTGGGGCATTCATTTTCGTTGTCACCGAGGCAGCGTTGATGAAACGAGTGCATACACATGAAATGAACTGCAGGGATATCCAATGTGAAATTGCAAGTGGTGCACTTGCTAAGTTGAAATATCCTGGCATTCGTCCTAAGATCTTCAATCTCTTTTCTCATGTTTTTTGTCGTTTCCTGCACCGTTCAAAAACCTGGTTAGCAAGGGATGTGAAACGGGTCTAGATTACGAGAACAAGTTTTCTAGTTGATTTGGAAGGTCAGGCTAAATGAACAAATAAAATTGTATTGATTTTGAAACTATCAACCTGATACTTCTCCACAGCTCGCCGGTCCTCTTCAATTATCTTTGATTCTTGTTCAAGTTTCCGGGCTATGTAGTCTTTGATAACAGAGAGTGTGAGACATGGATTCTTCGCCAGGGTCTGAAGAACAATGATAGGAGGTAATATATCATCCCGTTCAATATAAGTAAGAACTTCCTTCACTTCTTTGGTACAGTCCTCTCCAATTTCACCAAAATACTTGAGAAGATCTGCCCAAAGAGATGGATCCCCACCCTTGCCAGAATCACCTAATCTTTTGCAGCACGCAATGAGTCCCTCATGATCATGATTCTGCATGTAGCAAGCAATAACCTCCTTGTAAAGTTTCATCTTTTCATAAAGATACAGAAGTCCCTCTTTGAATGAATTCATCTCGCATAGGATTATAGCAAGGTCAACGTCATAGAACGGTTGCTCTAGGTCTGACGGCCATGCCATTTTAAGCAACTCTAGTCCCTTCTGTTGCCTTTCCGTACAATCCTTCTCCATTGCATCCTTAGAATCAGCATTTTTCCTCTTTTCAGGATCAGCTTTAGACACCGAAGCTGCTACTGATAGATCTGTGAAGTCCTTATCTAGACCATTTTCTGATAGAGAGACTGATGGAAAATTCAAGTCCCTGGACAAGTACAACTCCAAGAGTGTGTTATGGATTTCTGCTTGAGCAGGTGAATCCTTAACTATTTCAGTATATCTCTCGAGAAAATCCATTAGCGAATGTGGATGCTGAACAAAAACATTAATGAAGTCCACAGGTGACGGCAACATGGACAGGTACACACCGCTGGAAGTTCCTTGCTCAGTGCAAAGTCGCATGAGTATATCAATTGTCTCTTTTGGCTTGTGCTCTATAAGAATCTTACCATACTCTTTAATAGTTACCCCAGCTTGACTGGGTTCAAGACTTGAAATATATTGCAGTGCTTCGTCGTAGTTTCCAAGATCTTCAAGCAAAATTTTCAAATACCACTCATGTTTTCCTGCCTTTTTTGCAACGTACATTGCATGCTCATGGTAATTAGCTGCACGACAGACTCTAATGGCTGTTTCCACATCAAACTTGAGCTCGCCAATGCCATCTTCTTTCCTAATGAACGTGTTCAGCTTTTCCACATCCTTCAATTTAGTGTAACAGTTTAGCAAAAGAGTTGTGTGGTCTTTTGATGCTAGACCCTTCTCATGCAACTTCTCCAGGTAATTAGTAAGATTGTAGATCCTCTGTGCATCCAGAAACTTCTGTATCACAAATGATGGTTCAAGATAACCAATCGTGTTGATGTACTGAGACATAGCGTCGTCATAGTCCTGCTTGCCATATAAATGATCTCCATACTTCCTCATCACATTGGCAGTAGCAGCAGCATCAGCATGCTGACTCTGGACAAGACTAATCGCTGCTGTGTACCAGTTTTTCTTGAACAGCATATCTAACTTGCTTTCCATATCCTTCTCGGTAATGCACAATAATTTTTTGTCAGCTGTTATAAGTATTATGTTTCCCCACTCGCAGAGCATGTTGGAGACTTTATCAACGACTAGACTATGTGCTATAAGCCGATTCCTTAGGTCATAGACATTGAAAACATTCTTCCCAGTTTTAGGGTCAGCAATGACACATAAAAGGTAGCCACGGAACCACCCCATGAATTTTTTCTCTCCTTCAAAAGCCCAGCAGGGACCACGTCCATCAACTTCATATAAATAAACAGCCTCAGGTCGACCAACTATTAATTCCTGTAGAACACAACATACTTCAACTGTATAGAAGAAAAGAAAAAAATATTTCTAAAAATCAACAAAAGACGATAAAATTGGATCACAAGTAAGAGAAGTATGTACCGAGCGGTCACTCATAGTAACAGTATTCACACTGCTCCCAATATGATCCAAAGTCTGCAATTTAGGTGGCTGCGCCTGCATACTGAACAAGTTCACCGAGTCTGGAGTTACAGCAAATAACCGAAGTGCCTGACCATCCATCCTGAACCCCAATCCTGTAATAGGGGATGGTCTTTTGTCTGAACTCCCATCGACTTGAAGCTTAAACCGGGTGATACGCTCTCGTGCAATGTCCCCTTTGACACAATAAATGCAGCCATTGTCTAAGCCAATGGCTATAAGCAATATAGGTGGAACTTCCTCCAGAACTAGAAAAGAAGTAATCTGCAACTTCACATGATATTCCATCAAAAACCAAATGGAGAAGCCTTAGTATGGAGAAGAGATTGTTATTTGGTATCTTGTACCTTAGCTTCAGGAAACTGATTGGTAAATATTCTAAGAATACCAATACATTCCGGAGCCGATGAACTTGTGCTTTCCTCCTGAACTTTGTCAAGGTCAAATACCTTGAGACACATCCCTGACTGCTGTGATGATATTTTTTCATCTTCTCCGACCGTGACGAGGAAGTTCCTTTGCTATTAATTATCCCAAAGAACAAAAAATACCGAAATGTGAAATAAATTCCAGCTAAAATGTAAAAGCATCACCACAAATGGAACACAACAGAATCTCAATACGAAAAATCTCAATTTTCCAAAACACAGAGCCAAACAAGAGTGAAATTACAACCAATTTGAAGCTAAATGTAGGGAGCAGAATCAATTGGAATTTGTAAAACTGATGAAAGAACGGGGTCAAAACTTGGTTCATTTTGTTACTTAGCCTTAGCATTTGATCACCACAACTGGAACACATACACAATCTCAATTTCCAAAACACACAGAGCAAAACAAAAGTGAAATCACAACCAAATTGAAACTACTGGAATCGTAAAATTGATCATATTGTTACTTAGCCTTAGGATTTGATCAGCAGAAACATAATCAATAAAAATAGATGAATAGAAGAAGAGAAAGCGAACCTTGAGGAGTTGAAGGAAGAGAAGAGAAGAAGAGTGAGCTTGGAAACCGGAATCGAATTTGATAGCACGATCGAGGAAGCTGACGGATCCATCGTTAGAGCCGATGACGACTTTGCCACGGCCACTGGAACAGCATTGTATATCTCCGGTCACATCCTCAGGTATCTTACCTCCGTATTTCTCCTCGAAGAAGTCGAATTTTCTCCATTGATACATCGAATCGAATTTGAATTCTCAAGCAATTTGGAGGTTTCAGAACCTAATTTAAACAAACCTAATTAACAGAAGAAGAGAAGAATAGTTAGAGGATCCCATTCGTGGGAGATGAAAGACCGTACAACCGATCTGCTCTGTCGAGATTATTCCATGGAAGTGAGGTATTGTGCATCACCTAGGGGTAGCTTATCGGTCCTTTTCCGGTGTGAATTGGACTCGGCGGTCACTTTCAACGGCGACTCAACGGCGTAGGGGAGTTGCGAACCATTGCTGGAGAAGAACGGAGGCGAGTTCTGGGTTTTTCCACTCTGAAGATCGATGCTCTGTTCCTTATGGTTGTGTCAATCTGTTTGACTAAATCTGAAGACATCTCGGTCCATCCTGATTTGGGCCTATGTGACATCCATGTGATTTAGGCCTCGCAAAATTAATTGGGCCTTAAGGCACTGCAATTGCATTTAAAACCATCAGTCTTTTTTAATGTCAAGTTGTTTGCGATGATGTTGTAATTAACATCTATTAATAAGGTTATATCATAAAATTGAACTTCTAAATGCAAATGCAAATAACGACTTATACGAACCGGTTTATTCTATATTTCACTAATTAAAATTTTCCGTAATCCAAGCCATTTATGTATATGATATTACAACACTAAAAGTCACATATAGAGATTTAGGGCCGGCTCTGAAAAAGTTGAGCCTACATACAAAAAACCAATTTAGGGCCGGTTAAGAAGTGGAAAAAAAAAATAGTCAAAATGATTTAATATCGGAATGAGTAGGAACATTATCTTATTAGGCATTCAAATTTAAAAGTTTATTAGATTCGGACCCACACATACGTGCGGGGTTATGTTTATAAATATTTTATTAGATATAACATATATAATCCAAATTCATATCAATTATATATTCGGTTTAGTTTTAATCCATGTTATAAATATTAAAAATAATAATGATTTCATCAGTAATCATTATTTTGACACTCAGATTGATCTGAATATTTTATCGGAATTAACTGTGAACCGGATTAGTGATAGGTAATATTTAAACTAAACTCGTGAACTATCAATTCGGATATAAAATCGCCAAGAACAATTAAAATTAAGTTAATCAGGTCCGCATGTTTAAAAAAAAAATTATGACACTTTATAGTTACGATTGAATTTAGATTTATTCTTAATATGGATGGACATAATTCATATTCTGTTGTGTTCTATCCCGTTTTGTCTTTTACTTATTCATAGCCTTGTCAAGCGGATCAAACCCGCAATCTGAGACCCGCCCCGTAGCGGATTATATGAATTTTCGACGTGCATCAAACCGCAATCCGTAATCCGCCAAAGAAAAATAAATAATCCGCATCCGTCTCGCTTAAATCTGCGGATACCCGCGGGTCACCCATAAATATTTAAATAATAATTAAAAATTATTTTTTTATAATTTTAGTAAAATTAATATTTATTAATAAAAATTTAGTATTAAGAAAAAACATAAATTCTCAATTTTTTTTTTAAAAAAAAAGAAAATTTTTGGATATATATATATATATATTATTTTTTAAAAATTTAACTACTAAATTTTATAAAATAATTGTAATTAATATTATTATTTTTTAAATGCGGTTACCTGCAAACTCACTTTATAAAATATGAAGATCCGCTTCCGCTCCGCCAATAAGTGTTTTGATCCGCACCCGTGACCACGATTTTAAAAAAAATTTGATCCACATCCACCCGCAACGGGTATAACGGGCCAGGATCCGCGGGTTATGAATCTTATTGTTAGGAGGGTCAAACCTACAACCGGAGACCCACCCCACAGTGGGTTATATGAATTTTTGATCCGTATCAAACCGCACATATGTGTGGATTTTTATCCGTCTCGTAGTCAACTCTTACCAAAATTAGTGATAATTTGAGAATTGAATTTACCTACATAAATTTTCTAATACCGTACGGTTATCCAAAATTCTTATCTCATTTTTATTGAACATCATTCGTGTAATATTTTTGTTATCCAAATTATTCGTTTCCGTCTCATATCCACTATTTTTTTGTTCAAATACCAAAAATAGACTGACATTTAAGATAACAAATTAATTTCGTTGAATAACGATATTAGAGTAATCAAAATTTTATTATCATTTTTGAAAGTATATGTAGTTAGTAAAATGAATTACTTAAAAAACTCGTATAATTTATAAAAATAAAATTATATACATATAAAAATATATTTAATGTGATTTTTCATTGGACATTTATGTTTTCACAAAACATATTAATAGAATATAGAATATGGCTTTTGGTAGTTTATATATTGGGCATTTATGTTTAACTTTTGTTATTAATAATTGTTATTACTAAATTTTATATATTAATACTTGCAACTATATTATCTTCCTATAAAGAAACATCATATTAATATATGTATAGATTTACTATATTTTAAATAATATTTTCTTTATAAATTTATTAGTATTAAACATATGAGCAAGATTCAGATTTTAAAAAATAAATTATAGTATTCAATTTATTATTATAGGTTAACAAAATCTCTAATTTACACATAAATCTTCTTATAAAAGATTTTGTTAGAGATTTTCTGATTATATGAAATCTTTTATTTATTAATTAATATTTTAAAAAAATTTTAATTGTGTTTGGATACATTGGATATAAGTTAAGATACAAAAAAAAATTTACCATTAATAATTTTTTTTTGTGCTCTTTTCCAATGACATTTTATGTAAATATTTTAGAACTCTAATGTTCTCTTCCCTTTTAATAGTATAGATTTTTATAAAATTAATGAAAATTATTCAAAAAAATTTATATTTTTCAAAAAATCTCTTAAAGTTTTTTAAAAGTACCCAAAATTCCTAAAATACCCGCCTTGATGTGAATTCTAACCCGTCTCATGTCAATTCTTACCAAGATTAGTGAAACTTTGTTGACTTTATCTATCCAAATATTTTGATCCCGTATCGTTACCCAAAATTTTCGTCCCATTTTTTTAAGAAATAATTATTTGAGTAGTGTTTTTTGTTATCTAAATTATTTGTTCCCGTCTCATGTCCACTATTTTCTGTCTCAATACCCAAAAACTGACCGTTAAAATAGCAAATTGATTGCGTTGAATAACAATATTCGAGAAATCAAAATTTAATTATGGTGTTTGGTAGTATATGTAGTTAGTAAAATCAATTACTTAAAAAACTTGTATAACTTTAAAAAATCAAATTATACACATATGAAAATATATTTAAGGGTTTTTTTGCAAACTACCCTATTTGGGTTTTTTTAATTTGAAAATTGCCTTCTTCATTTATTTATTTTAAATAAATATTTTTATATATATGATATGACAATTTTACCCATATTAATTTACATGTCATTTATTTTTTATAAATAAATACGAATTTTCTAAATAATAAAAAATATTATTATTATTTAAAAAAAGATTTGAGATAAAGATATAGATAAGTTTCTAGAAATTAATCATACAAATAAATAAAATAAAAGATTAAAATAAATATATTATAAAGTTTATCTCAATTATACATACAATATATAAACACAATATTAGCCTACACAATATATGATTTTTTCTTGAGTTCATGTTCCAATATCAACAAACAAAACTAAGGTGCAAGGTATCAGTCTTCTTTTTCTGTTTTGTATGTGGTTTTAATAATCAAACACACATAAATAAGTTCAATTGAAAAGTTTTCCTTTTACGTTAAGAGCTCTCTCACATGTTAGAAACCATATGTTTTGAGCACTATGCTTTTTAAGTCCATTGAACACTTTACGAGTTCTTTGTTTTTAGTATTAGATAGTTTCTTAAACAAATCATTATTTTGCATTAAACATTCAACTAAGTGTTTATATTGTTAATCTCCAAGGATTGCTCTCTTAATTATTTCAGATATCTTTACTTACTAATAGCTTTATGATGAGTTTCTTTTGGTTTGACATGTTTAATTCTAGATGACGTACAAAGAAGAAAATTTGAAGCATAAGAAGAAAATTACCGTCATTGAAGTCCTAACAAAAGAATACTTTGACGAGTGTATCACTGAGCTAGGCGAAAGTCTTAAAAATGGATTTGCAAGACTTAGGTCCAACATTTTTGACATGAACACCAAGATAAAACAGAAATATTTTCTTTTTTTTATATTTTTAAACTTTTATTCTTATTCAAAATTACATTCAATGACTTTTTTTATTTTTTTGTAGACAAGAAAAAATGACTTGAAAACCACTTTCAATATAGTGGAATCTGACTCATCGGTAGAAATTCTGAATGTAACACCAGCAAAAGATAACCTCCATAACATCAGAAAATAGGATACAATCGATACAAAAACAAAAAGTAATGGTTTGTTATTTGATGTTGGTGAGAGGATGAGAAAAAAGAAAAAGTTTGTGAATAAAAATGATGCTTTTGCTGCGGTAGATCAAAATAAAGTTGACTGGCTAGATGCGTGGATGAAGATAGAAAGGTTTGTAGTTTTTGAAAATATTTTATTTTATTAGGCTTTTTACAATAGTCATTTGATCATGTATCTTTACTTATTTGCAGAAATGTAACTGTCAACTTGTGCACCATTAAGGCAGACAAGCAGTTTTTTCACGAGGTCATTGAACCACAAATTTGGTTAAGTGAAGATGTAAGTTAGCTAAACTATATCTCTATGTTTATGCACTTTTTACGTGTTTTTTTAAGGCTCTGTGGCACCCTCAATAATGAAAATAATTATTGTACGTAAGCTAAACTATATCTTTTTGGTTAATGGCAGCATATTGATGTTAGAATGTCTCTCCTCAGAAGGAAGTTAACAAAAACCCCTTGTCCTTTTCCCAGTCAAAGAGTGACGTTTTTGGATACTCCATTTACAGTCTTGGTATCTAATAGCTACCAAAAGTTTTTAGATAACCCTACAAACTGTGATTGGAGCTATAAATTCACTGAGTACTATAATGGTGTTTTACCAAAGTGTGAAAGAACAAACATGAAGTTTGGAGTTGATGTTGATGATGTCTATGTGGTGTTGAACATTAAAGATGTTCACTGGATAGCGTTGGCTATATCAATTCCTCACCGGCGTATTAATGTGTATGACAGCATTATTTCGATCGCTAACGACGAAGAGATCGAAGAATTTGTGAAACCATATGCACTTATGGTTCCATCTCTCATCAAAGCCATGGGTTCTCCATTGGAAAATGATCATTTAAATGCTGATGGATACAAAATTACAAGGTGTGGAGGGATACCACAACAAAATATCTGGTGATTGTGGAGTATATGCATTGAAATATATTGAGTGTCTTGCTTTAGAGGCAGATATGGAGACTGGACTATATGACGCAAACATCAAGAATCTTAGAAAAAAGTTGGCAACAGATATGTTTGTGGAAGCTAACCATTGCGAGGATCTCTAGTTAACTTGGCATATTTTGGTTTTTAGTTTTAGGCGTACTCATGTTTTCTTTTCTATTTAGTAGTCTTTTTCTTGCTTTGAATTTGGTTTGAGATTTGTTTTCTTTTACTTTGGATTATTCTCCAGTCTTTTTTTATACGACTATGGATTAATTACTTTGGTTTGAGATGCACATGTCGTGTGTTTTGTTTTACTAAATTTTTGTATACGAGAATTCCACATAGAAAGAGAATCATTCTTTGCCTGAAACAATCAAATTTATTGATGAACCAAATGTAAAAGAATCATTAAAACCCCAATAAAATAAAGCATAATCCAAAAGCTTAATTTCAAAGGAAATGTCAGAAGCTTAAACCCATAAAAAACTTCAAAATCCAAAGTCGCATGTTGCACGATTATGTCCGGAACGACGACATCTTGAGCAAGTTTGTCGTGCTTTTTTCCTCATTATTTGTTCTCCAAAACCCTCAAATCTTCTTTTTTTGGGTCTTCCTGGTTTTCTTTGGACATCTGGAGGAAGACAAATCTGACCAACAATAGCAGAAGGTATTTCACTCAAGTCTGAAAACTCATCGATAGGTCGTATACTCTCTGAATATGCAGCACACAAGTGAGACTTTGTGTAGTATTGATGTACTAATAACCCAGGGTCTATGCCTCGACTCATTGCAGCCTTAGCAGCATGCGTGCAAGGGATCTTCTCAATATCAAACACACGACATGTGCATGTCATCTGTTGTAGATCAACCAAGTAAATTTTTGACCCATCAAATATCTGAAACTCATGCTGATTTATAGGCTGCACATCAAAGGTATATGACAAATGGCACCGTTTCTGGAGCTCCATTTCAACTCTGGGTGTCAGAGATGTACTAAGTTTTGCAGCACTTTCTCGACGATCAAAAAACCATCGTGTAAGTGTATTTCTAATTGCCTCAATTAGTGGCACAATGGGTAGCTCACAGGGTTTTCTGAACAAAGAATTTAATGACTATGCTGAGTTACTTGTAATAATGTCATATTTGTCTCCTGGAAAATAAGCACGAGACCACAATTGAACATTTGCTTCCTGCAGATAAACACCCAGCTTTTGATTCTGATGACGAATCTCAGAGAAAATTGCATTAAACTCTTCTGTTGTATAAGCTCTAGATGCTGTCCTTACCATTCGAACAACCTTATTTCCTCCAGCCTTACTAATGCAATTCTTTTCTAGATGATAAGTGCAGATTCCTCGATGAGCCAATGGGTACACCTTTTCAATGGCAGTACCAATGGATAAATGCCTGTCAGATATCATTACTAGTCTAGGATCATCTGATACAACAAATCTCAACTTCATGAAAAACCACTCCCATGCTGCATCATTTTCGGAATCTACTATTCCAAAAGCAAGAGGATAAATATGAGAATCTCCATCTTGAGCTGTTGCAACTAGCAAAATACCACCATATTTTGCTTTTAAGAAGGATCCATCAACGACAACAACTTTCCTCATGAATTCATAACCTTTGGCAGAAGCAGCAAATGAAAAGAATAAGTACTTAAACCTCTTTTGATCATCAATCTCAAGACATGCTATTGACTCCGGATTTGCCTTCTGAATCTTGTGAATGTATACCGGGAGTTGAGCATAGCTACTTTCCGGAGAACCCAATACCTCCTCACGAGCATTTTCTCTAGATTTCCATGTCTTCCAGTATTTTGAATGAATACCATATCGTTTCTTCAAAGTTGTCGAAATCAAGTCTGGTTTCATACTTAAACCTGCACTTCCAAAGTCTTCTAAAAGAAGCTTACACATTAATTTGGAAGAAGCTTTTGGTGGACCAATGTTTCTGCTGAGACATGTATGCTTGTCAATGTACTTTGTTACCCAAAAATACTTACATGATCCATTTTCCTTTGAAGCTCGAACCTTCCACTTACAGTTTTTGTCTACACATTTGACAACCAACAATTTGGTGTCTGACTTGTAAACAGTAATTCTGAATTTGTGTTCAATCGCAAGCATCCGTATTTTCCAACTCAGGTCTGTTTTACTCTTGAAGCATTGCCCTTCTTGAAGGACATTTCCATCTTGAAAGCTAGCAATTCCAACTTCTGCTTCATCATTATTATCATGTATATCAACATTATCGGTTGATTTCCTAGTCATGCTTTCACCACCTTTTCCAGAAATCTCACGAAAACCTAAAACTAGATCTTGATTCTCTATGTTTGAATTCTTAACTAATATGTAAAGATGAAGGGGCACTGATCTGCATATTTCACAGAAAATATCCAACTGCCTATCACTAGTAACAAAGACTGGAGGACTATCTTTGGGCATGTTTCTCATCATTGATTTAGGCAACACATAGCTAAGTTGTACCTCATGAATCAACCTATCTATACCAAAATCTTTGTTCACCATCTGAACCATATCATCAAATTTCAAAATATCCTTAATGGTAAATAATTTACCTCCTTTTTCTTAATCACTCTGAACTTCCACGATGTTTTTGTCACCATCCATTCTCCAAAAACAGTCGATATATGCTGCATTCTCCTCCCTAAAAATAAAATCCAAATTAAAAAAAAATTGGTTCAGAGAATTGTTTTGTTGAAGATGTGATTTTTTCAAAAATTGTTTTTTGTTTTGTCAATTATTGAGATATATTTAAGGGATTTTAAAAAGATTTTCTTTAAGTTTTTTCCAAATAAAATCTTTAATTTTCCAAAGATATATTTAAGAGATTTTAAAAAGATTTATTTATTTTTAAATTAATTTTTTCTAAAAATTATATTCACTTTTAAAAGGGTATTTTAGTAAAACAATAACAGTATTTTTTAAAAAAATATACTAAATAAATAGAAGGTATTTTTCAAATAAAAAAACTGAAACATGGTATTTTTCCAAAATTTCTCTATATTTAATATGATTTTTCTTGTGGCAATTATGTTTTTTTTTGTCAAAAAGGTATTTATGTTTATTTGGCACTTTTATATATTTTAAATATTATTAATATTTATACTATTTAAAACTAAGTATTTAAAATATTTTTATTTATTTTATTCATTAAAATTATTGGTTTAATTAAAGAATCAAATTAAACGAATAAAATTTTAAATTTAGACGCCTAATAAAACAATTGTTCAAATAAGGCATTTAGATTTTGATCATTTTTAAATCATTTTGATTTGAATCATTTTGATCTTTTTATAATGTGATTTAGAACCATTGTTCAACTTTTTTTAACCAATGTGGGACTTTGAAAATACACTTTTTCATCAATTGAGTAATCTATCTCTATTCTAAAAATTTGATTAACAACATATGTAGAAAATAATCTACATTTTTATTAACTATAAGTATTATATGATAATTCAAAATAATTTAAAAATAAAATAAACCATAGATGATAGAAGAATTATTATTTTAAATCTTAACCAAAATTTACAAATATAATGACTTAAAATAAATAATATTGTATAATTAGATATCAAATCTTAGTTTTTCAATTTTAATTGGTTAACAAAATTTTTTAAAACATTAATTTAATTTTCGTCTATAATTAATAAGAGAGAGAAAATCATTTTAATTTTTTGAAAACTAATAATTTTAAAAAATACTTTTTATGATTTTTTATTTAATTATATTAATTTTGTGATTACTATTGTACCCTTAATGACTTTATTTAAAAGCACTAAAAACTAATAGTATTACATGTAAAAAATTTAGAACTTAAATGTTACTTTTAAATTATGCTTCCCTTTTAATAGTATAGATTTGTTTGATCAGGTCTTTAGTAAAACCAATAATTTTACCGAATAAAATAAATAAAAATATTTTAAATATTTATGGGGATGTATTGAAATAAATATTTGGGGTGATTTGGTTAAATTTTGGTGAATTAGGAATTTTTAGGAATTTTGTTATTAAATTTCTTGAATTCTCACTTAAACTCATGGGATATTGATTTTTGTATTTTTAACTAAGAAATTCCCTAAAATCTCACCTGAAGCTTTCAAATTCAATTCTTAAAACATTTCCAATAACAATGGATTTTATTATATATGTTAAAATCTTTACTTTAATAAAATTTAGTTTTAGAAAATATTTTAAAATTCATGTCTGAATAACATATGATTTGTCATTTTACTACAAATCTCTCCAAATCACTAATTCAATACATCCACTTTGGTTTCAAATATTATAAATATTAATAATATTTAAAATCTATAAAAAAGTGTCAAATAAACATAACTGCTTATTTTGACAAAAAAAACATATATGCCCAAAGAAAATTCACATTAAAACTATTTTCATATGTATATAATTTGATTTTTCTAAAGTATACCAGTTTTTTAAAGTAATTTATTTTACTAACTATATATACTACCAAAAACCATAATAAAATTTTGATTACTCTGATATCGCTATTCGACAGAATCAATTTGCTATTTTAAAGGCCAGTCTATTTCTGGTATTATGACGAAAAATAGTGGGTATGTGACGGAAACAGATAATTCGGGTAACAAAAATTATTACTCAAACAATTTTTGATTAAAAATAGGACAAGAATTTTGGGTAACTATATGGGATCGAAAATTTAGGGTAGATAAATCTAGTTCTCAAATTTTTATTAATTTTAGTAAGAATTGACTATGAGATGGGTTAAAATTCAAATCGAAAATGATATTTTAGGAATTTCAGGTAATTTTTTAAAACAATTAGAGAATTTTTGAGAATTGTAAACTTTTTGGATATTTTTTTTATCAATTTTATAATAATTAATTATTCAAACAAAAAATACATGTATCCCATCTAAAACTCTTATTCAATCTCTTTGATAATAGACATTATCGAACGGGTAATTTTTGGGGGTTAAAATTGCCGAACGGGTAATTATTTAAAAAATAATGGTTATGAGACCAAAGATTTTTTATGGATACTAGACGAGATAGTTTTTCGTTCCAAAATGGATATACCTAGATTATATACGGAAATAATCAAACTAAAACCGAATCCAAATCCGATTTAACACCCCTAATCAAACTGTTAGAAATGTTTTGATTATTTTACAAAATATATATATTACAACTAAATTATATCTTAAATTGAAATATCAAATAAGTTCATTTTACAAATATAATCTTGCACATATGTGCGGATCTAATTATACTACTTTCATAATTTTAATCTAATGCATTAATTAAAAAAAGGATGAAAAAGTGTTTTATAACCCACTAACCGAGTATTTTTAAAAGACAAATCTAAACTAGATTTATGTGGATTGGGGTGTTTGAACTCACTCAATGTTCAACTCTAACCTTAATCGCAAATTAAGGAACCCAAACCCGGTTAACCACACCATGGACCTAATCATACTCATATGGTCGGACCTTAACCGGATATACGCTAACAAGCCATAGTTGTTTACATTATTATCCTTATCCAAAGACACAACATGGACGCCACGTGGACAAACAAAAAAACAGCAGATTCGAAACATGAAATATCAACCGTCCATTTATCAAAAGGAATAACAAAAGTCAAAACCACCAAAACTTCTTGATCGTACGGTTAATTTTTAATTGTCAATTCACGTATCCGCCAAAAGTATTATTAACTTAATTAATTTTTAAAAAATATTAAAGTCTCCAGGTTTTTTCCAACTGAGTTTCCGATATTCGCTGTAGGAATAGAAATGGTTGTCAAATGCAAGAAAAACTCAAAATCTTTTATTAAAAAAAAAATAATATTTCTATTGTACCCTTAATGACTTTATTTAAAAGCACTAAAAACTAATAGTATTACATGTAAAAAATTTAGAACTTAAATGTTACTTTTAAATTATGCTTCCCTTTTAATAGTATAGATTTGTTTGATCAGGTCTTTAGTAAAACCAATAATTTTACCGAATAAAATAAATAAAAATATTTTAAATATTTATGGGGATGTATTGAAATAAATATTTGGGGTGATTTGGTTAAATTTTGGTGAATTAGGAATTTTTAGGAATTTTGTTATTAAATTTCTTGAATTCTCACTTAAACTCATGGGATATTGATTTTTGTATTTTTAACTAAGAAATTCCCTAAAATCTCACCTGAAGCTTTCAAATTCAATTCTTAAAACATTTCCAATAACAATGGATTTTATTATATATGTTAAAATCTTTACTTTAATAAAATTTAGTTTTAGAAAATATTTTAAAATTCATGTCTGAATAACATATGATTTGTCATTTTACTACAAATCTCTCCAAATCACTAATTCAATACATCCACTTTGGTTTCAAATATTATAAATATTAATAATATTTAAAATCTATAAAAAAGTGTCAAATAAACATAACTGCTTATTTTGACAAAAAAAAACATATATGCCCAAAGAAAATTCACATTAAAACTATTTTCATATGTATATAATTTGATTTTTCTAAAGTATACCAGTTTTTTAAAGTAATTTATTTTACTAACTATATATACTACCAAAAACCATAATAAAATTTTGATTACTCTGATATCGCTATTCGACAGAATCAATTTGCTATTTTAAAGGCCAGTCTATTTCTGGTATTATGACGAAAAATAGTGGGTATGTGACGGAAACAGATAATTCGGGTAACAAAAATTATTACTCAAACAATTTTTGATTAAAAATAGGACAAGAATTTTGGGTAACTATATGGGATCGAAAATTTAGGGTAGATAAATCTAGTTCTCAAATTTTTATTAATTTTAGTAAGAATTGACTATGAGATGGGTTAAAATTCAAATCGAAAATGATATTTTAGGAATTTCAGGTAATTTTTTAAAACATTTAGAGAATTTTTGAGAATTGTAAACTTTTTGGATATTTTTTTTATCAATTTTATAATAATTAAATATTCAAACAAAAAATACATGTATCCCATCTAAAACTCTTATTCAATCTCTTTGATAATAGACATTATCGAACGGGTAATTTTTGGGGGTTAAAATTGCCGAACGGGTAATTATTTAAAAAATAATGGTTATGAGACCAAAGATTTTTTATGGATACTAGACGAGATAGTTTTTCGTTCCAAAATGGATATACCTAGATTATATACGGAAATAATCAAACTAAAACCGAATCCAAATCCGATTTAACACCCCTAATCAAACTGTTAGAAATGTTTTGATTATTTTACAAAATATATATATTACAACTAAATTATATCTTAAATTGAAATATCAAATAAGTTCATTTTACAAATATAATCTTGCACATATGTGCGGATCTAATTATACTACTTTCATAATTTTAATCTAATGCATTAATTAAAAAAAGGATGAAAAAGTGTTTTATAACCCACTAACCGAGTATTTTTAAAAGACAAATCTAAACTAGATTTATGTGGATTGGGGTGTTTGAACTCACTCAATGTTCAACTCTAACCTTAATCGCAAATTAAGGAACCCAAACCCGGTTAACCACACCATGGACCTAATCATACTCATATGGTCGGACCTTAACCGGATATACGCTAACAAGCCATAGTTGTTTACATTATTATCCTTATCCAAAGACACAACATGGACGCCACGTGGACAAACAAAAAAACAGCAGATTCGAAACATGAAATATCAACCGTCCATTTATCAAAAGGAATAACAAAAGTCAAAACCACCAAAACTTCTTGATCGTACGGTTAATTTTTAATTGTCAATTCACGTATCCGCCAAAAGTATTATTAACTTAATTAATTTTTAAAAAATATTAAAGTCTCCAGGTTTTTTCCAACTGAGTTTCCGATATTCGCTGTAGGAATAGAAATGGTTGTCAAATGCAAGAAAAACTCAAAATCTTTTATTAAAAAAAAAACAATATTTCTCGCAACAAGAAACCATTTGTTTTTATTTTATTTTAATTATTTGTTTAAGACTTATCGTTTTTCTTCTCCACCATCCAAGATTCTTTGAGATCTTATCTGTTTTACAGTTACTACAAAGTCTGCAAAGATTAAAGAATTACAAAAAAAAAGTTTGCACGATCTCTCTTTGTCGTCTTCTATCTCCTTCTCTGTTTTTTTTTTCTTTATTAAATTTGTTTTCTTTACTCTGCTTCTTCTTCTCTTTCGTTTGTGGTTCTCACGCTCTTGGGTTTAAATAATTCAAAAAATGAAAGTATCAATGTGAGTTTTTTTTTTCAGTTTAGCAGTTCTCTATTATCTCCATGATTTATCTTAATGCATTCTTATTTACGTTTTTGTTTTTCTTAGTCTATGACATTTTTGTTTTCAGAATTCTCTTGCATGTTTCATGATTGTCGTCAACATCACTGAGAGATAATTTTGTCTAAAATCTCTGAATTTTATTCAAAGATCTGATTTTTCAGATTAACAGCAGAGAAGAGATAAACATTAGAAAATCCTTATACAAGGTAATATTTTCAGACTATTCGTTTTCATATATCCTTTTCTTTTGGTTCCATGTGAAAACTTACTAAAAAAAAAAAACATTTCTTCTTCACAAGAAATGTATGTTAAGTATTTTCAATATATTATGTTGTTTTACATATGAACAGAGATCATTAACTTTGTTTGGATTTGTGTTAAATGTACTTTTTTCCTTAGATAAGTCAATTAATTCTAATGGCATTTTGTGTTAATTACACATGAACAGAGTAGATGTAGTAATCAGTAAAACATGTTAATTTTTTTTGTTAGGAATTGTTTGTTTCTCGGGGTCAAATTATAGTTTTGATTGTATAATCGTGACTCAGATCTTGTTTCTTGTTCTTCTTATCCATAACATTGCATGTTTTGTTTTCTTTGTTTGACTTATGCAAATTGTAATTCTTTTTTTTTTTGTATTGTATCTGTCATGTGCGTTCATGAGTGAGTCTCACTCTTTAATCTCTTTTGATGTCAACTTGTAGGTTATGTAACTTCTGATTCATATCCATATAAGAGTTTGACTTAATCTTGTTTTGAATGATTTGCTTTGCAGAGAGGTTTTTTAAGAGATGAATTTCACAGAATCAATGAACGTTGTGCACACCAGAATCCAACAACTTGAACCAGAGAATGCATCAAAGATCATTGGTTATCTCTTATTGATGCAAGACAATGGCGACAACGATATGATCCGTCTCGCTTTCTGTCCTGATGCTACGATGCGTTATGTCATCGATTGTGTTAAATACGAATTAGCTAAAAATGCTCATCATTACCACAGCCCTCCTTCTCATGATCACATTCCAACCCGTAAATTCGGATCATTTACCGGATCATCACCTCTTTCGGTTTCTGTTTCTCCTCCGGTTCTCTACTCGAAAACCGGTTTCTGGGAGAATAATTCAACCGAGATGGATTCCTTGCGGAACAATGCTCAGTTCTTGAGTTTTGAGGAATCAATGACCAGCCCTGAATTCTCTAACGGCTTCTTCTCTCAAGAGCGTCAATGTTTGCCTTTGAGAACGAGCAGAAGATCCCCGAGTTTACCCGAGTTTCCGGTCAAAATCTGTCATTACTTTAGCAAAGGGTTCTGCAAACACGGTAGCAATTGTAGGTACTTCCACGGGCAGATTATACCGGAGAGGGGGAGTTTTGTACAGATGTTTAATTCAAACAACAACCTAAGTGATGAAGATCTGGTTGTTTCCCCTTTATCACTTGAGAAGCTAGAAGGTGAGATTATCGAGCTGCTCAAATCGAGAAGAGGCGCTCCAATTTCCATAGCTTCATTGCCAATGATGTATTACGAAAAATACGGTAGGACTCTTCAAGCTGAAGGATATCTCACAGAGTCACAAAGACATGGCAAAGCTGGCTATAGCCTCACCAAGCTTCTTGCTCACTTGAACAATACCATCCGCCTCATCGATAGGTTTGTTAGTTAATACTTACTACACTCCTTGTATATTCAAGTTTCAATGCCATTTTTCTTATTGAAAGGTCTTTGAATTTGTAGGCCTCATGGGCAGCATTCGGTTATATTAGCCAAAGATGCATCAAAGTTTGCGGAATACACGGGAGCGATTCTTGCTGGTTCAAGACAGATTTACTTAACATTTCCCGCAGAGAGTAGTTTCACAGAACATGAAGTATCAAACTACTTCTCCGAATTCGGACATGTGGAAGATGTGAGGATTCCTTGCCAGCAGAAAAGAATGTTTGGATTTGTAACATTTTCTTCCACTGAAACCGTCAAACTCATTCTTGCTCAAGGCAATCCTCATTTCATTTGCGGAGCCCGTGTTCTCGTCAAGCCTTACCGGGAAAAATCACGCTCTAGTCGATACCTTGACAATAACAAGCCTATGCACGGCATGCGATGTGGTTCTCAATACATTGACAGAGACATAGAGATGATCACAAGTAAGTAATTAACAAAAAATTCAACTTTTATATATTTTCGCTTCTATTTGCAGCATTTCGTGCTTGAGGAGAACATGCTTCAAGTTGATTGTCCATGTGTGACACCTTAGGTTGTTCTCAAGACGTTTGACTTGTAAAAGTCTATGGGTTCTCCCTTCGACACAGCCCATTATCATCATGTAAACTCTTGGGCTTATTGGCCCAAAATTGGACCATGACAACAAGCTACCATAACCATAGTTTAAAGTATATTAATCTTTGTTTTATAGTCTCATTATTATTTTTTTAGTGCCACCGCGGTGTAATGAGAGCTCAAGACTAATGAGGAAGCCATTTCTTGATGAACCTGAACAATCAGTTTCAAATTCCTTACCTACTAATTACTCCTATTTCGGCTTCTCCTCCGATGACTTCAAGGCAACATCAAATGGTAACTATACCTTTAAACTTAAACCAAATAATCGTAGTTATAGAAATTATAGAATTAATTGCTCGAGATTCTTGTTTGGTAGCGGATCAAGATGAACAAGCAGAACGGTTAAGCTATCTATTGGACTATTTGAACACCGAAGATAATGTCATGAACATAACCACTAACTACAAAGACAATGATCGGTATGTTTTGATCTTAACAAACACATTTTGAGGTTTTATCTTGATTTAATCATATGATATATATTGTTTTATTCAGGAGAATCCATTGTGAATCGTTGGACAGTCAAGTCCTGAATCTACCCGAGAGTCCATTTTCTTCCCTTTCTGGGAAGGAGATTTCAACGGCTACATAGAGACAAAAGACTGATACCTAACCAAAAGAAGTGAAAAAAAAAAGAGAATATAGGAGCATAAAGGTTAGAGAGAATCCCCAAAGATCTAACAAATCAAGAATCCGTCGGCGAAAGAGATTTGTTTTTTTTTTGTTTTTCATTATCTTCTTTTGGTTCTAGACTGATCGATGGCATGGAGACTTTTAGATTCATTAGCAATAACACAATGAAAAAAGAAAAAAAATGGTGACAGAGAAACACACAACGGGGGGTATAATAATAAGGAATTATAGTAATAATAATCATTGGAATGTTTATGAAGGATTAATTTTCTATTTATACTCTTTTCTTTTCAACTTTTTTAATGCTGCTTGATCATATCTCACTGTATCATATGGAAATACTTTTAGTTTAAACTTTTAAGAAAGACGGGTTAGTGTATATATGTAATAATGTAATAATAATAATTGAAACGTTTATAAAGTGGTTTCCGTAGATTTTAGAAATTACGTATTGCCATGAAGGTGCTCTTGTCTGTATAACTTTTTAGAATTTAGAAAAATGATTTCTTGTGCGGTATAAGAGAGATCAAATATATATATGTGTGATCATAGAAAAAAGATAACGGAAATATGGTGTTTGTAGTTTAATATTCTGTGTCCACGATATACAACAACTCTAATTCTCCATTTTAAGATGCTAGTAGAGAAGAAAGAACAAGCCAAAGTTTATTCAAGAGAAGAAACAGGAGTCAACAAGGCAAGAAATAATAAGTCAAAGTTGAAATAATAAGTCAAAGTTAAGTGTAGAGGAGATATAGCTACTTCACAAGGCAGAGAACATTTCTGGGATGAACCGAGCGCAAGGCTCAAATGTCACAAATTGAACAAAATTAATTTACTATGCCACTAAATAATCTGAATGCCACTCTATATGTGTGATTCTTTTTTTACCCTTAATGAAATTTGCTTCTTTATTTAATTTTTTTAGAAAACAAAGGAAAAAAAAAAACCCGCTCCCTCTCGTGACCTCGTCTTTGTCCACTTCCCGAACCAGAGCTTGCCAGCTCGTCGCACATTTCGCTGGCCATCGTTTTATCTCTGGCGTTTTGTCATATTTTACGAAATCTGCAGATATAGAACAACTGATACAAATCGTATAACTGAGAGATAATATGACAAATAATATAAATGATATAACTGAGAGATAATAGGACAATTGGTATAAATGGTATTATTGTGACAACTTGTGTAATTCGTAATTATGTTTTATTTTATTCTATTTATGAGAAGTGATGAGTAACAACCACACAAACATACATTTTAACTATAGAGAGTAATATTCTAAAGCGCATGAATATTATATGTATTTGTATTTGTCAGATCTGTACTATGAGGTTCAACTAGGTATAACTAAGTATTTATATTCAACAAATATGAAAAATGATAAATTAAGGCTTATAAAGATTTCAAAAACATTTTGAACTATAAAGAAATAATTTTAAATCAATAAAACAAAAATTTATCATTTTCCTAATACATATTATTATTTTCACATAAAATACTCTTTATAGTATAAGGAAGACTTTGTAAGTGGTCACCCTTCTATGATACAAAAGAGGTAAAAAACTACGATTTTGTGCCAATTGTATTATGAAAACATCCTAAATGATAATTATAGGAAAAAAATCATGTGGTCAACTATAACATAATAATTTATATCAAGGTCCAACTACAAATACGCAAAATAGCCAAATATACAACTATGAGGATGAATGTACAACTGTACACTTAAGGACAACTATGTCTATATTCCGCCGCCAAAGATCCACTTTATTAATATCCCACCGCCAAAGATCCACTTTACCACACTTGAGATAATTTTAATACTTTTTAAAATTTAAAACATTTTAGATTTCTCCTAGTTCTTTCATTTTATTTTATTTTACTTTTTTTTACTTTCTCCCTTTCTTCTTTTTGGTGGGGATTTCTAATCCATTTTTTTTTATTTTGCAATTTTTTACACATGTGGTAATACCTAAATTTACCATTTGCACCAAAAATCTTTAGTTTTTTATATGTTAGATGTAGTTGTACCTAAATATACCAGTTGTATTTAGAAAACCAATTGCATACATGAAAGTTATTGGATACAAAGTCCCAAACATTTTGCTTCCATCTCTATTACCTTATAACATTAAAGATTAGCCAAAGCTGAACATCGAATTGCCTTGGATCATGTCTCGCGTAAAGATAAAGAAAATTGCTCCAACAACAAAGTGTTCCCAAATGCCATCGTTATGTGTGGCTCTAATAATCGCTGTATGATCGGGAAACGTATCTTCATGCCTCTCCTCTACCCCTTCCTCTTCGAAGTCCAAATCTGAAACCTGTTTGACCACATCCTTTAGACTCTGCTGCTCATGATCCTGTGGAGATTTGAGTAAACCCTTAAGCCGATAGTTGTCCGGCTTCCCGTCTGGCACCGTTTTGTCTCCATGGAGATTCAACTCTCCGGTGAATTTAGATGTGGATGCTTGGGGATAAACCCTAAATCTCTGTTAACTCTCGCTTCTATGGACGCATCTTCCAAATTTTTGGGGATAAACCCTAAATCTTTGTTACTCTCGCTTCTATGGATAAATCCTCAGATAACTTGATGCAAAAGGTACAATATCTTTCTTATTTGTCGCCGAATGTTACCCATATGACACTACAAGAAATCTACCGCAAAACTGACGGCATTTCTGACGGAATTAATATCCGTCGGAAAATACCGACGGATTTCCGACAGATTTCTGACGGAAATTAAAATTATTAATTCCTTCGGAAATCCGTCGGTTTACCATCAGATTTTTCTGACGGATTACTATCCATCGGTTCCTGTGAGAAATCCATCGGTTTGCCGTCAGTAATTTCCGACGGATTCATATCTGTCGGAAAATTTGAACGTTAATATAGCCATTGTTATAGCTGTTATTATATCCGTTAAATTTCGACGGATTTCCGACGGCAAGCGTTATTATATATATGTTACCATACTGCTCTATTTAATCACAACAACAAATTTCTACCCAACAATTCTAAAAAAAATGTGTAGAGAGAGATGTCATCTTCTAGAGATTTAAGATCGTGGATGGATGAAGAAATGTTTGATCCAGAGTCGAAGTTATTAAACGATGGTTATGCACGAGGTATATGCGAGTTCATGGCCGTTGCTGGAAATCAACCGCGAGTGAAAACAAGTGGTAAGATGAAATGTTCATGTTCAATTTGTCGCAATTCTCGTAATGTTAAGATATAGTTAGTATGGCATCACTTGTATAGCAATGGATTTATGCCGGGTTATAAGATTTGGTATCTACATGGAGAAAGAAATTTTGATTATGGTAGTAGTAGCAGTGAACCCTATGTTGCGGATAGCTTAAGAGAACATAGAACGGAAGTAGATTTTGGTGTTGGTACCGTTGAGATGGTGAATGATGCGTTTAAAGAGAATTTGCCATCGACCGTAATAGATGAGGATAAGGTTGAAGAACCAAATGTAGAAGCTATAAGATTTTTGATATGTTAGACGCAGCGAAGCAGCCATTATATGATGGGTGTAGAGAAGGTCATTCACCTTTATCATCTGCTAGTAGAATGATGACCATTAAGACGAATTTCAATTTGGCAGAAGAATGTATTGATGCGATAGCAGATATGGAGAAAGATCTTTTGCCTGAAGATAATCTTGCACCGACATCATACTACGAGGTACAGAAACTTGTTGGTGGTCTTGGTTTGCCGTATCAAGTAATAGATGTGTGCATCGACAACTGTATGATATATTGGAGAGAAGATGAAGACATGAGAAGTTGTCAATTTTGTCGTAAACAACGGTTTCAGGATACTAGTGGGAGAGTTCCAATTCCATTTAAACGTATATGGTACTTACCGTTGACTTCGAGGTTGAAGAGGTTATATCAATCTGAGCGCATGGCAGAGCAAATGAGATGACATGCAGAACATCATCAAGATAGAGAGATTACACATCCGTCTGATGCAAAAGCGTGGAAACATTTTCAATCCATGTATCCGGATTTTGCGTTTGAGAGAATAAATATGTACCTCGGGTTATGTACAGATGGTTTCAACCCATTTGGGAAGCATGGAAGGTAGTATTCGTTGTGGCCTGTAATCGTAACACCGTACAATTTGCCCCTGGTATGTGCATGCGTCGAGAGTTTTTATTTCTCTCCGTTCTTGTTCCCGGCCCTGAGCATCCGAAGAGATCACTAGATGTATTCCTCCAGCCATTGATCTATGAGTTACAAATGCTATGGAGTCACGGTGCTGAAGTGTTTGATGTTTCGCGCCAGCAGAATTTTAGGATGTGGGCGGTTCTTATGTGGACCATTAGCGATTTCTCAGCATATGAAATGTTATCTGGATGGACAACTCATGGAAGACTATCGTGCCCATATTGCGAAGACAACACAGATGCATTCCAATTAAGGAACAGAAGAAATTCGTGTTGGTTTGATTACCATAGAAGGTTTCTACCGATGGAGCATCCGTATCGTCGGTCTAAAACATTATTTATGAAAAATAAACAAGTGTTTGAAGCTCCAATTGATGAGGCAGACGGCAGTACTTTATTGGATCAGTTGAGAGATTTTGGTGCTTCGATGACTTCTGAATGTGGAGGTAATGGGCATGAAACTGTTTACGGAGCTGGGAAAGTTCATAATTGGCACAAGAAAAGTATCTTTTGGGAATTGTCTTACTGGAAGGACCATTTATTGAGGCACAATCTCGATGTGATGCATGTTGAAAAGAACTTCCTTGATAACATAATGAATACGGTTTTAAATGTACCGGGGAAGACAAAAGACAATCTGAAGTCTAGGTTGGACTTGGCAGAGATTTGCGATCGTGATTTTCTTGAAATTCTACCCAATGGTAAATATCCTTTTGCTCCGTACTAGTTGGATGCACAAAAGAAAAAAGAATTTTTTGATTGGATTCAAGACGATGTCAAATTCACTGATGGATATGCATCTAATCTGCGTAATTGCGTCGACTATGGAGAAGGAAAGTTTATCGGAATGAAGAATCATGATTGTCATGTTGTGATGCAACGACTTCTTCCATTTGCTTTTGCGGAGCTCCTTCATAAAGATATGTACGAAGCAATTACAGGTATAAATCATTTTCATGTGTATTTTAACAATTACTAATATTTATATTTTATATATATTTAAATTTGTGTATTTTTATTTGCAGGAGTTGGTGCTTTCTTTCGGGATTTATGCACGAGAACACTTACACTTGAGGGGATTCGCAATTTAGAGGACAATATACCCTTGATCCTTTGCAATCTTGAGAAGATATTTCCACCGTCCTTTTTTGATGTTATGGAACATCTTCCGATTCACCTCCCCCATGAAGCCGCACTAGGTGGTCCTGTTCAATTCTGTTGGATGTATCCTTTTGAATGGTACATGTTCCATCTTAAAAAGAAGGTTAAAAATTTAAGTCGAGTTGAGGGGTCAATTGTCGCACAGAGCATCAACGAAGAAACCTCACATTTTGCGGAATATTACTTTCCTTCGAAAGTTCGTACGAAGAGTAAACGTCCTGCTCGCCATGATGATAGAGGTGAGAAAGCCATGTATCCCGTGGTGGTCCCTGAGTTGTTTTCGCAAGTTGGTCGATTCAGTGGAAAAGGGAAGAAATGCAAATTTTCACAACAGGAGTAGACACACTTGCATAAGTATATCGTAACAAATTGTGAGGAGATGGCAGAGTACGAAAGGTAAAAAACTTAATCTATTTAAATACTAAATTATTTTATACATAAGTATTAGCTTTCAAAGGTTATATAATGTTGTTTGATTTCAGGCTTTACATGGTAATAATACGTAGCCATTTTCCAAAAAAGACTGAAGAAGAACTTGAACTGCATAAGGAGAACGATTATATTACTTGGTTACAATTTTACGTAAGTAGGCTATAATATTAATATATAAATGCCTTCAATTATTACGTAAGTTTTTTATATTAATTTTGTGGAAATTATTTTCTTAGGTTAATGAAGGAATTAGAGGTGGATCGGTTTTTCCGACATGGTTAATAGAGTTAGTTACCGGCCCAATCTACATTGCGACCTCATACCCTAGGTATTGTAGTAGGGGATTTGCGTTTAGGATTCACGATGATGGAAGGTCAAGACCAACTGCAGATTATGGTATTTCGGCTCAATCTGGTGATGTTGTCTACTACGGGATTCTCAAAGAAATATTGCTAGTGCGCTACCCAGGGATGTTGGACATGAGGTGCATTGTTTTTATGTGTGAATGGTATGATCCAGAAGTTGGGCGTGGGATTAAGGTGAACCAATTTGGCGTCTCGTCAGTAAATTCTAGAAGAAGATTTCGTACGTATGACCCATTCATCCTAACATCACAGGCAGACCAGGTTCGGATATTTTAATAAATATTTTATATCACGTCAGTTTTTGGATTCAATTTTTGTTTCATTTGACTTCATAAATTACATTTGTTTTTTTTAGGTATGCTATATTCGTTACCCTAGGGTAACACGGCGTTCAGATCCTTGGATTACAGTGACTCCAATTAATCCAAGAGGAAAAATATATGGAGTTTCTGAGCACGATGCTTTACAACCAACTAGAAGTGTTCCAATGGATCATGTTGAGCATTCTTTTGATACATTCCTTGTGGTTGATTTAACGGAAATTGGTGATGATAGAGTTCATTCAGAATCAGAGAAAGAACTTGGAGAATTTGATGAGGCCGAAGACGATATTCCTTCTGATTCAGATTAGTACATTATGAACATTTGTTTTAATTTATATTTTATATTTTTATCACGCATTTTATAAAAATTAAAACCACAAAACCATAAATAAATAAAAACATTAAAAATCATAAACAAACCCAAATAATAAAAAACAACAAAAAAAAACCAAAAAACATCCAAAACCAAATTACACTCAATCCGTCGGAAATTTCCGACGGATTTCCGAAGGAATTGACATTTTTTCTTCGCCAGCCAATGTCAGTCAATCCTTAAACCGAGACACGTGTAACCACAAACCCGTCGGAAATCCGTCAGAAATTTTTTAACGGATTTCCAATGGGTTTGTGGTTTTGTGGTCGTTTACGATTCGTTTCTCTTGAAATATGTTTGTAGTATGGTTTGTTACTCATTTCAATGATAAAATACTAACATATACCTTGTAACATATCATATATATCAAAATCAAAAAAATTTCGACTATCATGTCTACATGTTAGACAATGATACATATCTTAAAACGATGATTTATAACCATAACAACTAAAGATTTCTAATTTCGTATATTTCATTTGTAACAATATATTTTTTTTATATTTTATCATTAAATGAGTAACAAAGCACACTACAAACATATTTCAATAGAAACGGATCGTAAACGACCACGAAGCCACAAACCCTTTGGAAATCCATCAGAAAATTTTTGACGGATTTCCGAGGCGTTTGTGGTTACACGTGTCTCGGTTTAAGGATTGACTGACATTGGCTGGCGAAGAAAAAATGTCAATTCCTTCGGAAATCCGTCGGAAATTTCTGACAGATTTCTGATGGATTTGTGGTTACACGTGTTCCAGCCTTAAATTTCGCGTATCCGTCGGAAATCCATCGGAAATTACCGACAGATTTCCGATGGATACGCGAAATATTACGCGGCAAATTAAATTTTCATTTCCCGGGAAACTAAAATTTTGCGTATCCGTCGGTAAATTCTGACGGATTTCTGACGGATACGTGAAATTTAAGGCTGGAATCTTCCCGAGATCGCATTTCATTTAATATTATAAGATTCCGACGGATCTTCCGTCGGAAATCCGTCGAAATTCTTTGATATATAATGTCTTCTTCTTCCTCGCGGATCTGAAACGCGAAACGGAAAAATAAATAAAAAACTTCCGATTTCTCTATCGACTTTTGCTCCGATTAGACAACTTTTTTTGGCTCAATCATCAAGATGTCTAACAATCCATCAATTCCAAACAATTTGTAAGTTTCCAAAACTCTAAAATTTAAATATTTCTATGGTTTTAAGATTGATGTTAGATTTAGGTTGTTGGATGTAAGATTTAGGTTTTTGGATGTTAAATTTATGTTATTGGATGTTAGATTTATGTTTTCTAGTGTTAGTTCTAGGATTTCTATGGTTAGATTTAATTTTTTAACTTTGGAGAATTTGTTATGTTATTGAATTTGAAGAATTTGGAGAATTTGTTATGTTATTTTGGAGAATTTTTAACTTTGAAGAATTTGTAATTTTTTTTACTTTACATTATTTATTTAGATTAGAATAAAATATAAATTTGTTTTAATAAAATTATAATGATTTTTATTAATTTATAATCATTTTCAAAAATTTATAATCATTTTTTAGAAATTTATAATCATTTTAGAAATTTATAATCATTTTTACAAATTTTTAATCATTTGTATTAATTTATGATCATTTTTTAGAAATTTATAATTATGGAAGACATTTATATTTATTTTAATTAATTTAAAACAATTAATTTCGTTTTAAAAATTTATAAGGGATTACGGATTATATTACGAGGATTTTGGGAGCCGAGTACGTCGAGGTTCCGGTGGGGGTAGGAGAGTTGTGAGGAGTCATTCTACGGCATCTACCCATATTCCAGACACCGCATCACCTGTACCATCCGCTGCTGCATTGACACCACCCTCTACTGCACCGTCGGCAATGAGCGTTGAGGACTTCGTTGCTTTACCTGGACGAGAGAGATTCACTCGTCTTCATCCGGATTGTGTTGGGACAGACACATGGTAAGTCTGATTTTCCTATTTTAAAATATCAAATTTTATTTAATATTTTTTTATAAACTATTTAAAGTCTACAAAAAAATTTGTTTTGAAGGTTTAAAGATTCGGGAAATGAGATTTCCAAGTCTATCAACCGGATGCTTAATGGATTGCTTCAGCATCCGTATCCGACGTACACCCAAATGCCCTTAGAAGAGCAGGAAATGTGGTTTCGACAATTTGCGGTAAGTTTTTCATTTTCTTTATTGTTTTCTTTGAATTTAAATAGTTTATTAGTTTATTTTAATTTAATTTTCATTTTTTTCAGCAAGAATTTACTTGGGAGAGTCACATTACCACTTTGGTTAGAAGGGAGTTCCACAAAAAAGCGGCAATAATGTATTCACGGAAGATGAACGAGTGGAAGGGGTTGTGGTCGAGAAATTTTGTTCCAAGGGAGTTGGTTATGAACCCGACCCTATGGAACGGGTTGATAGTGTACTGGAGTGAAGATGCTACGAAGGCTAGCTCCACAACCCACTCTGCGTGCCGGAACAGCGATCGCAAAAGAAAGGGTAAGACGACGCACAATCTAGGAACAACCAGTTTGGTCACAAAGGTGAAACAACTTGTAAGTTTTTGGTTTAATCAATATGTTGTATCCCACACAGTTATATGCAAAATCTTATAACCCCTTTTTACAGAAAATAAATCTTATAACCCATAATATCATCATCAAGAAGCAATCAAAGCCTTCAGCATTAAAAGATCAGGTTTTTATTAGTATAGATTCTTTAACGAAACAACTTCTTTATTACGATGAGGATGATGAGCGTGGTGTTGTTTGTTTAGGTAATAGTAATCAATCAGATAGTGAAGACTTGATAATATATAGGTTTGATCCTTTAATGGTGAAGGCTTTGGACAGGTACAGGTACATGTACAGTTGCAACTTGCAAGTATGTTTCTAAGTTTGTATTGTTAATGTATGCTATCTAATTTTGGACAGCTAAAAATAGTATTCCAAAATGAACAGAACCTCTAACAGGAAAAGCACATTAGATAAGAAGCTTTCAACTTATGTAGTTCTGTCCTAACCAATTGCCAACGATTGGAAAAACAAGAACCCATATATACATTACTTGAAATCTTTCAAGGTCCGATGCGAGACAATAATAACATTCTAATCGATCTCAATGAATCAAAAAACACATAAATAAATAAAGTTGTCTCCTCCATCAAGGGATCAAAAATCACAAGAGAAAAACCCTACGAATCAGATCGAAATTGAAACGAAAGATTGAAAGTACTAACGGAAGATGAGTAACTATGAAGGAGAATATTGATTTGTTGAAGATACTTCACTTCTCGAGCCCGAAAGAGAGAGAAAACCAAGAGAGAGCTTTTCCTTTCTTAGTCAGTAAAAGAGCTTCATTTCATGCTTTGTGTGGGATGGTCACTGGCGAGATTCGATCTTCACTTCTTCGGCGGTGTGCGGTTTTGAGTAACTGCGGAATGAGGCAGATCGGAGGAAGGCCACGATGCATCCAGACCCGACCATGTTTACCTAGAGGACAAGAAGAGCTAGCTGAGTTTGGATCGTTGAAGAGTTACCTTTGCTGCCATCAACGATTAAATATGTGGCGGAAGTTATCCCGGGGGTTCGGAGGGTGAGGCGCCGGGTATCGGGAGAGAAAGGCGTTGGCAGCCTTGCGCAAGCCTAGCCATTGGTCGGAAGTGGCGAGTGTGAGCAGGATCCCTCATCTTTGCTCGCCGGCCGACGTGTGAACCTTTCTTGACCGGATCGAATTTTAAGTCATCTCCAATGGCTGGGACTCCTCCGACGCACCAGAATTTGGCACCGGCGGAGGGATTGAGGACTTCTCTCTTCGGAGTAGATTTCTAGGGTTTCGATTGGTTCCTAATTTAATCGGATTTTTGTAAACTGTGTTTAATCTTGTAAACCGAACTATCCCATTTAGGGTTGGTTTGATTATAATATATTAATTAAAAAAAAAAGAATAATGATTTGTTCATTTAGTTGTTTATTTTATTTTTGTTTCAGCGTTCATTGGTTTGTAATTTTTTTTCACGAAAACAAAGTTATTCGATTTGATTTGATCCTAACCTTTTGGCAATAGCAATTTAACCGCTTTATATTTACGCGTAAACCACCAAGATGAGTAATTAAATTTGAAATAACCCCACATACTGTATTTTTCTAATTAAACATAAGTCCATAGTAGGATCTAGAGAATAAAAAAAAATCAATACGTCAAAAAAACTAATATTTTAATATTAATATTATAATACATAAATTAAATTATTTTTCTTATACAGGAAAAAAAAACTTATGTAAATAAATTTTTCCTAACAAAATTTATTTTTTATTTATTTTTCTTAAACATGTCTAAGATATATCATTAATAATCAAATTTTAGTTTAATGTTTTTACTTAGATTAAATTTATTTTAGATTTTATCGGGCGGGTCTAATCTAGTTATAATATAAAATTTAGGTTATTTATAATGCTCTTTTCATATTTAAAACGAAAATTTAGATAAGAAAATTGAAACAGATTTATCTTCTTCCTTTTTCTCTTATCATTGCTTAATATTTAAATTAAAGATAACTTAAGTGGAGTTCGGTAGGTCCGAACCGAAAGTCAATTCAACAAATCAATTTCCATTGGTCGATGATATAAAACATGTAATTAGAGAGAACCCAATAAACACGAGCATATCCATCAAAGTCTTGCAATTACGTAAGGGCCCATAAAGCCCAATAATTTTTTTTTGTAAACCCTAATGTGTTGCCTTCTTTTGCAAGTTGGAGAAGAAGTATAATAAGAAATCCAGAGGTTGATCTACGACGATCTTGTCTCTTTATTTCCCGTCGATGTCGTCCCCACCGGAAAAGAAAAGGAAGACAACGGTTACAAAGAAGAAGCTGTCGTCACTTCCCGATGATTTGCTATTGAACATCATCGCACGCGTCTCAAGATTGTACTATCCGACTCTCTCCCACGTCTCCAAAACCTTTCGATCTCTCGTAGCTTCACCGGAGCTTTACAAAGTCAGATCACTCTTGGGCCAAACGGAGCGTTGTCTCTATGTGTGCTTAGATAGTTGTCATAGTTTTCGCTTGTTCACCCTCTGTCGGAAACCTGATCAAACCCTAACCAATGACACTAGTAATAAGAAGAAGAAGTCAAGTGGTTATGTTTTGACTAGAGTCCCAATTCCCCCAATTCCATGGATGTTATCTTCAGGTCTCGTGGCGGTTGGTTCTAATATCTATAACATTGGTGTACGCAGAGCCTTCTACCAAAGTTGGCCTTCTTCTAGCTTCTCAATGCTGGATTGTACATCTCACACGTGGCACGAGATTCCAAACTTGCCAGAGGAGCCATCTTCACTCTCTGCTACCGTCGTTGATCAAAAGATATATGTAGCAGGAAGCTACAGTCGTAGCGATGACATGTTCGAGGTGTTCGACACAAAAACACAAATTTGGGATCATAAGCCCATGGCTTGCATAAACGATTACCTTTACTATTGCAGAACCAACCTTACGTATTGCAAAACCGCATTGATTGACAAAAAGTTCTACATTGTGACTCGCAACTTGATCGTTGGTTACGATACTGAGGAAGATAGATGGGACGAGGATTGTTTGGACGACTACTATGAAGTGATTAATGGTGATTATACAGATTGGGGCCACGGTAAAGAAAGGATGGGTGAAAATGCTTATTGTGTGGTAGATAATGTTTTATACTCCGTTCATAATGGAGTGTTTAGATGGTATGACACTAAGGGAAAACGGTTTAAAGATTTGAAGGGTTTGGTAGGGCTACCTAAATTGCCAATGGGAAATTGTGTTAAATTGGCTGATTATGGTGGAAAGATAGTGGTTTTGTGGGACGAGGATTGTTTGGACGACTACTATGGGTTGAGTATTGGAAAGAATATTTGGTTGGCGGAGATTGCGATTCAACGGCACAAAAATAATGAAATTTTGGGGAAAGTTGAGTGGTTTGATCATGTGTTTAAAGTCCCTTTAGGATACTCTTCTGAGAAGGTTCTTGTTGTTACTCTTTGATGAATGTGTCACAAGGATTGAATTTGTGTGCTCTTTTGGTAATTAATTAATTATTTTTATTTTAAGAATGACTTTTTCTTCTTGTTTTCACTTCTAATCATTTGGGGTCACTTGTTGATTGTTAAATTTATTAAAAAAAAAAAATTGTTAAGCTTATTTTGTGACCAAAATGTTTTTGAAGCACGTGAAAGCAAATAACAAACACACTATCGAGAGTAACAAAAAAACCTTTGTTCATGTCCTTGCTCCAAAATTTGTTTGTCTGTCACTTTGTTCACGTCTTTCGTTGTATCCATGTACAAGTGAAGTTGTGAAGACTCTTTTATGACAACTGTTTACTGATTTATGAAGAAAGTGATCAAAATAATGAATCTGCATGCTCATGAATTTTAAAAGTAAGTTGTTAATTAAAAAGAAAATTGGTATATCATCCTAAGCAAGAATGTTTCTAATGGATTTCGAATTAAAAACGCTCAAAATGTTGGCTAAAGCTTGATTGGTTCACCCGTAACCAATCGCAAACGCTGCGTTTGCAGGCGGTTACGGTTGCAAGCGTTTGTTACCAATCATAGAAATCGTAATATATCGCTACAAACCGCTAGATTTCAAAAGCTCATTCCAGCTAGCGTTTGCAGCTGCGAGTGGTTATAATTGGTTAAAAAAATATATTTTTTAATTTTTTAAAATTTATAATACTAGTAAAATTATACAAAAAATCAAACAATTTTTTTAAAAATCAAATATTACTATAATAAATTCTTAAATACTTTATATATGTATTAACTAAACTAAAATATATTTATAAGTATAAAAATATATTTTAAATAAAAAAAGTTTCAAACCTCTTAATATATATAATTTTAATTAGTTGTTTTAAGATTTATTTAAAACTTTATTTTTAAATTTTGATTATATTAATACATTTTTTTCTTGATATAAATTATCAATTTTAAATACATTTGATAATGTTAAACAGCAACCGCAACCGCTGTCAACCAGTTAATAATTTTCTGCAAACGCACATGTTTATAATTGTTAAACCAGTCATACAAATTGTTTAACAACGTTTATAACCGCAACCATCCGCTTTCGTAAACTCCCGCACTCGCAACCGCTGCGTTTAAACCAGTCGAGTCCTAAATAATCAACGATGTCGTTTCAGTCTCTTTTACATGCAAAATAATAATTGTATTATGAGAGAGGAGTTGTTAGAATCAATGAGAATATTTGTTCTGGCACAACCCATGCTCTAAAAAATCTAGTTTCACACATAGCTCAGTCCTCTAGTTTTATGAAGTAGAGAGAAAATGGGTAATTCTGCTTGCTACAGTAATGAGAGAGAATATGGATGTGAGAGATCTAAATGTCATGTTATCAATTATCTATTAACATTCTTTGTAATTTCCTTTAAAATTATTCTTTCAAAAACAGATGCTAAGGATCGGATAACAGAAGAAACTATTGAATAACTCCCTTCCCAACAGAAGGTATTGACAATTGCTGATAACCAAGTGGAAATGCCTAGAAAGAGATGGCTAAAATGTAACTTTGATGTTTTTTTTATTTGATCAAAGTGATTATTTGGGTATGGACTAGATTATATAAAACCGATATGGGAATTTTATTCATTGTGGTATGTGAGCAAGCCAAACGAGGACCACTCCAGAAAAAGTAGAATGCAAGTATCTCCTATGAAACCTAATAAAATATTTGATTTGGACAATCGTTCATCTCTCCACTCCTAAACCGTGAAACCTTATACGCCTCTTAGTTTCTTCGTTTTTCTCTCCTCTCTGGCACTTGTCGTTGTTGCAGACGTCACGAGAGGCTCCCTTTCTTTAGTATTTGAGCTTCATTGTCTTGTGTGTAAGATTACTGAGGGATGTTCGGCCACCACATCTCTGGACCCGGTGATGGTTTTGTTTGAGGGTGGTGGAAGATCTAGGGATTAGATTGAACGAAAAAGCCGTTGGTTGCTGCTTCTCAAACTAGATACATGGCAAAAATCGATGTCCGGAGGATGGCGTCGTAAGTCAAGGGAAAAGGCAATGGGTGTATTTGGTGTTCTGTGAATTCACGGGGGCAGACGGTAGTGAAGGTGGGTGTGGCCGGCTCATCTTCAATGGTATGATGTCGGAGCTCCTCCTTAGACCAAATAGGTGAGGTGGCTGACTCCAATGGCTTGATGTTGGATGATGTGAGGAAATCCGACACCAAAGTGAGAGCATGTGGACTCAACTCGCATTGAAATAAAAAAAATTTCGTCGTCAAATTTGTTTCTAGTTTAGCGGGTTTTTTGTGTATTGAACCAAATTTTGTAAATTGAGATGATTAATATAATTAAAAAAATTATCTCTCCTACGAACAATAAAATAATTAGTTGTTTCAAAAAATAAAATCTGTAAATGTTAAAAAAAATAGAAAAATATAGTTTATGCATATAGTGGATACAATTTAATTACTCTGAGAGCATCTCCAGAATTTCTCCTTAATAAAATATTAAAAAATAATAAAGAAAGAGGTAAGAGACCCCATGAAATATCCATGTGTCCAATTGTCACTTTTTCATTGGTTCATTTTCTTTTTATTATTAAGATTTATATTATTTAATTAAATTATATTTAAAATATTATTATGGGTGCTTTAAGAGCACTGGTTACTCTCTCAATTTGAGTTTTTTTCAATATAAGTTTCTCAATTTAAGAATATTTAATTTAAAGACATATTAATTAGATTAGTCATAACAGGACAGTTACAAAAAATATTTCTTATGTTTTTCTGAAAGTCTCTATGTTTCTCTCACTCTCTCTTTTTTTTATTTTTTTAAATGGTGAAAGACGATAGTCTAAGTCTCTCTAACCAATCATGCACTTAGTAGAGGCGAAAGAAAAAAAAAGTCAATTCAACGTTTCAATTTTCATTGGTCCAAATCAAATTCCTATTGGCGATATTAAACATGTATGAGAAAGAACCCAATAAGCACGAGGATATCCACCAAAATCTTGCAATTTGGTAAGGCCCAACAGTTTTTTTTAACTCGAACAACAGTTTTTTTAACTCGAATGTGTTTCCAATCCCTAGATTATTCCCTGAATTTGTTCTCTGCATAGTCGGAGAAAAAATGGAGAAAACAACGACGAAGAAGAAGAAGAAGAACTCGTCATCAACGCAAAGAAAAGAGGTCTCAGTAGTTTTTAGATTTTCAATGAGAATGGGTGAAAAGATTAAAAAAATCTAGTTTTCCTATTTTTTAGGGAGTCTATTTAAAAAAAATCTTGAATAGGTAAAAAATGTGTTTTTAAGAAACAAAATCTAAAAACTATTATAAAATCTACTTACCATTCAAGGCCATAGTGTGTAGCTTAACCGGCATATCATATATTTACCCAAATCCAAAAGGGAGAGCAGTAAATGTTCCAAGTTTAAGCATTGGCAACGGGTAAATAAATTATTTTACATGTTTTGGACTCTAACTTGAAGAAGTTTTGAATTTATATTCGAAACTTCTTTGTTTATGAAAAAAAAAACATCACAATGACATGTTAGACTGTAATAACTTAATATCCTAATGCCATTCTGCCATCCCGGAGACCTCTTAATCCAGACGGAAGCGTTAATATGGACCTTCTTCTTAAGTATTTTATGTTTTAATGTATAATTATGTATGATTATTTATTATTAATGCAATTTTTATAAATAAAAAATAAAAATAATTCTTTTTGTGAGACAAAATTCTGACTAATATTTTTTTTTAGTCAGAATTTGATCAGAATTTTTCGATTAAATTCCAACCAAATTCTGACTAAATTAATTCCGACTAAATTTTGACTAAATTATTTCGAAAATTTTTCTGACTAAAAATATTTCCGACACCCGCATTCCGACTAAATGTTTAGTAGGAATGCATGATTTTTCTTGTAGTGTCCCTTGGTTTATGGGATTGTAGAAAAAAATGGGGTTTTGAAATCGGAAGGTTTTTACCTTACTGATCGATTTGCTTGGAATTATGACATATTATGATCTAGAATTGTATTCTTGTAGCGTGATTTTGGTTTTGCAAATGAAAATTTCTCAGTCTCTTTGAATTTCTCATGATTTGATATTTAGAATCACAATTCAAATCAGATTACTCACAAGTCTTACTGCTGCAATGCAATTCATATGGTGTGAAAATTGTTTCTGTTTAATTGATTATATATGGTATTTGTTTATTTGTCTGTGTTAGATGATCCAGTGACTGAAGGATTTGTGGGTGGCATGTAAGATCGTGCGTCGGAATAACAAAGAAGCTAGAGCCGAGGAAGAATTAAATGAGGTATGATTCGTTTCCATGGTTGATTTTTAGAACGGTTTAGAGAAACTATTTGAAACATAATGAATTATATAGAGCTCACTAAAACTAAAAATTTTAATTGATTTTTCATTTATATCAGCTGATAAATTTTAATAATTAAAAAGTGGAAATTTTATGTATATCTCATATATAATAGCTGATAAATTTTAATAATTAAAGAAATTAGTTAAATAGTATTTACATTTTATGGCAATTAACAATATCTTCTATATTGGGCCGATAACAGAGCCCAAATAAAGAATTGCTAATATCCTCAATCCAAAACAGTAAACCGAACCGATAGTTAAAATTCGAATCTGATTTCCGCTTAACCAAATTGACATCATCGCCGAATGGCCCGAATCTTTCAGCTTCCGATTCAAAAATTTTCTCGCACTTCTTCTTCACATAAACCCTAAACCCCTTTCTCGCTCTTTTCCTGAGTAAAATTTCCGAGAATGTTCTCTCCATCGACGAAGAGAGCTAAGCAGAGCTCTCGAACTGACACAACTCATCTTCATCGAGTCGCTCTACCGGATTCTCCAGTAACAACTCCGGCAACTCAAAATCGGGACAATTTCATCTCAGATCGTCCCGCCACTGGAACTCCTGCTCCTTGGGCTCCTCGTTTATCAGTTCTCGCTAGGTATATTACTCTCACTGTGGCAAAATTTGCTTACATATCTAAATTTTTGAGTCCTTCGATTTGGTGTAATTTATATCTCTGTTTATGGTTGTTTAGAGTAAACAATGGTGAAAAAGGAGAAGATACAGATCAATTAAAACCTGTATTCGTTGGGGAGTTTCCTCAATTAGTGCGAGATGAACAAAATTGCTTCTTCTCGAGGAATAATACTCATCCTGGTTAGTTTTGTTTTGTAGTAGATACAAAGTAGAACAGTTTCTTTGAAAAATTTACTTAGTTTTGATTCTTCTTTTTCAGGTGATGCTTGTGTATCTGGTGGAATGGATAAAGAAACATGTCTCTCTTGGTTTACTACTGGAAGTAAAGTTTTTGTATGGAGTCATTTGACAACTTCATCGTCGCGAAAATGTGTTGTTCTTGAAATTCCTGTTGGTGTTTTGGCTAATGAAGAGTCTGGTAAAAGCTGGTTGATTAGGGTTGTTCCTTGGGATACTTCTGCTGGTGCTGCAAGTAGGGCTGCTCGGTCTCGTAGTCCTGTTGGTATGGTTTTGTGTAATAGAAAAACTCGAGCTGTTGTGTATTGGTCAGATATCTTTTCTGCTCATGAAGCTGCCCCTGTGACTAATCTTGGATCTTGTGATGAAACTGTTGTTTGTAGTTCACCTATTAGCAGAAAAAGCTCATCATTCAGTAAGCGACAAAGCAATGGGATTAGAAGTAGTAGAGCAGGATATAGCGATCTTAATTCTTTGATTACTACTGCAGTTGATGCGGCTGAGCGCATTTGTATTGCTATTGCGTGCAGTTCTAATGGTGAGCTATGGCAATTTATTTGTAGTCCTACAGGCGTTAAAAGTAATAAAGTACAGTTGGACATTAGCTCTTCATCCGTAAGTGAAGGGTATTCAAGGTCCCTGATATGGCGTTTTTCCCAAGGATTGGCAAGAGAGTCTTGTTGGCAATTCTTTATGCTGACAGATTGTGACATACATTGTTTTACTATTGAACCTTATCCTGATCTGGCTGTTTTGAAAGTTTGGCAACATGAGATTGTTGGCACTGATGGTGATTCAGGTATCAAGAAAGATATAGCAAGTCAAAAGCAAATTTGGCCTCTAGATTTGCAGGTGGATGATCAGGGTAAAGTGATTACCGTTCTTGTTGCCACTATTTGCATGGACCGTGCCAGCAGTTCAAGCTATACACAATATTCGCTTTTAACCTTGCAACATAAATCTGAGATAAGATTTGCAGATGGGAGAGAGGAAAAGGTTCTGGAGAAACGGGCTCCAATCCAAGTCATTATCCCAAAAGCAAGAGTGGAGGATAAAGATTTCTTATTCTCTATGAAACTCAGAGTTGGGGGTAGACCTCCAGGGTCAGCTATAATTCTTTCAGGTGATGGAACAGCCACAGTTTGCTACTGTCATGGAAGTTCTACCCGGCTCTATAAGTTTGATTTACCTCATGATGCTGGCAAGGTCATGGATGCTTCAGTTCTTTCCTCAACTGATGAACATGAATATGGTGCATGGACTGTGCTAACTGAGAAAGCAGGAGTGTGGGCAATACCAGAGAAAGCAGTTGTACTTGGTGGAGTCGAACCTCCAGAGAGAAGTTTGTCACGCAAAAATAGCTCCAATGAGAGGTCTACACGAGATGAGACAAGGATAACACCATATGCCGCTCTATCAATGGCCGGAAAGGAAAATTCTGACATATGGAATAGTGGAGACAAAGGAAACCCTAAAATGGGATTTACTCGTCAAACAGCTCGTGATGAAGAGTCGGAAGCTATGCTTGGTCAGCTCTTTGAAGATTTTCTGTTATCCGGGAAAGTTGATGGATCCTTGGAGAAGCTTAGTCAATCAGGTGCATTTGATAGAGATGGAGAGACCAATGTTTTTGCTCGCAAAAGCAAATCTATAGTTGACACATTAGCTAAGCATTGGACAAGTACTAGAGGGGCTGAGATAGTAGCTATGACTGTTAT
Organism: Cardamine occulta; assembly: GCA_028015245.1. Lineage (NCBI taxonomy): Eukaryota > Viridiplantae > Streptophyta > Magnoliopsida > Brassicales > Brassicaceae > Cardamine > Cardamine occulta. The sequence continues at coordinate 11,906,908 of CM051372.1, read as the reverse complement.
ATCTGCACAATTAGTCGAGAAACAACAGAAGCATGAAAAATTTCTACACTTTCTTGCTCTATCCAAATGCCATGAGGAGTTGTGTTCTAAACAGAGTATTCACTTCTATCTCTCACTCGGTTTTTTTTTTCCCCTATATGCTACTTCATCATTGCATACATGATCCAACACAGAATTTTAATGCTTAAAGATGAATATCTACATTATAAGTACTGTCTTCCCCAAGACTAGATGGTACTTCATGAATTGTTAAATCATTCTGGTTGACAGAAAAATTGACTGTTGTGCTAAGACATATCTTTTATGGCAGGACATGCTTTGCAAATAATTCTGGAAAATGGTGAAAAACTTGCTGCAATGATTCAACTACGGGAACTACAAAGTTTGATTAACCAGAACCGTTCAGGCAGATTTGGCTCGCCACATGCTGGCTCAGAGGATCAAGTATCATGTGCCCTTTGGGATCTTATTCAATTTGTAGGGGAGAGAGCCCGACGAAATACAGTTCTTTTGATGGACAGAGATAATGCTGAAGTTTTCTACAGCAAGGTATCTGAACTTGAGGAAGTATTTTATTGTCTGAACAGGCAACTAGAATACATAATCCGAGCTGATCAACCACTGGGAGCTCAAGTGCAGAGAGCCTGTGAACTCTCAAACGCATGTGTTAATATTCTTCAGACTGCCTTAGATTACAAAAATGAGCATCAAATGTGGTATCCACCACTTGAAGGTTTAATACCTTGGCATTGTCAGGCTGTTGTTTGTAATGGACTGTGGTGCATTGCGTCCTTTATGCTTCGCCTGTTAACTGAGGCATCTAGGATTGATATCTCTACTAAATCAGATATATACATGCATCTGGAAGTGCTTTCTGAAGTCTTACTAGAGGCTTGTGCTGGTTCTACCACTGCTAAATTGGAGCGAGAAGAAGAGAACAAAGGTTTGCTGGATGAGTACTGGACTCGGCGGGATTCCATTTTCGAGACTCTTTATCAACAAGCTAAAGAGTTTATGGAAGCAGAAATCCAGGTTAGCATGTCTTCACATGTGGTGAACTGCATATCATTTTGTTTTGAAACACACCATGAACTGGTTTTGTATCTGTAGGGCATCAGAGGAAGAACTGAAAGGACAGATGAAGATATCTTCAGAAACCGTTGTTCAAATTTGCTTTCCATTGCGAAGCGACATGCAGGCTATAAAATTATGTGGAAGATATGCTATGATCTCAATGATACAGAGCTGCTCAAAAACTTAATGGTATGAGCTTAGGCTCTTCTTCTTTCCCTGTTCCTCGAGTAATCTCAAAAGCATTAGATTTCTTTTGGTTTTAAAATATACTCTTGAGCTTGCACAGTAGACTATTTGTTTTGCGATAAGAATTAATCATCTTTTCCTTTATGCTGGCGTGCTTCTGTTCTATTTTCCTGCTTAGTTAATACCCTTAAATTCATGCGCAGCACGAGGGTGTGGGACCACAAGGAGGGTTCAGTTACTTTGTGTTCCAGCAACTGTATGATATGAAACAGTTCTCTAAGCTTCTACGGCTCGGAGAAGAATTCCAGGATGAGCTACTGATATTTCTAAAGCGCCATTCTGATCTGTTGTGGCTTCATAAGGTGTTTCTTCATCAATTCTCATCTGCCTCTGACACTCTTCATACATTGGCTCTAGCACAAGATGAAGAATCTATGACAACTATTGAAGAAAGAACCGTGTCAGAACTTGAAGATGTACAACCAACATTCGCAGACCGCAAGCGGTTTCTGAACCTTTCAAAGATAGCCTATGTGGCAGGTATAATAATTTATTTTCTATGCCACATGATATTGATTTTTGGCATATAGTTTTTTTTTCTGAAATTCATGATAATTATCATGTTTCAGATAAGGATGCTGATTCCAAATCGAAAGTGAAACGTATTGAAGCTGATCTCAAGTTACTGAAGCTACAGGTTAGAGATTTTCTAGCTGTGTTAATATTTCTTCTGTAGAGCATGACTATAAACTCAGCTATGTAAATACTTTCTATAACTGGTGAAACCGTAACATGTGGCAGGAAGAAATAACAAAAGCTCTTCCAACGGATGGAGAAGCCAGAAACCGACTGTTCCGACCAGAGGAGCTCATTGAAATTTGTCTCAGTATACAGGGCCGATGGACAGCTATAAAAGCTTTCGAGGTGTTTGCATACACAAGCTTTTCATTCCGCGAGAATAATAGGAGTCTCTTAGAAGAATGCTGGAGAAATGCCTCGGATCAAGATGACTGGGACAGACTCCATCAAGCCTCTACTAATGAAGGCTGGAGCGATAAGGAAACATTACAGAATCTAAGAAACACTGCGCTTTTCCAAGCTTCCAAAAGGTGTTACGGGCCAACCCGAGTCAACACTTATGATGGAGATTTTTCACAAGTTCTTCCTTTGAGACGAGAGAACCCTGAAGATTCAACTTCTTCTGTAGAGGAAGTGTTGATGAGCCACAAAGCTTTCGCTGAAGTGGGGAAACTAATGCTAACCGCAATCATGTTGGGTTGTGTAGACGAAGAAGAGAGTATTGTAGCAGAAGAGTTCGCATCTCCAATGGAGTAGTTAAATATCCTTTTCAAGTAAAAGTGACAATGTAAATGATTTTGGGTATGTCATGAGTTTGAAGATGATTGCAATTCCACCTTTGATGGTTCGGTTTTATGAGTTACATTTATTGTACTGAGATGTTTTAAGATTTATTTTAGTTCTCTTTGTTATATGTATCAAATCTACCAAAATGAAACATTTTTGGCTCACAAATGAGCATTCGACCCTGGTTATACATCGGTCTACGAATGATCAAAAATACAAAAACACTAAAAAACAAAAAAACTTTGTAGATAATTTGAATTTTATGTTCAAACACATCTCACCCTAATATGAAATAGTTGTAGCCTTGCAGCCGATGTGTTTAATCCGGATAAACCAAAGCAATCTAATTCGAACCGACCCGAAAATATTATATCTAAACCACGAATTGAGTTATAATGCATATATCCGGCCAAAACTGAAGAGATAAAGAAACTGAAAGTTAGTTTTTAATTGAGATACCATATTTATCCATAATAGATCAATTTCAATTTTGTAGCTATTTTTAAAAGATCAAAGACCCAAGAAATTGAAAAACCGGACCAAACATAAATTAAAACCCGGATTGACCACCTTATCCACAATTTGAAAATTAATGTTCAAACCGGTAGAGTAATAATCACGGTTTAAACTAAAGATAATGAAACGCAATCCAATCTGAGATGTCATCCCAAAGAACAGCCAATAAACGAATCCAAAAAAATCTGTGTAAAACACTATCCTCTCATTGAACCACAAGATCTTCCACTGCCAGGTGGCATCACAACAACCACCACCAATCTTGTTGTAGGACCAAAGAAATCTAAATTAAACTCTTTCAACCAATCAGAACTCGCTGACGTGTACATCTGATAAGCCACTAACATGAACACCTTCTCTATTTATAAAACCCAAATTGGTTTCACATCTCATCTCAACTCAACTCATACTCTCTTACTCAATCCTTTCATTGTAATAACAAAAAAAGATTTGGATAATGGCCACGTCAGCTATCCAGCAATCCTCCTTCGCCGGCCAAACGGCTCTCAAGCCCTCCAACGACCTCCTCCGCAAGGTTGGTGTCTCCGGTGGTGGCCGTGTGACCATGCGTCGTACCGTCAAATCCACTCCTCAAAGCATTTGGTACCACACTCTATCTATCTTCCTCTTATATGTCTTAAATTTTCAGATCTGTCTAATCTGATTTTGTAATAGGTATGGACCAGACCGTCCTAAGTACTTGGGACCATTCTCGGAGAACACACCATCTTACCTAACCGGAGAATACCCCGGAGACTATGGCTGGGACACCGCTGGACTATCGGCTGATCCCGAGACATTCGCTAAGAACCGTGAGCTTGAAGTTATCCACAGCAGATGGGCAATGTTGGGAGCTCTTGGTTGCACATTCCCTGAGATTCTCTCCAAGAACGGTGTTAAATTCGGAGAAGCCGTGTGGTTCAAGGCAGGTTCTCAGATCTTCTCAGAAGGAGGTCTTGATTACCTTGGAAACCCTAACTTGATCCACGCGCAAAGTATCTTAGCCATTTGGGCTTGTCAAGTTGTTCTCATGGGTTTTATTGAAGGCTACAGAATCGGAGGTGGACCACTTGGAGAAGGACTTGACCCGCTTTACCCCGGAGGTGCCTTTGACCCATTGAACTTGGCGGAAGACCCAGAGGCCTTCTCTGAGCTTAAGGTTAAGGAGCTCAAGAACGGTCGTCTTGCTATGTTCTCGATGTTTGGATTCTTTGTTCAAGCCATTGTTACTGGTAAAGGTCCCATTGAGAACTTGTTTGATCACTTGGCTGATCCTGTGGCTAACAATGCCTGGTCTTACGCTACTAACTTTGTCCCCGGAAAGTAATTATTTTCATCTGTATTTGCTTCGTAATCTCTCTACCTTGTAAACCTATTAATGTATTATTCAGTGTTTTATGTGAATTTGGAACCTAGTAGAAATATCTGGACCAATGTGTGAATGATTGGTTATAACAAAACCATATTAAGAGTAGCAAGACACGTGTACATTATAAAGACATTAGGCCAATCACAAGTAACCGAACCAAACCATATTTCAATCGGTTTCTAAATAGTTTCATTTTCTATAGAACCGTAAAACCGAAAAACCAAAAAAACTGAACTAAAACCGAACCGTAAACCGGAATGCCCACCCCTACTTCTGGCTGCCTCTGCTCATGATGACTCGGTTGCTCAAGTATGCTGGAAACTTCTTACTAACCATAAGATTCTAAATTTCTAATCCTAGATTTTAAAACCCTGATAGTTCTGATTTAAATCATTGAACCAATCTCCTTGGCATGACTTTGTAATTCAGGGACCAGGGTAACCAAGAATTATAAAGAGAAACGATGGCACAAAGCTTTTGGACTATACTCAGTAAGTCAGAAGCTAAAAAGCTTAGTCATATCTAGATCCCATGAGTTATTTTTAATGTCTATTTTATTATTCCAAAGCCTTATAATATTGAAGTTGTGCAATTAGGATTCATATATTTTTGTCCCAATAAACAAAAATACTACATCAATGATCCAAAAAACTTAGAGAACAAAGTCAAAATACATGTCCCGATACTCCAATTCCACGAGTCTTCCGACTAAAAATCCTAAGCTGCGAAAGCCTTTGTTCAATTTTCTCCAACTTTAATGCTATATCCTTAGAACTCTCATTCTTCACAAGAGGCTCTAAGATCTTATAATTCACATCTTCACGCAAGAAGCAATGCCTCAACAATGTATTAACGTTTTTACTCTTGTCTTTCTCCGACATGAAACAAGTCATCACAAAGAGTTTTGCATCACAAGGAAGCTCTCTAGGTATAAATGGCATGTAACCTTTCTTGAGATCTTCCAACTTATAGTTTCTATGCCACCATGGTCTCTTTCCAGTATACATCTCCAACACTACACACCCTAAAGACCATAAGTCCAAACCTCTCCTTGTCTCGCCGCGAGAAATCGATTCTGGCGACATATATATCGGTGTTCCCGCAAACGGACGACTAGGACGCCACCAAGTACTATCTCCATCTCTTTTCGAAACCCCAAAATCAGAAATCTTTAACTCAAAACCCGGGAAAACGAGGATGTTTTCGGGTTTGAGATCACAATTAATGAACATAGCCATGTCCATGAATCACGGCTAAACCTTCAAGAATCATACGAGTGAACCTTCAGCTGCATACTCCATGGGAATCTTAAACTCTAGGTAACCTTCTTCGTTGATTCTTTCTAGCACTTTTGTTCCGTAGCATTGGATGATTCTCGAAAATCCTTTGAATTCGGACAGGATTTGAAACTCTCTGTAGAGAGACTTGGCGTGTTTTACGTTTGAGGTTTTAATGGCGGCGTAATGTATCTTGCCGTCGCGTTTTCCCTTGTACTTGAAGAGGCTTACCGAACCGTACGAACCTTTTCCTAGAAACTTATCGAATTCTAACTCTGGCCCCTTTATTGGAATAGATCGATCAATTCTCATGATTATTTCGGCTTTAAGGTTTTGCAAAACCCTAGGTAAAGTGAAATATGAGAATTTGTGTATGTATATATAGAAGTGAAAATTTCCTTTTTATTTTCCTAAGTTAATTTACATCAAAAAAATAAAATAGAAAAAAATGAATTTACAATATAGATGTTCGGGTTCAGTTCGGTTCCATCTAGGTTTGGATACCCGAACTATAAAAAAAAAATTAAAAATTGGTTGAATTTTAACAAATATATAACTAAAAACTTTCAGACAATTGGGTTATTTTGGTTATTTCGGTATAAAAATAATTGATGTTTTCGGATTTATAAATATAAGTTTGGGTAATTAGAGATTACATATCAAATCTAAATATAATTAATATTTTTAGTTATATAATTGTATTTCAGATATTTTGTCGGTTTGGGTTCGATTCGACGTCCTTTTTTTCCGGTTGATTCTGGTTCAGTTCTTCGGTTCCAGGTATTTTGCTCAATCCTAGGAGAGAATCTCGGCTCTTCTTCCTCGTCAATCCACCAAATAAATGTTGCCATCTTTATCCTCAAAGAAGGCATCATGTGATAGCATGGGAAGTGGGAACTATACTGTTAATTAAGTCGTATTCCTTTCCTTAAGGATTGACATCTTGACTTCACCATATTCACCTACATACATTTTGGAGAGACTCTTGGACATTGTACATTGTACATTTCACTGCAAGTCTTGGTAAATAAACTATTTATGTTGTTGGTCATTACTCATTTGCACTCTATGTTTACAAATGCAAATGCCTTGTCTTCTTTATTTTGATGTAACATACAATTGAAATTTTAGATTTATTGGAAATGTTTGAGGTCTTTGGATAATAATGCATAATGTATGCTACTAGGGTTTTAGCAACATAACGGTTTTTTCTAATACACATACAACTCTGGATCAAAACCTATAAACTTCTCAAGATATAATGCAAAAACCAAAACCAGAAGTAACTTTCAATAGCAACATCTATATAGTAGCATAGTAAATTTCAACATACATGGTAGAAGATTAACAAACACAAAACCCAGAAAACACAGCTTTAAGAACACAAACAACCCTCATATATCTTCCTCTTGTTCTTCTGGAACCAAAATCAGACTTGGCACATACACATACTGGTAAGAGTGGTCGTCGCCATGTCTATGTCGTCCTATCTCAAATTTCTTTCTTATACCACCAACTTCATTTATTTCATAGAGTGATACAAGTATACCACTTATCATCTTCTTTTACATCTCCCTCACACCACACCATGATATTTCTACACTTACCAATGGGGTATCCCCGACGAGCCATATCAGTATGGAACGAAAGATCATGCTAGTAACATTGAGATATTTGCTTAACAAAACAACCTCATCATACAACTTATTTGTCATCCACACTTCAATCTTCATTTTGTTGTAACAAAGAGAGTCCATCTCCATTAAAACAAGCTAATCGTCGAGTTTCACGAGAAGAAAGATAAACACATATGTCCTTAAATGTTTGGGTTGACTGCATACAGCTCTCCCCCGCCCCCTTATAGTGCTACTTCTGCGTCAATTCACCCAGACTCTAAATTGCGATTAAATCAGGTAAATCACGTTTACCAAATAGTGATTGTTTACAATGTCTACTTCATATTTAGTTAGTTTATATAATCATAGATTATTATTAGTGTTTTAGATTATATTTATTTTATGTTTTTAACATCTTATTTATTATTATTTTATATGATTTGTGTTGTGCTGATTAAAATTACTAATATATAAAATTTTTCTATAATATGATTTACTATTATAAATATAACAATAATACTATAGTTTGTATTAGCTATTAACAGTAGTAGGATACAAATTATAACAACTTTAAAACTTATACATCATGTAAATTAAGATAATACAAATTTTCTTTGTATGTGGGCCAAGATCCGTATTGAACACATGAAAAATATTTAGTAAAATATATAATTTAATTAAGAACAAAATAAGAATGATGATAAACTATTTGAAATACTATTTTTTTTCGAGGATACATCTTTATATAGCTAAAAGAGTATTATTACATAAATTCATTATTTTATTTATATCATCATAATTTTTGTATTAGTTATTTAATTTCATCCATATATATTATCACAATTATAGTTGTTAAAATCTATTTAATATTTATTTTCTATAAAAAAAATCTTTTATATTTTGGGGAAGTTTGTTACATAATTCTAACAAATGGATCCTAAAATATATTTCAAAATATTAGAATATTAATTAATTAATTAAATTAAAATGTAATGACATTTTCACACATCACAATTGGTTTAATTAAAATGATGAATTTTGCCATTTAGCAAATGCTCTGTTAATTAAATAAAAACCAAAACTTGGGCTCCCCTCCCACAGGGGAACAAAGCAACCGTTTTTACTCATCCTTATAGCCGCCGGCAAAATTGATCAGTCAAAAATATTTTCCGGTGTTTCTAGAAAATCCCGTGTCATGCTCCACCTCTCTAGACGCTCCGTGTCTTCTCTTCTCCGATCCAGCTCCCATCTCCGCTGCGATCCTACAGCCGCAGCTATCTTCTGTTCCTCTCTCTTCTCTGACCCAGTACGTATTCATTCAGCCAAGCCCCAAAATTTCAAAATTTCTCATCCCAATTTGATTAAAAAATCACTTCTTTACTAATGCCATGGATTAAAGATAAAAGCTTTGATTAGGGTTGGGTTCTACTAGGTTTTTGGAACTGATTATAGACATTTCAGTTTTTGATTTATGAAGCTTCTTGTTGTTAAACCTATGAATCTTTTTGTTAAATTTAATTGGATTAAAGTTATGGTTTGGTGTTTACTCAGGACGGTGGGATCAAGAACTTGCATTCTCAAGCTAAAAATGCAATCTTGTGGAGAAATAGTTCACTATGTTGTTCTAAAGGAAGCGTTTTTGATCGAGAACAAGTCTCATTTTCCGGTTTTCGATGCTTCAGCGGTGGAAATGATACATTTCCTCAGTTGGATCGGAAGTTTTTGGTTCAGCTATGGGTTTTAGATCAGAAAAAGCTAAAGGCTATGGAAAAGCGATATGGTAAAGCTTCTAAGAATAAGAATTATTGTGGGAATGGATTTGAAAATGATTATGAGCCTGCTAAGCCTACATTGCAGCAACCACCGGTTAGCCAGTCTATGTCTGGTCTTCTGAAGCCTAAAACTTCTGAGGAGGTTAGCTTTTGTTTTATTCAGTAGGTTGGGAATATAGCTCATTGTACTCTTGTTTTCCGTGAGTTTCTTGAAATGTAGCAGTTGGAAATCGTAATCTTGTTTACTTTCTTTTTAGGTCAAAATTGCAACTCTCCTTGCTCGATCAAATTTGCTGATTACAAGGGACATTGAATGGGCAAATCTGGTTCTTGGTATTGAACAGGTATATTTTTTTCTGCCAGTTCTCCTGTTCCTCATTTGACTATGTAAATACCGTTGCTTGTTTCTGATGAATTAACTTTATAATGTTTGTAACTCTTGCATATCAAATGTACCTACAATTCCTACCCTTTCATCTCCTTTCTCTTGATGTGTAGCTGTTATACCACTAGTGTAATTTCCTCTTCTTTCTGCAGGAAAATCGTTATATTGTAGTTGACGTTTGCTATCCTAAGACGGTAAGTGATATCTCAACGCATAGATTTTGGGCTTTCGTTTACAGAAGTTGTGAGCGTGGAGGGCATTACTGATATGTAAGACCCTGAGTTCATATCAAATTTTCAGTATTTCAAACCTGTCTTTTCTCACTTTCTTGACAGCCTGTGGGGTCTATCCGGGAACAAAGCAATATAATTGCGCGGCAGGTTACATTCTCACTCTGAAACTTTTTGTCTCCATACCTCAACTAATATCATTATGTGATAATACTTTAAACTTTCTGTCACCATACCTCAACTAATATCATTATGTGTTAATACTTGAAATTGGCTGTCACCAATGAGCAGTGTTTAAATTTTTTGACATGTTACTTTCATTCAAATCACAATTCATTACTTTTCCTAACTAATTGTGTATATTTTTGGTTTGCATGTCTGTAATCTATAGCCTTCTATGAGCATATGAATGGGCAGGCTTGAACTTTCTTTGAATAATTGATTGTCTAGGCTTAACTTTGATTTTCAAGGCTTCACTTTTTTCTCACGCGTTAGATTCTTCAGCTGAATTATTTTGTTTTGTTGTTTGAACATCCTTCTCTCAAGATGTATAATGTGTTTTTTTTTCCTTATTGAAAAATCCTGTTGCTAGCTATCAGTTTGTCCTGAATTGCATCGATATCGTTTTCATATCTAGTCTTTTGTTTCCTATTTTTATGTTTGGAGGAAATGCTTTGAAATTACGACTTTAATCAAGGAAGGAATGATAAGTTTGCTTTAAAAAACATGTGCTTGAGTCTTCACAACAGAAACTGTTACATTACTCACTAAAAGCTTGTGTTGCCTCTACTAGTTATCCCCAAGCACTAAGACTTTTCTATTCTTTTTTTAGCTCAGAGAACTTGTATCCCGTTAATTACATATCATGTTGGCAGTAATTTTCATGTGTGCCGACCAAAATAATAAAAATCATTCCCAAATGATATGAAAAATATTTGCAGCTGCTACGTACCCGGCGCCCATTTGTTGCTACCATAACTGATCGTCTGGGTAATGAGCTTTTCCGGGTGAGGTTTTCTTGGATTCTGCTGTGTTAAAATTTGCGGAAAGAGAATTCTTTTGAGCTGAAATAATTCCTCTACCTCATTTAGGTTCGTAGACCTTTCTGGTGGATCACAAGTTCAATATATGCTGAGATTGATGGAAAGGTACACTTGTGTAGCATTTAAAGCCTTACAAAACAGTAATCCAATGTTAACTGTTCAATTTGGGCTCATTCTTGTGTAGGAAATTGGTGTGGTTCACCGACGATGGCATCTATGGAGAAGAATTTATGATTTATACCTGGGGTAAACTTTTATAGTAATTTATTCTCTTGTACATAAGCATTTTTAATTGGCTTTTTTGAATGCTTGATTGACTATTTATTGGATATCCTTTTCTTTGTTATTCGGGGGAAAAAGACTATGTAAGTATGTCTCGTATAAATGTTAAGAACGATACAGACTTACAGATCACGGCTTTGATGTTAAAAGAATCAATACGTGTTTTGCTCTCCGTAAAACTGATTGACAAACCAAATTTGTGACATTTGATGTTTGCAGGAACAACCAGTTTGCGGTTGTGGAAAATCCTGGGTTTTGGAATTGGACCTTTACCGTGAAGGATGCTGATGGAGAAGTGTTGGCCCAAATTGATCGTGATTGGAGGGGTTTTGGCTTTGAGGTTTGTGTTCTTTAGCTCTTGCCACTTCTATTGTTACTGACTAAAGGTTATATAATACTAGAAGATCTAAATGGCTTGTTTATTGTGGTGTGACCAATAAGCCTTAAATTGCTCCTAGAAGACATATTGTAGATGAATAGTCTAAATGGGTCCTTATATATGTGATACAGATATTCACAGATGCTGGGCAGTACGTGATCCGATTTGGAAAAGCTGATGATGCAGCCAAAACCGGCCCTGCAACAAATGTGGGTTTAGTTTACTCCTGAGTTGTGGATTCTTGTGTGTTTTAAGTTTTGTTCTTTACATTGTCAGAAGACATTTGATTGAGCTATTCTTATGCTCATAACAGGTAGAAGAGTTGGAAGTGAAACGACCACTGAATTTGTCAGAAAGAGCTGTTGCCCTCGCGCTTGCTATTTCGCTCGATAATGATTACTTTTCAAGACATGGTGGCTTGTAAGTTTTGCTTATAAAGAATGCTCTAATAGGAAATTTTTTTGGCTTATTCGATCTCTTAATGACGACAACAATAACTCGTGTGGCAGGGGAATTCCATTCATGGCGGTAGGCGAGTAGTAGGATTCAGTCTTTCTCAATTTATGTTTTGACTAATGACTCGTGAGCCTTGTGATTTGTTTCTATGTCTCGTTTCTAACTCTTGCGATTATCGAAAGTAAATGTAACTTTGAAAAATTTGAGATACTTATATAATGGTGATTATTTTGGAAGATGACCAATGGTCAATGGATCGAAAGAGTTTGTAGGATAAGTGAACTGAGCCTTATTGGACTCTTGTCTCTTGTTGATTAAGCTATAAGTTAATCTCTCACTATGCAACTCTAATTCTTTCTCTTTCTCTTCTCTAATCCGCAACAGAGCCTGACTCAATACGGAAAAACAATAATTGAACCAAATATCAATATTTTTCCAAAAATGTAACTTAATTGCACTCTACCGGCAAGCCACCACCCTACCAATCATGTTCACTACCTCAAAAAGTAGTTATAACTATCAATTCAACAAAATATGAATTTGCCGTAGCCGGAACCCGAGTCTCTCGGGTGAGAGCCCAGTATCTTGACCAATTACACTACAATGACGTTTAATTTATTGACAGTGTCGACACATTATTATAAATTAAACATATAAGGACTCTTATAACAAAATTAAAAGAAGGGAAAATTTTATAAAAATATACCAATTATTTATCTATTATTAAAATATATGAGCTTTTAGAGTACTTGCAAAAATACATGAATTATTTATTTCTTCCATTATAATACATAAGCTCTTAAATTGTATCCATTAAACACTCATCAGTTGATGAAAAATAATATCCATTAATGTGTGGGGGTTATGGATAAAAATTAAAATTCATGTATTTTTGTGGGTACTTTAAAATTTATGTATTTGAGTGAAAATAGATAAATAATCCAAGGTCTTTATGTACCGCAACATGAACCCATGTTTTTCAGGTGAAAGCCTAATACTCTAACCAGCTAGACTACAAAAGTCTACCTAGTCTTTTTTTTTTAAATCCAATAAATAATATCAAACTTAATCCTAAACCTTTGAAAACTAAATGTAAAACAAAAAATTTTAAATACAAAATCCTACTTTGAGTCTGCCATATAAAAATCCAAATTGAACTACATAAAAAGATTTGTGGATTAATTCCTAAAGAGTAAACTTTGTTGCACATTAATGGATGCAATACTTTTTGGAACTTTTAGAGGGTTGTATAGTGGTCTCGTTTGTTAAGTAATACTTCAGATGTTCCTTATTAATTCTATTTCTATGATTTTTACACATTTTAATAAAATATCTTAAAAATTGATTATAAATGCATCATTTTTTGTGATTAACAATTTTTTATAACTTTAAACCAATAGTATTCAATTATTTTTCTTGAAGTTTACAATTCATTATTAATATCTAATAAAATGCATTGAAAATAGAGAAATAACAATTTTTTCAAACAATTTTTTTTGTAGAAATATGATTAGTAAGGAACAGAGGGAGTATTAATTAGACTCTATGTTTTTTTCGTCGAGATTATTGATGTTTTTGTTGGGGTTTCAATTTATGAAGAAAAAAAGAGAATGGTATCTTATTTGAATCTTTAATGTAACTAGTACAACCTTTTTTATTGAAACGCCTAGAACTTCTTGGTGTAGGGGAGATTATATTGCTTTCATGATTTTTTTGCCAAATCTTTGTTGAATCCATGAATGTTTTGAGATTGATTTTAGGTTGGGCATAATTATCAAACCAAATGGTAGTTTACTGAACAAAATCGGAAATCATCAAACCGAAGAAAAAGCAAATTAAGAAATAACCCGAAATTTCAATTCAATTCTAATTATGATTGTCGTTGGTAGATCATAAGTAAAACTTAATCAGTTATATATATATATATATATATGTGTGTGTATAATGTATAAATATAAAGTAAAAATATGCTTTAGGAAATTGTAATATCCAACAATAACAATAAAATGTGTAAACATTTTTAATCAAAATTAAATTAAAATAGTAAAAATATCATCAATAACGAAAATAAACTAATATATAAAACATCACAACATCGAATGCATTATTATAATACAAGAGCATTTGAAATATTATATTTTATTATGTTGATCATAAAACAAAAACCACAAAAATATAAAAAACATATTATTATTATACAATATAAAGTGATCATATAAATAAAAACAAAAAGAAAAACAATATAGAAATAAAAATTAGTTTTATGCTTGAGTCGGGTAAGAAAAGAGGGGTCGTCGTATGTACACACTTAAGAAAAGGGATCCAACATTCTAAGTCGGTTCTAAATTTGAGGATGTGAACTTCAAGTTAAAGCACACTGGTACAGGAATTCTGTCTTTGGCTAATGCAGATCCCAAAACAAATGGGTCTCAGTTCTTCATCTGCACTGAGAAGACATCGTGGCTTGATGGAAAACACGTTGTTTTTGGGAAAGTTGTTGATGGGTACAATGTGGTGAAAGCAATGGAGAATGTTGAATCTTACATGAAAAATACCTCTGAACGAGTTGTGATTGAAAATTGTGGTGAGCTCAAGAACCAAAGTTAATAAGTTTTAAATCACATTGTGTTGATCTTGCCAGGTGCTGCTAAGCCTGCTATCATATTTTAACTAATTATTGGCTGGCAGGATTCAGTCTTTATCAATTTATGTTTCGAATAATGACCCGGTTTATTATAAATGATGATTAATTTTGGAAGAGGACCAATAATTCTAAAGAGAGTATGAATGTTACATGTCTCTAGCTTCGAACGAGTCGCATGAATAGAAGTACATACGGTAAGATTTTTGAGAACCCTAATTGGACTCGTTAAGACTCCTAAAAAATGTTATTTGCCGTTGCCGGGACTTGAACTCTGGTCTTTCGGGTGAAAGCCGAATATCCTAACAATCTAGACTACAACGGCATTTATTTATAATGTTATAATATATTTTTATAAATTAAATGTATAGAACTTGTAAGGAAATATGCCAAATTTTATTCCAAACTTAATGAAGTCTGCCTAAAAAAATTTAAAATCTAACAAAATAGGCCAAAACTTAAACCTAAAAGAAGTAGTTAAATACGAAATCATACTTTAAGTCTGCCATATAAAAATTGAAATTGAACTACATAAATTTGTGTATGGAAATGTCTTGGTCTAGTGGTTAAGGTTTAATTATACCATGTTTGGAGGAGTACGATTTCTTGCAGATTAATCCATGCAATATTTTCAGAACTTTTAGAACATCCTTCGTCACGTTTGCTAGGTAATGTGTGCTTTTTCTTCGAAATTTGTTCTGTTTTTTGCTTGGGGTTTCAAATATGAAGAAAAAAGAGAGAATTATATCTTATGTGAATCTTGATCCAGTTTGATGGGCATAACAACCAATCATATATCGATCGAACATGATCAAATTTCTTTCATTTCCACAAGACCAGAGCTGAGACAAGATCTAAGAGACAACAAAATAGCTACGGAAGAAGAAAAAGAAAAGGAGACTGACGTTGGCGCTACAGAAGCTACCGATCGCCAATGTCCAAGTTCATAAAACTAGATCTATGACTAATATGATACGCGGCAATTTAGATCTCGAGAGAAAGAGTTTGTGTTGACAATATATATTATTAGATTTTTAATATGTTAATGATTTAAATTAATTTATTCACGTAAAAAAACAAAATTCTGTAAATAAGTCTCTTCTCTAAGTAAAAACGCTTTTTTATTTTTTTTCTAAAAAGATTTTAATACACTACCTACAACAAATATTCAATTTTTTTAAAAAAGTTTTGTTTAAATTTTAATTTATTTTGAAATTTCGCCCATAAGACAGGTCTTAATCTAGTTTTTAATAAACTAAATATAATGAACTCTTAGCAAATTATACCAAAATTAGTAAATTAACTAAAGTTTCTAAAATTAATACAACCAAGACGAAACAAAATCCTAAACCCTAAAACATTGTTGTTTGCCGTTGTTGGAACTTGAACACGAGTCTTTCGGGTGAAAAAAAAATATCATAACCAACTAGACTACAATGACTTTCAAATAAAAAGTTACAATATATTTTAATAAATTATATATATAGGACTCTTAAGGAAATATGCCAAATTTATACCAAAATTAGCAAAATGGTGATTCTTAATTTATTAACAATACCAAAATTTATTAAACAAAATAAATCATTCAACTTGTCAAATGCATATACTCTTAATTTAGTAAAACGAATCATCTTCTTGCTCAAGTATTGACATGGAATCAGAAAAGTAAAATTGGTGATTCTTATTCTTCTTCTCCTTCTTCTCCTTCTTCACCTTCCCCTTCTTCTTCTCCTCCTTCTCCTTCTTGTCCTTTTTCTTCTCCTCCTTCTCCTTCTCCTTCTTCTTCTCCTCCTCCTCCTTCTCCTTCTCCTTCTTCCTCTGCAGCTTCATATTTGAACCTAAAGATGAAGATAAACCTGAATCTGAACCAGCCAACAAGATAAAGGATAAGAATGATAGAATATTGTTATGAAGAGGAGAAGATATGATATGCTATGGAGAAGAAGGAGGAAGTTAACCTTGGTTTTTGTGGATGGAGTTGAAATGGGTCCCTGCGAGATAGCTCAAGTAAATGACTTTTTCGGGTTCTTTTAGAGACTTGGGAAGAATCACAATGGAAGTGGAATGTTTAAATGATGTAATGAGTTCTATTTTGACTCCATACACATCTGCAGCTGCTTTCAGTGTGACTTCATCCCCCCACACAGAGTTATTGAACATGTTCTTTACATACTCGGAGAATTCCATTTTATCAACTAATCCTTTGTAAAATTTTGGATGAGATTTAAGCTGATGAGGAAACACAGAGTCATCGTCAATCATCATATGACAACAAAAAATCTGCAAAGTTTGAAAAGAGTTTCAAGATTGATTTACCTGTTTTACGATTTCTTGTCTAACACGTTTATGAGAATCCGAGGTGTTATAGAGTTGATGAGCTAAAGCACGGAACTGGAACAGAAAAGATTTTTTAGGATACCATCAAGAATCATCAAGTTGATGAGCATAAGGATTTAGATACATTACCTGGCAATTTCCATCACTTTTCATCTTGATCTCTGTGTAACCTTCCCTCTCCAAACTGAAAATCAGGAAAAAAAAATATATATAAACTGAAAAATTGAACAAATTTACAAGAAGAATCGATCGATATTCATACCTATCCTCAAGTCTTTCGCGATCATTCAGATCTTCAAAACACCGTGACTTAATCCGAGTGTTAGACATCTTGATCGACGACTGATAGAAAAACTCGGATTAGGGTTAGATTTAAGGTTAATTGGGATTTATGTTTTCGACGGTGAAACTGGGATTTATGGTCCTTTTATATACAAAAGAACTTAAAAAAAAAAAAAAAAAAAACAAAGTCCTCAGCAAAAAGGAAAAAGAAAAAAGGAAAGTTTCATAAACAAATTAGTAGTCTTGTATCTCGTTTAATTCTTATGAAAATCCAAAGTAAATTTAACTCTGAAAAATTTAGAAATAACTCTACAATAAGTGAACTAACCCCATCACCAGAAGTCATTACAAGAACAAGATCCATCTCTAAAGTGATGGAATCTACTATTGTCTCTCACAATGATCTCTCGTTGATAGATACGAGACAACAACTTATTTACACAATGACAATCATTACATACCCTAAGATTTTTAACAACCCTTATTGCAGTCTTCTTGTTGATGTTAATCAAACCATAAGCTATAGCTAATCTCTCACTATGCAACTCTAATTCAGCTTCTTTCTCTTTCTCGTCTTCAATCCGCAGTAGAACCTGTCGAGTATCCGCGATGTGTCCCACTTCTTTCAGCTTCTCCCTCATCTCCTTTAACTTTGTATATATCTCCTCTGATTGTGGATGTGACTTATCTCCTACAATGAATCTGTGAATTACACCTTTTCGCTCTATCAAACTCCATCCAGCTTCCTTCTTGATCCCTTTCTTCTTCATCATCTCTCTGACTTCCGCAACTTTCTCCCATTTTCCTGCAGTTGCGTACATATTCGACACAGGAACATGACACTCTGGAGCTAAGTCTATTAACCGATGAGCTGCGTATTCACCAATCTCTATATCTATATAGTTCCTTGCACCGCGTAATAGGCTCATCCAGATTACTTTGTTTGGTCTCATTGGCATTTTTTCGATAATGGTTTTGGCCTCTTGAAGATTCCCCGTCCTGCATAACACGTCAACTAGGCAACCGTAATGCTCGATTTTACGCTCAACTCCATACTTTTTTACCATCAAATCAAAGTACAAATGAGCTTCCTTCACATATCCAACGTGACTACAAGCATTCAACAACCCAACAAAAGTCACCGCGTTAGGCTTTATACCGCTCTCTTGCATCTGTTCGAATAGGTCCAATGCTTCATCCGCCATCCCGTGCATCCCTAGTCCAACAATAACCGAGTTCCAATGACCCAACTTCTTTCTATGTATCGATCTGAATACCGATACAGCACTCTCGATGCTTCCACACTTGGAGTACATTTCTATCAGTAAAGTTCCAATCACACTATCAGATCCAATCCCATTCTTGACCATATAAGAATGAACCCATTTCGCTGTACTAAGAATAGCGGAAGCAGCCACTGCAGAGATTAGACTCGCAAAGGTAGCATTGTTAGGCTTGAAATCATCTTCCTCTTCTAACATTCTCAGAAAAACACTCAAAGCTTCTTCAAACAGACCGTTTATCTCATACCCCGCAATAACTGAGTTCCATGTTATCAAATTTCTCTCAGGCATGCTCTTAAACAGAGCACAAGCAGATTCAAAATCCCCTGATAACATATAACCGTTAATCATAGCATTCCAAGAAACCAAGTTCTTTATCGGCATTTTATCAAACACATCTCTAGCAGCCTCGATTTTTCCTGATTTGGAAAACCCGTGAAGCAACGCAGTCCAAGAATACGAATCTTTCTCAGGAATTTCATCGAACAGCTTCACCGCGATTTGAACATCGCCACTACGAGCATAACCATCAATCAAAGCATTCCAACTAACCAAATCTCTCTCACACATTTTATCAAACACCTTGCGTGCACAATCAAGCATACCACATTTAGAATACAAACTCACTAAACTACTCTGAACAAACTTATCCAAACAATAACCAAGCTTCACTGAAACTCCATGAATCTGCTTCCCTTCTTCAACCGCATTCAAACGAGAACAGCCTTTTAAAACGCACGGCAATGTGTAATTATCCGGCGAGAGCTCACTGATCAGATCATAGAATAAACAGATTGCGTCGTGGGAGCGATGGTTTTCGACATAGCATTTAATCATCATGTTCCACAAAGGAAGAGAAGGGTTTTGGATTCTATCGAAAACGGAGCGAGCGTAGATTAGGTCATTGATGGGTTTAGCTGTGTAGAGTGAGATAAGGCGGGAAGAGATGGAAGAGATATTGAAAGTTTTAGTTTTGAGAGATAAAGAGTGAAGCTGCTTAGCTTCTTCTATGGTTACAGAAGTGCTGAAGAGAGATAACTGGTGGTGGACGACGGAGGAAGGTGGCGCCACCGCTGCTGTATTCTGCATTTTGAAGATTCAAATCTGATTCGGAGGGATGAAGTGGATGAGTGTTTTCTTGATTTATTGTTTGAATGAAACACAAAATTATTAAAAAATATATTAAGTTTATTATATATTACTAGTATCATAATCATTATTAATAAATAGATTAAAACATAAATGATATGCGAATTTATGATTATAAATATAGGAAAATATAAATATAAGAAAATATCTGAAGTTTATTGTTTTAAAACCCTAATTATAATAATTTACTGTTCAGCCTCGTTGTTACTACCGCAATTGGATTGGGCAACTGGAGATACATAATTCGAGTTCTTGTTCCTGTCAGAATCTCGAGTCTACTTTCTTCAGGTGACACAGCTCTCGTTCTTAGAATCCTCAGAGCTCGAATTTAAGAAATATGTTTTTTCTTTGATTCCTAGGGTTTTGTTAGAAATAAAACGGAACCTAAACGATCACAAATCCCTTAATATAATCTCCTCTCAATTCTCTTCTTCTCTTGCTCCTCAATTCTTCACCTTCGGTCTCCAATTCTTCACCTTCGGACTCATCTATTGAGTCCATCGAATCTAACTTCCTTTTTTCTAGGTATTATGAAGGTGGAAAAGAAGTGTGAGAAAAAGTCTGAATCTTCGGAGCAAGTGGTGAATCCATGGGAAGTCTCCTCAAAAGACGGCGGGAAGATTGATTACGACAAGCTTATTGACAAATTTGGCTGCAAAAGAATCGACGATTCACTGATTGATCGTGTTCAAAGATTGACTTGTCGTGAACCACACGTATTCCTCCGCCGTGGTGTCTTCTTCGCCCACCGGTTCGAAATTCATCTAAAAATCTGTTTTTTTTTTGTTTTTCGAATGAATTGTGTAGATAGGCATGTAGAAATTTCTGTTATTGCTGTGAGATTAACAGGGATTTCAATGAGATTTTGGACTTGTATGAAAGAGGAGAAAAGTTCTATCTCTACACTGGAAGAGGACCTTCATCAGAAGCTTTGCATTTGGGGCATTTGATTCCTTTCATGTTTACCAAGTAAGTGAAGCCATTTTTTTTTTGGTCAATCCAAGAATTGTTTTTGGAACATCTTCTTACTTTATCCTTTCGAAACTGCTTGCAGATACTTGCAAGAAGCTTTCATGGTTCCCCTTGTTATACAGCTCACGGATGATGAAAAATGCATATGGAAGAACTTAACGGTGGAGGAAAGTCAAAGACTTGCCAGGGAAAATGCCAAAGATATTATTGCTTGTGGATTTGATGTAACAAAGACCTTCATTTTCTCTGACTTTGACTATGTTGGCGGGTAAGTCACATTTGAATCTCTTATGTAAGATTAGTACCGGTCAGCATCCTGTCGCTTTGGTCAAGATTGCTTTGATGGCTCTTATATTGTATCCTATATATGTTTGGATTTTGATGTATATTACACTTTTCCTGGCTTACTATGTGCATAAACTTTTCTGTGTAGTGCTTTCTATAAAAACATGGTGAGAATTGGAATGTGCGTTACATCTAATAAGGTGACTTTACTCTCTATCTCCTTGAATTGCATAAATCTGGCTCATGTGTTTTGTATAGTTGCTTTGAGTCCCTAGTTTTCATTTTTATATCTCTTTCGTTGCAAGAATTTCGCAACCTTTGGCTTTACCGGGGAAGATTGTATGGCGAAAACCAGTTTCCCTGCGGTGCAGGTATGTCTTTTTTCCTGTTGGTGTGTGTGTGTGTATTCTAATGCATATAAACTATCGTATAGAAATTGGATAATTGTCATTCTTTATATTTTGCAGGCAGCTCCATCGTTTCCTAGCTCATTTCCACATTTGTTCCCTGGCAAAGACAATCTCCGTTGCTTGATTCCTTGTGCAATTGACCAGGTGTGCTTGTTTATCTTTACCTGTTTTGGTTTTGGAAGATAAATCACCTCTCAGTGGTGTAAAATGTCTGCCATCCTCGATCGCTTTCTTCCAAATTTAGTCTCTTCATGGTTCTTTGTCTATCATTATGTGTGCTGCGTTTGTATTTTATAAATTAAAACCAATTTTTGCTTTTTGTTTTGTTCAGGATCCTTATTTTAGAATGACTCGTGATGTTGCACCTCGGTTACAATATAGCAAGCCTGCTCTAATCGAGTCATCATTTTTTCCTGCTCTGCAGGCAAGTGTTTCCTTAACTAGTCTAACGATATTACAAGTTATTGATATGTTATATGAACTTGCACCTTTTACACCACACTTTCTTGATTTCAAACTATTTGATGCCTTTGTCACTTTTTGCAGGGTGAGAATGGAAAAATGTCTGCTAGTGATCCAAATTCCGCTATCTATGTGACGGATACCGCAAAGGACATAAAAAGAAAGGTATGTTTCCGCATGGCTTTCGCAGACATGTTCATAATCCTTACACTTATTTTGTTATTTAAAAACAAATATTTGCCTCCTAGTTTGTGTAATGACATTTTTGCGTCAATCATATCATTGCTTTCAATATCTAAACTTATGCGGTTCCATATGCAGATAAACAAATATGCGTTTAGTGGGGGCCAAACGTCCATGGATGCGCAAAAACAATTCGGAGCAAATCTCGAGGTACAAAATCCCTTGGTGGGCAAAATTGTTTTCTTGATACTTGATACTTGATACTATATAGTAAACCTCCTTTCTACAATTTCACAGGTAGACATACCGTTCAAGTATTTGAGTTTCTTCCTCGAAGATGATTCTGAACTTGAACACATTAGAAAGGTACACTTGTCAATAAATATGTTATTAGATTAGGACGTTGAAGGAAAGTTTTTTCTGAATGTATAGTATATTTCAGGAGTATGGAGAAGGAAATATGCTAACCGGGGCTGTAAAGGAGAGACTCATTGAATTGTTGACAGAAATGGTGGAGACACACCGTAGGGCTCGAGCTGCGGTTACGGATGAGGTAAAATCTTTATTGTCAAAACTAGCCACATTTGATATTCTGACTAGCAACAAAATTTTACAAACAAAACTTTCAGATGGTGGATGCATTCATGGCAGTGAGACCTCTCCCAAGCATGTTCGAGTAGGACCCATAAACCAGATTTGGCAGCTCCTCGCAGCTTCAAATCACAACTTTGTTTCATAAACTCTGGTTGGTTTGTTATTTAGATATTTGAAAGAATGGATGATTTGATCCTTGAAATTGAAATGTACTTGTGTTGTTTACAATTTTTTAAGTTTATAGTTATGAGTTATCTATAGATTAACTACTAAAATGTTTTGCGTTGTCATTTGGACAGTATTTATGAAAGGCTACCAAGATTAAGAAAATTTTTTGGGTTCAGTTCTAGGGGTGAAGACTAATTTATGGGTTATATTTGTAAGACTAATTTATTTGATAGTTACTGTATTTTAATTTTAATTATGTTTGTTGTAAAATTTAAATGCCATAATAAATGAAATTTGGTTCAAGTTTAGAAATAATGATGTCTGATTAGGTGTATCATGTATGGAAAAATAGGCATGTTCATTTCAGAATTGAAAACCCGTCTAATCTCGTATCCGTTGAGAATTTTACGTATTACCATAACCGTTTCATTTTAATTAATTAATTGTTTAAAAATATTTATTTTGGATAAGGGATTAGGTAAGGAAATCATATTCGAGACTTGTATTTCTATTAGGTAAGTAAATCATATTCGATACTTGAATTTATCCATGAAACCTATCATTATCCATTATCATAATTTGGCAATTATGGTTGTGAAAACCTAATTAATTTTTGTTTCCATAGCAGAAAATATTCGAATTAAAAACAGTTTCTTGTTGACCAAACAATTTTTAATTTATTTTAGTATATTCCAATGATTCAAGATTTTCTCATTTTGGTAGCTTTGTTATTAAAAATTGTAAACGATAATTTAAAAATAAAATTTTTAACGTTTTAATATATATTTTATTTTATAAAATTACAATTTAATTTAGAGATATATCTTTAAAGTAATGAAAAAAACCCATTTTCAAAAAAAAAAAATTATTTTATTTCAATTCTAATTAAAATATAAAATATAATATTGTATTTTATTTTAGTCTACAACTACTATTGTATTTTATTTATTGATATTATAAAATATAAATAAAATTCTGCTTTTATATATCAATTTTTAATAAAAATTAATAATGTATTTTTTGGTATTTTAAAAAAGCAAATTTAAAAAAAGTAATATTGCAATGATTTCTTCTATTTAAATTTAAATTAATATTTTTTAAATCTCTATTATGTATACTAATATTTCGTATATACTTTATTTTGCATTTCATATAAATTTCTAAAAATCTATTATCTTGAAACATGATTCATTATATTTTTTAAAAAGAATATTTGCAATGTAAATTTAATAGTAATAACTGTTATTAATAAATTTTATATATTAATACCTGTAATAATATTATCTTCATATAAAGGAATGTAATATTAATATATGTATAGATTTGCTATATTTTAAATAAGAAGTTTCTTTATAAATCATATTAATATCAACATATGAGAAACTGATTTTTTTAAAAACGAACAATATTATTCAACTTATTATTATATCTTAACAAAATCTTAAATTTACACCGAAATCTTCCTATTTTGTTAGAGATTTGCTTTGTTTTTAACATCGTTAGAATCTTTTAATTATACATAAATATTTTATTATAAATTAATATTAAAAAAGCTTTTAATTGTGTTTAATAATATTATCCAAATGTTGTTTGCATACATGAATTAGATTAAATATAAAGACATTTTTGCCATAAATGAATTTTTTTGTTCTCTTTTCCAATGGCAGTACATGTAAAATTGTTATCTCTTAAATGTTACTTTCAAATTGTGCCTTCCTTTTAATAGTATAGATTAAAACAGTGATCAAACCACTAATCATATTATCAAAGCAATCTCCAAATTAACTACTGTTCCGGTGGTTAAGAGAATTAAAAAACTAAAGATCCGATTGATATAGCGAACACCATTGTTACTAAAATTTCCATAAACACAGATCTTGACGACTAACCAAAGCTTTATTCACCCGCTAAAGCTGAGGCCGTAACAAACAAGAACGCAAGTATGAACAATTAACAATGTTCTCTTTCTTGATGGTTAACTCTAGTTTTGATACCAAACCGATCCACGAATTGACAAAGAAGAATCCGAGTATACCTGCGACGACGTTCAGAGAAGGGATGATTCCAACTATCAGTATGAGATTGTGCGTAATGATGCAGAATATGTCAAGAAACCTTAGAAGTTATGAAAGAGTTTTCTTAGTATTAACAATGCAGAGGCATTAGCCTTATATACAACATAGTTATTTGACCTAATCATACTATTAATACATTGACATATATGATGGCCCATGTAGGCCCAATACATTATTAATTTTTAATTGTTGCTCTTATGTATTATTTTCACATACTGTAGCACTTCCACCCGCTTTATATTGAATACCCTTTATCAAAAGAAAATGAGAAGAAAGAAAAATGAAGAAAATAGAGTAACAAAAATGAACCTTGCCTATGCTGCTAATTAGCATGCTTGCGTTTAATGCGCATAAAACGCAATTCTATATTTTGTTGATTTTTTTCCCTTTTGAAGATGATTTATTGTTTACCAAAGTTTAGAGAAACAGAAACAATAGATATTATGAGATTTTTTACCAAAGATTGACACTAATCTGCTGATTCGACATTGAATAGACACCAAAAAGTTGTCCCACAATACAGAAAGTAAATTTTATTTGAGTGGTTATTAGTCAGTTAAGAAACCATTTACTTAAGCAGAGGTCATGTTGTTTTAAACCACACTTTCTGCATAAAAAGGTTGATGCACTCATCGTACTTAAAAAAAAAGAGTATTGATCTTTAGATAGATAAGAGTAAAACTGGGAAGAGAGATTTGGAAGAGGAAATAGAGAGAGCAACGGAATATCTTCCGGTGGTTTTAGATGAAATAGCAGAATGTGAGAAGTGATTTGAGACACTGTCCTTGAAACTAATGAAGACTCATAGTGAGGTTGAGTTGAAAGAGAAACAGTTAGAGCAAATGAATATTGATCTTGAGAGGCATCGTGGTGAGGTTAACGTAGAGAAGGAGCATTTGAGTAGGATTGAAAATGGCAGGAGAGAGCTGGAACAGAAGATGGAGAGAAAAAGGAAAGATCTATCATTGGTTCATGTTAAGATTTCGAATGTGAGAAGCTGTTTGAGACACGGTCAGCTTTTCAAGAAACTTTAGGAGGAAACATAGAGTCGGATTTCGTATCGCTGATGTACTAACGGGCCATGACTGCATCAGCTTTTCTCTTCTCCTTCCTTGCTTTCTACAACAAGTCAACAAGCTTAATCAACTTACAATACACATCATAAGCCAGATTGAATAAACATAGAGAGATAGGTTAGCTAGCTTAGTACTTGTGCCTCCAGTGAGTCTCCAGTCCTAGCAATTACTTGAGCAGCTTTTTCTGAACGATCCAAGAACTCAAGCAAAAAGTCTCCAGGACAAATATTGTATAACTTGAAATGGTTTTTTCTATGTTAAGCTTCACGATTTTCACTGCCATGTGTTTCATCTACTAAGCTCAGAATCTTTGAAACAACACTAGCTAGAACATATTCTCCAAAACAAATACAAAATTTAATTTTTTTACGTTAAAGAATAAACTCAGGATTTAAGAAAGTCTAAATCCTGAAGCAGGTATCTGTGAGGTGCATTCTTATTATTTGGATTTCGGACTTAGACAAAGCATTTTGTGCTTCGAAGCTTTGAATTTGTAAGTTTTTTAATCTTTAGGCGCGTTCAGTGTTGATCAATGCTGGTCAAGCCAATGCAGCTACGGTAAGATTCTCAGTTGTAGTCTTATGCTTTCAATAAGTGGAGATCATGAGCTATGTTGTTTTGGCCATGTATCTCTAATAAATGCCTTATGATTTTTATTCATGCTTCAGATTTTTATTACTACTCTATACCATGGAGCTTCTCTTAGTCACTTATTGGATTTCAAATGCTAAGACCTCTTCTTCTTTAAGTGTACGTTTTTATTTTTTTTTGTCGAATCGCTGCTTATAAACTGCAAACGAACTTAAAAAAAGGTTTTCTAACTTCTTGTTCTTCGATTTACAAAGAATATATAAATCATTTTTTGTGAAAAAGTTTTAAGATTTCCCTCTTTTGTAATTATAATCATATCTCAGTTCTTTTGGAATTCTCCGACAAGAGTCATGGCTTTTGGTAGTTGCAGTAATAAAAGACTGGTGATTTTTATTCATGCTTTAGATTTTCATTACTACTCTATAACCTTGGAGCTTCTGTTGTGTTATACATCCTCCGAAGAAATTCAAAATGTCAAGACCAAGGTAAAACTATATTTCTCGAATTTGATATTTTGATTCTCGCACTTGAGTTGGTTTTATTTTGTATAACTTTTTTGTTCATCTTGTAGTGGAATCACAATGTAGAAGCTCATAATCAACAAAATTTGGAGGAATAGAGAAAGCGAGAGATTATGAGGATAAGAAGGGAGTAGTAGTGTTAGTCTAAGACTTGGTTGGATGGTATGTAGTAGTGTTAGTCTAAGATTTGGTTTGATGTTTTCTACTAGTGTTAGTATTAGTTTAAGACATGGTTTGAGACTTATAATATATATTGTGGATGATTTTGGATGGTTTATGATATATAAAAAATATTTATAAATTAGATATTTTGTAAATTTTATATGTTAGATATTTTATAAAATATATATATATATATATTGGATATTTTGTAATTATACCAAAAGTCTTTTACAGCAGCTTCCATTTGCTATAAGATAATATATTACAACAATTTAAATGAGCTATAAGATAATATATTACAGCAATTCAGACGAGCTATAACATACAATTTACAGCTATTTACATGAGCTATGAAAACATATATTAGAGAGTTTAAATAAAGCTATGATAGAAGAACATATAATAGCACCACAAAAAACGCTATCATATAGGGTGACCCTATTATAGCTGCGGCATACATAGCGTTTATGAAAACGCCATTATACCCCTATGATAGTATTATTCGGCAACTATTAATGCCGTTTTTTCTTGTAGTGGTAGTCTCTAATGATTTTAATCTTAAATCAGATCGAGTTCTGTGTTAAATTTGCTATTTTATATGAGTTTATGACTTATCAAGAGACGCATATGAGTTCTCCGAAAAAAGTCAACCTCGAAAAAGACATCAGCTTTAACAAGTAACACTCTTTATTGTATAACTTGAAATGGTTTTTTCTATGTTAAGCTTCACGATTTTCACTGCCATCTGTTTCATATACTAAGCTTAGAATCTTTGAAACAACACTAGCTAGAACATATTCTCCAAAATAAATACAAAATTTGATTTTTTTACGATAAAGAATAAATTCCGGATTTACAATGTCTAATATCGTCTTTAGAATACGTTAATATATTCTTCAGAATACGTTAACATCGTGTTCAAGATACGTTAAGTCGTTAAGTCTTATTATGTAGGAGCAAGAGTGTACGTCACTTGGTAATCAAACATCATGTTTTAGTTTTGGTGGAGATCACATTCGTCTTTGTAGATCCGATCAAAGTAAATGAAGGTGTCAGGTCCTTCATTGGTGGCCATGATTTGTTCGAAAGATGGGTTATTGCTGGAGCAAGAGTGTAAGTCACTTGGAAAACAAACGTCAGGTTTTGGTTTTGGTGGAGATCACCGTTGTCTTTATAGATGCGATAGAAGTAAATGAAGGTGTTAGATCCTTCATTGGTGGCCATGATTTGTTCGAAAAGATGGTTTTTTTTTATATTTGGAGTTTATGGTTTTGAGAAATTGGTTTTTGTTCAAAAAGATTATTTACAACATCTAATATCGTCTTCTGAATACGTTAATATCGTCTTCAGAATACGTTAAACAAAAACCCATTCCTCAAAACCATAAAAAAACAAATATCAAAAACCCATCTTTTCGAACAAATCATGGCCACTAATGAAGGACCCGACAACTTCATTTACTTCGATCGGATCAAGAATGACGATGGTGATCGCTACCAAAACCAAAACCTGATGTTTGATTTCCAAGTGACTTACACTCTTGCTGCTGCCCAAACCCATCTTTTTGAACAATTCATGGCCACCAATGAAGGACCAAACATCTTTATTTACATTGATCGGATCTACAAAAAAAAGGTGATCTCAAAAAAAACCAGATGTTTGATTTAATTTTTTTTTTCCTTTTTTTTTTTTTTTTTTTTTTTTTTTTTTTTTTTTTTTTTTTAAAAATTTTTTTTAAATTTTCTGAAGACAATATTAACATATTATGAAGACTATATTAACGTAATTTGAAATCGTAAATGAAAGATTGCACAAGTTTTATTAGAAATAAGAATTTTGTATTTTGTATTTTAATAAACACTACATATTTTATAAGTATCATGTGTTTTAAGAGAATTGTTATTACTAATTAGTTTACTTGCGCATTATCACGCACCATTTTCCTGGGATAGTATGTGACTGTCGCGTTGCTTCTGCAGGGCCATTCCGACTGCGGTAGGGTATCATGCTTCAATGAGAGGCGTGCATGATTTAGGTTGGAGAGACCCTTCAAAGATAGGCAGACTGACTTGGTTAAGTTCAGGGAATTTCTCGCTGATCGAGGATCTGACTATGAATAAGGGATTAGGCCATCCTTGTATAAACTGGTTGGGATCTGGAGCCGATCCTCTGATGAGTCCTAGGCGGGAAGAAACCAGTCGAAGATGGTTCATGAGACGAAGGAGAATCGTGGAGATGATTGACTCCCACACAGTCTTCTAGGAAATGCCCAAGACAAGTGGTATCAGAGTCAAAAACGTTGTCTATCATCTATGCCCAACTCCCGGTGCGAGTATGCATGGAGACGGGTAGGCGAGGAGCCTAGTTTGTTGGCATCAGAAGTCTAGGGCGAAGTGGTAAGTGCTGAACCCAGGCCTGTCATCTGAAATACGAAGAGTAAGTGCTTTGCGATGAGCCACTTGCCTGGAAACTAAGGTTTCAAGTCAATATATTGAGTGGGGATAAGATTTATCCCACAATGACATAACGTACGATCAAGGATTCTTTCTATGCACGAGGACGTGCACGTTTATCGGTGGGAGAGAATATCATGCACCATTTTCTTGGGATGGTACGTGACTGTCGTGTTGCTTCTAGGGGGCCATTCCAACATGGGTAGGGTATCGTGCTGCATTCAGGTTGGAAAGACCCATTCTAGTTAGGCAGACCGACTCGGTTGAGTTCAGGGAGTCTATCGCTGATCAAATATCTGATTATGAAGAAGGGATTAGGCCATCCTGTAGCATCCCTATCCCGGGAAAGTAGGGCTGATGCATTTGGTATGTAAATGGATCAGGTAAGGGATGTGTAAAAGGGAAAATATCTAAGTCATGAATGATATATGACTAGAAGAATGGTGGAATAACCTAATGATCTCGGGAGAGATCAAGGGCAGGTTAAGAATAGCTTAGTCATGGCCGAGAAACGGACCGAATGACTTAGCTAAGGAAAATAGGAGCTAAATCCATGAGCTACCCAGCTAGGTAAGCTGGGGTAGCTAGATGAGCTTGGGTAATAGCTAGCTCACTGAAATGCTAAGCTACGCTAAGATGGAGATAGCTAAGCTGGAGTGATAGCTAAGCCAGAGTAATGGCTAAGTGGAACATAGCTAGATGGAGTCATAGCTAGCTGGAGTGGTAGCTAGTTGTAGGTAGCTAGCTGGAGTGATAGCTAGCTAGAAGTACTAACTTGCTCAGCTGACCGGTAGTTCAACCAGCTCGGTGGACTGATCGAGTACTGACCTAGCTGGGTGGACTGATCAGTTAGCTACCGAGCTAGGTCAAGTAAGGCAGCTGGGACGTGGATGGTTGGTACATGAACCTTCTAACCGCCCAAGGCAGTTATTGACCGAAAGGGTGCGATCCCAACCATTCATTAAATGAATGGCCGAGGATGCACAAGATTGGGTGCGAGATGGGGTGGAAGTTATACGCCATTATTCCTATAAAAAGAAGGCTTTGGCGCACATTATAATCAGCCACACCCAGACCCCAAAGAGACGAATCTCGTCTAAAGGGGAAATCTCACCGTAAAAAGGGAGAAAACCACCGTGAAGGCGAGATAGCGGATCACGGCAAGAGTTAAGGCTGTGAGTCCAATCTTAAGGGGAAGGGACACTGGATCAAGGAATACTTCATATGGATCTCGAGATCACGAAGAATAATGATGATACTCGAATGATCCATATGAAGATACTACCGGGTAGACAGACGGACCGAGAATTAGACTGCCGGGTACAACGATGTCTCGGTGACTGATTGGCACGACCTGCCATGATTAACAGTCAGAAGGCCGACACACCAGAATGATCCATGTAGATCGGCGAGTCGACATATAAATCCGATCACTCTACCGGCAAGGAATTGTGGAGCCGATCGATAGATAGGCGGAACTGCCGAGTAGAGCATTTACTCGCCAAGGGATCGATACATACTACAAAAAGGAATGATGATGATGATAAATCATCATTCCCATCGAGGGGGACAAAAAGCTCTCTCTCCTAGAGTGATGGTTCATCGACTAACGAGAGGTATCACCGGGAATAGGAAGAGCAAGGGAAGACCATCAAAAGACTATGAATAAGGATTCGCCTAAGAGAAGATCATCTTGGACCGAGAGTGACACCGATTGGAGTATCGGTAATCACATGAGTGACTCGGTGGGTCGAACTACCAATACCAATGGTTAAATCGGTGAAGAACAAACCCACACGGAAACTCATCGGCTAAGTACGTACCAATCAAAGGTGAATCAATAAGTCATGTATCGATGGTAATGTCCGATACGGATATTATGGGTGGTCTGGGATAGTATGGGCTTGATCAGCCAACGGTAGGAAAAGGGTACAAATGACTTCTCATCCTATCGTATACTTAGCCAATGGGGAAGGTTGGTTGTGTGGCTAAGTAACAAAGTGATGGGGTAATATGTGGAGTTAAGTAATGCGCGGTAAGGTAGGTGTACTACACGGTATACACGGCTAACCTATCGACATACTTGGGAGATGATCGGGTGAATCAAAGTATGGATCAAGAAAGGATTTGAATCCGTATATTGGTCAAAGCATAGAGACGATCCAAACTTATTGGTTAAGTAGGATTTCATATGCTGCCGTAGAGTCAAAGGTGACAAATGGATATAATACAATACTTGGCCGACTTAAGGATTGATCTTAAGCCAACGGGAGAAACGATAAAACTGGTACAAGGGATTGGTCAAAATGAGACCAAGGGTAAAGAAAATTCCGCTGCGTAAGATGAAAGAATAAGGAAATGGCCTAAGGAAAGGCATTTCTAAAGGAAGAAGGAAAAAATCAATGAGGTTCTACTGTGACAAAGAATGAAATCATATCGATTCGTCACCAGACTTTGGAGCATCCGGGACGGGTCTTTACACATCTCTGCACAAACTGGTTGGAAATCTGGTCCCTGATGAGTCATAGGCAAGACAAAACCAGTCGAAGATGGTTCTGAGATGGATGCTAAGTTGAGAATTGTGGAGATGATCAACTACCGTACAGCCTTCCAAAAAAACCCGTGACAGAATGCTAACATATTTTTATGAAGTTTCTTACAAGATATTATTTATATATTAATATTTAAAATTAACGATATATAACTATATCTATGTTGTTTATCTTTTTATGAAATAAATTTTCATTTTTAGTAAAATATTTATATAATGATTTACCTTTTAAAATTATTATAATTTTAATTAAAAATTCATATTAATCTTTATAAATAATTTAATAACTTTATAATATTGAAATCTCATGAAATGCGCAAAGTTAATCATCTTGTTCTTATATTGAGTCAAAAGATTTAAACCAATAAATCCTAAAAGAAAAAAGAAAAAAACACTTACCATTCTATATTGTTGGCGATGAACTCAAACGTCTCCTCATGAGTTTTCCTTTTTTCTCCATCACTAATAAAGTTAATCAATATGTTAATTCACTGTGCACAATCCTCC
This sequence comes from Cardamine occulta, assembly GCA_028015245.1. Classification (NCBI taxonomy): domain Eukaryota; kingdom Viridiplantae; phylum Streptophyta; class Magnoliopsida; order Brassicales; family Brassicaceae; genus Cardamine; species Cardamine occulta. Next base: position 11,874,256 of record CM051372.1, on the reverse strand, counting down.
GATTTCATCTCCGACTTTAAGATCTATTTGCATTAAGGTTTCATAAATTTTACAAAATGAAAATTAAGCTTAAAAAAAAAAGTCTTTGTAGTGTTTAAGTTCGCACTGGTTTATAACAATTTAGAAAACAAATTACAAATTTAAGTTTTCAGAATATATACAAATATCGAAATAGATTTGAGAATATACCTCTCATGAAGATGAACTTTTCTCTTTCACCTATGATTTTAGGGTACGGCGTGAGTGAGTTATGAAAAATGAAATATATTATATCATTATATATATGGGTGTCGTATGACCTAATGGGCCAAGCCCAATTTCGTAAAATAAGTGACATTATCATTTCTTTTTTTTAACACCATGTCCCACATATATATATATATATATATATATATATATATATATGAATAGTTTTCTTATTGTTCTAAGATTTGTATTTGAAAAATTATTTTGCACAATGATGTTTTTGATATTTTTCTTATCATCATCGTTTGAGAACTTAAAAATAATTGCTTTCAACTGTTGTATCCAATAGTTCAAGCTTTATTCTTTGGAGGATGGCTTGAATGGACAATCTTACCATTAGCAAGTGTTTCCCATTCATGAGTTTTATTACGTTTTGTAATAAGATTTGTAGTTTTTCTTAAAAGAAAAGGGAAATTGATATTGTTTTTGGATGCATAGTCCTCAAACAATTTGAAAACTAAGACTTGTATTTTATGCTTTTGGAGGTAATCTTAAAACTCTTCTTGAATTATGATATGATCCTCCCAAGGAATCGACACTTTCGAGGGGTAGAACGAAAGAATAGATAGTTGGATAGTGATGAAGTGAATGGATCACACAAAGGTTGCGGAAGACCTTTGATATTTCCTCAATGACTCTTCCGAGATATGACACACTCGAGATCGTCAAGGTTTGAATTGCGGATATGACACACCTTGATTCGGATTGATTTAAGGATATTACTCACCAACAATCAGGTTTTGTTCTTCAAAGAACACAAGAGAAAATCACTCTCTGATTTTTAATAAAAAGAAGTCTGTCTTTTCTCAAATGAGTTTACATGAATATAAAGAAAAGAAAGCTTGAAAACCAAGCCTAAGTCAATAATAAATTGTCTTGGAACTAAAATAAAATAAAGATAGTAAGTTGAATATGGATTCAACCCTTAGACTCCCCCATACATGCATCTAGAGTGACTCTTGAACTTATTTTCGTCACTCTCTTGGTCCTGAAATATAAGTGACTCCCTTTAGGCTTCTTTGACTTGTAAGTAGGCCTAAAATGGGCTGGACTTGATAGTTAATATCCCCAAATGAATTCTGCATATTCTGGTGAACTCTTGTGAACTTAGATGGATTAGAGTGACCCATTTGCCTCATTAAAACCTTCCTTTGGAAAACCCATTAGGACAAAACCAAAGACTAGGAAAAAGAGTACAAACGAATCACCCGTTTATTAGTCCACTCGAGCAACCAAGACGGTTTGATTTTCTATGTTCTCGAACTAAGCTTTAGTTGGTTGAACTTGGGTGAGTAATGCGGTGATGGTGTTCTGAAACTCTTTGGCTCTCGATCTTGTCATTGGTCCACTTGGTACGGCCAAAGCATCCTTGGTTTCAAGCTGCTTCTGTGAGCTATCCATGATCACATCATCCCCTCCTTTTTGAAAAGGATTTGTCCTCAAATCTGGAACATCTGCAACAAAAGGGATTAAGTCAGCAACTTTAAAGCTTGAACTCACATTGTACTTACCTTGGAGATCGAGTTGGTAAGCATTATCGTTGATCCTCTTTGTGACTCAGAATGGACCGTCAATTCTAGGCATTAACTTAGACTTCCTCTCAGCCGGAAATCTCTCCTTCCTTAGATGAATCCAAACGTGGTCTCCCTCTTCAAATATCATCTTGTGCCTGCCCTTGTTAGCTTGTTTGGCGTACAGCTTTGTTTTCTCCTCGATGTTGTGCTTTGCTTTCTCCTGAATCTGTTTAACAAGTTCAGCTTTATTTTTCCCATCCAAGCTTGCTCTTTCACTCAAAGGCAATGGGGTTAGATCCAAAGGAGATAAAGGATTAAAGCCGTAAACGATTTCAAAAGTTTTAAGAAAGTTCGGTAAAGATAAAAGTGGTGCATTGGTGAGTTTATCCTTTAACACTCGGAATGCTTCTTCTTGTGCCTCTTCGCATTTAAGTCCGACATTTTTCTTGATCACTTCAGTGAGAGGAGCAGCTATGGTACTGAAGTCCTTCACAAATCTCTGATAGAATCCCGCAAGTCCATGAAAACTTCTCACTTCTCCTACGATTTTCGGACTGGGCCATTCTCGGACAGCTCGAACCTTTTCTTCATCCACTTTGATGCAATCTGCACTTATGAGAAAACCTAGAAACAAAAGGTTATCCATACAAAAAGTGCATTTCTTTAGATTAGCATAAAGTTCCTCTTTCCTAAGTACCATCAAAACCGCTTCTAGATGATTAACATGCTCTTCTAAATTTTTGCTGTAAACTAAGATATCATCAAAGTAAACAACAACAAAAATTCCAAAGAAGCTCCTTAAAACATGATTCATCAACCTCATAAAAGTACTAGGTGCGTTGGTTAATCCAAATGGCATAACTAACCATTCATACAAGCCATGTTTCGTTTTAAACGCAATTTTCCATTCATCACCCTCTTTCATCCTAATTTGATGGTAACCGCTTTTAAGATCAATTTTCGAAAATATGCTAGAACCATGCAGCTCATCTAACATATCATCTAAACGAGGGATAGGGTGGCGATACTTTACAGTGATATTGTTGATGGCTCGACAATCAATACACATCCTCCAAGTCCCATCCTTCTTCGGAACAAGCAGCACCGGCACAACACAAGGGCTCATGCTCTCTCGTATGTATCCTTTGTCCATCAGCTCACTCACTTGCTTTTGAAGCTCCTTAGTCTCCACCAGATTGGTTCTGTATGTTGGCCTGTTGGGAAGTGAAGCTCCCGGCACAAAATCGATCTGGTGTTCAATCCCACGGATAGGCGGTAATCCCTTAGGGTTTTCCTCTGGAAAGACGTCTTCAAAATTCTGCAAAATAGAAGAGATTTTACTGGGCAAATCCGGTACGGGGTTCGTAAGGTTCAGCAATGCTTCTTTGTAAACAAATAAAAGAATGGGTTGTTTAGAGAACAGAGCTCTCTTAACCACATTAGACCTCACAAAGAAATTTGAATGCCTCACAGGTTTACTCTCACAAGCCTTTTTCTTGGTTTTTCTCAAACTCTCATTTTTATTTTGAGGTGGCATGTTTGGGGGTTCACTCACAATGGTCTTTCCTTGTTGTGGCAGCTGAAGTTGGTCTAGATGAACCTCATGTGGTGCCAAAGGAGCTAGTATCGTCTTTCGGCCATTGAACTCAAGAGAGTAACGATTAGTAAAACCGTCATGTAAGACCCTTCTATCGAACTGCCATGGTCTTCCAAGTAGTATATGGCCGGCCTCCATAGGTAAAACATCACATAAAATTTCATCCTCATACTTGCCTATGGTTAAAGGAACCAATACTTGGCGGCTCACGGTCATCTAACCAGCATCATTAAGCCATTGAAGCTTAAAAGGTTTCAGATGCTTCTTAACTTCCAGCCCTAACTTCTTCACCATTGTTTCACTAGCCACATTAGTACAACTTCCACCATCAATAATAAGACTGCAGACCTTACCTTGTACCAAACATCTTGTGTGAAACAAGTTCTCCCGCTGCTCTTGGACAGTATCTTTGACTTGAATGCTCAAGAAACGTCTTGTTACCAATAATTCTCTGGTGGCTGGTAACTCTATGTCTTCCTCGGTTCCACTTTCATTTTCAATCTTTTCCTCCTCAGTTTCAATCTCGCCATTATCCAAAAGGATCATAGTCCGCTTATTGGTGCATTCGTTGGCATAGTGTCCTCTCCCTTGACACTTGAAACATTTAACGTCCCGATTTCTAGATGTAGTAGCTACAGCTTTACCCTTGGCGTCTTCAGCATTGGCGTAGGTCTTAGGATCCGGTTTTGGCTTGGCAACGGTCCTATCCTCTCGGCTGTAACTCATCCTAGTGTTAGCCGCTCCAGCTCCATAGGAAAATCTAGAAGTACTTCTCCTCTTAATTTGCTGTTCAACCAACACAGCCTTATGAAGCATTTCTTCCAAATCGTTAGAAGTTTGAAGCTCCATCCTATCTTGAATATCACGAGCTAAACCACTTAAAAACCTGGCCATTGTCGCCTCAGCATCTTCATCAATATCGGCCTTAATCATTACAGATTCCATCTCTTGGAAATAATCCTCCACGTTCTTACTTCCTTGAGTTAGACGCCTAAGCTTTTGATGTAGTTCCCGATGATAGTGACTTGGAAAAAATCTTTTTCTCATCAGATTTTTCAACGCTTCCCAAGTGACTATGGGCGGCTCATGATTGCGTCATCTACTTGTCACGATCTGATCCCACCAATTAATAGCGTAGTCGTAAAACTCTGTGGCCGCTACTTGAACCTTCTCCTGCTCCGAATAGTTTTGACAATCAAATACGAGCTCAATTTTCTTCTCCCACTCCAAGTAAGCGTCCGGATCACTCTTCCCATGAAACGGTGGTATCTTCAACTTGAGTCCACTGAGATTGTCCTCATTTCGACCCCTAGCTTCTCTTACTCGTCTCGGTCTTCTTTCACTTCGATTAGAAGCTTGGCTACCTCTGCTGTAATAATTCAAATCATCCTCATCAGCTTCTTCTTGAGGTCGCACTCTTCTTCTTCTAGCAGCAGTATTCGGCAATAGTCCTTGATTAACGGACTCTTGAATCGTATCGATCCTTTCATTGACTGCACCCATCTCTTCCCTCATCATCCGCCTCATCTCTCCCATAAGAGTTTGCATATCCAGATTGTTATTTCTTCCTCTACGAGCTCGGTTGGTGTTCACATCTTCTTTGCTGGAATGATTAGACATATTGATTTTGTTTTTCCTGCACACTTAACAAACATTAGTAATAAAAAGTCAATCCTCACAAGTGTTTCTCTCCTTTTTATTCACTCAATCACTCAGCACTCAGAATGTTCTCTCTCTCAGCGATTTCCTCAATGGTTCGTATGGAACAAAACTGATCAAATCGGATGAACAACTCCAACAACACAAATTCAAAACAATTGATTTGAGATAGAAAGAAAAGAGAAAAGGGTTTTTTTTTTTAAATAAGAACAGATCAAGGATCAGAAAATTAAGGAATTAAAAAACCCCTAAGCTAATTAATTTCGGACTGATTAATATTTTTTTTTATTATTTTTTTTTCTTTTGGTCCGATCAACTTTTTTTTTTTTAACAACTCAGAATTAAAACTAGAACTAAAAATAAGATCAACAAGAGAATTACGATCAAAATAAAAATAAATTGACTAATCCCCCAAACTATTGATCCGATCGAATAGAAAAGAAAGACTAGAGAAGATAAAAGAAATCGAAGATGAAAAGATAGAGAATGTAGGAAGATGGAAAGGTGAGAAGATGTTAAGACAAATACCAAACCTGAAAGTGTGCTCTGATACCACTTGATATGATCCTCCCACGGAATCGACACTTTCGAGGGGTAGAACGAAAGAATAGATAGTTGGATAGTGATGAAGTGAATGGATCACACAAAGGTTGCGGAAGACCTTTGATATTTCCTCAATGACTCTTCCGAGATATGACACACTCGAGATCGTCAAGGTTTGAATTGCGGATATGACACACCTTGATTCGGATTGATTGAAGGATATTACTCACCAACAATCAGGTTTTGTTCTTCAAAGAACACAAGAGAAAATCACTCTCTGATTTTTAATAAAAAGAAGTCTGTCTTTTCTCAAATGAGTTTACATGAATATAAAGAAAAGAAAGCTTGAAAACCAAGCCTAAGTCAATAATAAATTGTCTTGGAACTAAAATAAAATAAAGATAGTAAGTTGAATATGGATTCAACCCTTAGACTCCCCCATACATGCATCTAGAGTGACTCTTGAACTTATTTTCGTCACTCTCTTGGGCCTGAAAAATAAGTGACTCCCTTTAGGCTTCTTTGACTTGTAAGTAGGCCTAAAGTGGGCTGGACTTGATAGTTAATATCCCCAAATGAATTCTGCATATTCTGGTGAACTCTTGTGAACTTAGATGGATTAGAGTGACCCATTTGTCTCATTAAAACCTTCCTTTGGAAAACCCATTAGGACAAAACCAAAGGCTAGGAAAAAGAGTACAAACGAATCACCTGTTTATTAGTCCACTCGAGCAACCAAGACGGTTTGATTTTCTATGTTCTCGAACTAAGCTTTAGTCGGTTGAACTTGAGTGAGTAATGCGGTGATGGTGTTCTGAAACTCTTTGGCTCTCGATCTTGTCATTGGTCCACTTGGTACGGCCAAAGCATCCTTGGTTTCAAGCTGCTTCTGTGAGCTATCCATGATCACATCAAATTAGATATGTATTTTGTGAAAAGTTTTTGAAAAACTTAATTAGATATGAATTGTTTTTTTATTTGAAAATATTTTTCTAAAAAGTTTAATTCGTTCAAAATATTGTCTGTAATAGAAGAAAAAGTCGGACTTGTTAGCTCAGATTTTGAATAATTATTGTTTTCCGTTGTATAAACCAGTTTTCGTATTTGAGATTGAAAATTAACATATCTCATGATGGAGTTTGGAATCTCAGAAATTGAAAATCTTGACTGAAATTTTGGAGATTTTTCCATGATAGAAAACTCTCATACTATTTGGGAGACTCTTCCTAAATCTATAGTCTCTTGATGAGACGGAGATCCAGATAGATAATTATCTATGTAACCATCTCACTAGTAAAAAAACAGTGTATAGCCACGAAATGTTTTGTAGCTAAGTCCTAATATTCATGGCTATATGGAAAATAGCCACGCAGTGTGACGGAAAAAAAGCGTGGCTATAGGATCGTCTCTAAAATAAACCGTGGCTTTTCGCGGCTTTTAGCCATGGTTTAGCCACGTATATTTCGTGGCTCTATAGCCACGAATTAGTCACGATTAGTCCGTGATAATTTTAGCCACGGTTAAGACCGTGAGTAGGCCGTAACTGGATTAGCCACAAAAATTAAGTGGCTTTATAGTGGCTATATTTGCCACAGTCTTAGTAGTAACTAAATCGTGGCTAAGTAATTTAGCCACAGTATTTGACACGAATTTTTCTGTGGCTAAGCATCTATTTGACCAAAAAATATAAATTAAATTCCAGGACAAAAAACTGAATTTGAAATTGCAAAACCTGAAAACCTAAAATCCAATATCATGCATTACCAAATGTCAGACCTTACTAACGATTCATTCATTCATTCATACATAACCAAAAAACTTATAACATTCTACTAAGTCTTACAAAAGATGGAAATACTAAACTTATAAGAGATTAGCGCAGCACCTATACAAATCAGATTGTTGGTTTGGGGTCAAAGATGTAGTAGAAGGTGGGACTGTTAGAGTAGAGTTAGTGGTTATAACGCCCCAACCGCCACCGTCCGTGAGCACCTCCATGACCTCTAGGGCCCATGAGCACTCGACGTCCCCTCTAGGTACTGCACTCACCCTCGTCTGACGGCCGGTTTGTTATCTCCCGAGGCTCTACAGACTTGTTACTATCCCTACAAATCACCACATGATCTTTCCCCGTGTTTTGGCCTCACTCACACGGTACCGACAATCACTTCCCGGTAGGTCACCCATCCTAGTGCTACTCCAGTCCAAGCACGCTTAACTCTGGAGTTCTCTCAGGACAAGTGACGGAAAAGATAAGTGCACTTTGGTGATATAGGTAGCCAAATCAAATCTCTTAACCTCTTCTCAGAAACCGGGATGTTACAACTCACCCCCACTAACAGACCGCAACGTCCTCGTTGCGCACCCATCGCCCTCAGGACTGCCTCCCAGGTCGGAACCGGTTTGACATAACCTAGAGCTTTGGTTATTATAAATCGTTGAATGCTGTTTTTGGTTGAGTTAATTAATTGATTTTCGCCGCTGCAGGTTTTTAGTATTTATGGGAATATTAAAAAAAAAAAAAAATGGGTCGGGGTGTTTCAGTGGTAGTGGGAGTAGGAACATAAGCTACAGGAGTAGGGTTAGTAGTGGTGGCAGTTGGAACAGAAGAAGGTTGGAGAAGCTGTAGGATCGCTGATATATCATGGTTTTTACCGGTTTTTAGCCATGATATATATAGTATTTATCGAGTCTTTTCGGTGTTTTTCGAATCTTTTAGAGTCTTTGCAGGTTCTTGCATGATTTAGACCATTATGGAGCTTTTGGAGGCTTTTGGAGTCAAAGAGATCAAAGCAGATTTAAAGAGGAGTGACCACAGAAGAAATGCCAGATTTTTACCACTGGTGTCGACCGACACCAAGTGCGGTGTCGATCGACACAGACACTAGGAAATCAAAAAGATTTATAGAATATTTCTTTTTTGCCCAAAAATCTCCAGAATCTTCCGGGACCACCTAGACTCGTGTTTAGCTATATTTTTAGGGTTTTGGCCACTTGTTTAGGCGAAGTTTTCACTACGCTTTATAAGAGACTACAACCACTTCTTTAGATATTTTTGGAGAAGATTTCTAAATTCTTAAATCTTCTCTTGATTTATTTTATGCAATCTATTCAAACTATGATTTCTGTTTCATTGATCATGTATGAGTAGTTTTTTAATTAGGTTTAGGGTTTTCAAAGGTAGAAGACGAATTGCTAGGTTGATGATTATTTAGGATTGAATCAATAGAGTTCTTCATCTAGATTATGCTTATTGCTGATTCTAAATTCATGACCTAGAATCTGATCTTAGGTTGATTTGTTGACACGAGAGTGTAATTGATTGCCTGGACTATCTTAGATGAGCAAAATAACTATTCACAAAAGAATTTGGTTTAGATATTTTGTGAACAATCGAACCTGATCATTAATGCTTGTCTGAATTGAGAAATTTAGCAAAGAAATTTGGAATTCTAGATTCAGACATAGATAATCTCTGCAGTGAGAGTTGATTGATTTTACCATTGTGTTTCGAGTTCAAGAACAGATATTAATAACAATCCTGATAATTTATTCAACCTGCAATTCTGAATTACCTAAGAATTTCCCTAATCCTAGCTCTTTTCCCATCTGAATTTACTTCGATTTTAATTGCATTATGTTTTCTTTTAATTACAATTTCTCTCGTTTAGCTTAATTCATAAACTCAAAGTCTATTGTGTGAACGTGAGTCTCTGTGGAATTCGATCCCTAAGTACTACATACGATCTCTTAATTTGAGAGAGTTGCTCTAGGGTAAATTTGAGCATATCAATCGCCTCTAGCGTTGTTCGTGTTGCAGCTATGTTGCTCTTGACTGTAACCATATCAGTCTTGAGCACTTCAACATTGTTGTTGAAAGCTTCAGAATGTGTCTCTAAACTGGAGATACTCATGTCTATGTCAAGATTGCGTTTAAGAGTAGTGGAGACTGACTCGGATGGATTAACATCCTGGAACTGAACGTTACCTATTCCATATATGCGTCCTTGACGAGTCTAGCCGCGCTGTGAAAGGAAAAAAAAATGAGCATCAATCGAAAAAGACTTAAACTTAAATTATATCCACAAATACAACAACAACAACATAGAATAGAATAATCACAGGTCCATTGGGAAAAGAATCTATGAGAAAGAAAAAGCTTAGCTAACCAAGAATATTAATGATAAAGGCTTAGCTAGTCAAAATAAACATAAAGAATATGAGTCCATATACATATCAAACACAAAAATCAAAGACAGATTCTGTGTAAGTGAGAATGATAACTACTGCAAACCTGAAAGCATCCAGGAAAATAATTCACAATAAAAACAGAACCTGAAAGAATTTATCAAGACAAAGAATATTTCACTAAAACCAAGTCTGAGACTAATCAACACACAGGAGACACAACTAATCCACAGACAGCCAAAATGTTCATATTTAAACATATAAACATGATGCAAATAATACAAGAAAGAGTGAGTTTTTTAAGAGTACCTTGACATATTCTTTGTTGAGCAGAATGCGAGTAACACCAGTTGAAGCAGTTTGGCTGACACCATTGGGAGATCCATCATCAGTTGTCATCTGTGTTACAGCTTCCTCTACTTCAAGTACAATTGACTGAGCTCGATGGTCGATGAAAGTTCCATCTTTGCGTGTGTGTATCTTCCGCACAAGATCTATGAAAGATGGTGGTTCATCACAACCAGACGCAACCATCTGCAAAAAGAAAGAAGAAAAAATCAAGTATAAAATATGACAGATTAAATACTAAGATAGAGAGACAATTGAAACCATTACCATATCATGTTCGATTTTTAAAAATTTTTGAGGACCTGCACAATGCTTGTGCATCCCTTAGCCATCAGGATCAGATTTGCTGGATTCTGCCGCTGCTTTGCTCTTTTCAATTGCTGCTTCTGTTGCCCATCCCTCCAGAAGGGTGGTCCAATGATCATCGGTCATGAACTTTGGCTTTTTATTATACTTCTTCGCCCTGTGAATTTTTTGACAGATTGAAGTCTGTGTATGAAGTTTCCAGAGGTAGAAGACCCTGTCCTTAAAGCGATCTTCCCAATAGTAGTTTTGCTACAAAAAGAAAAGAAAAAAAAATAAGTAGTTGCAAGTTAGAATACATAATTCAATTAGGAAAAACAAACACTTACCACAAAAGTTAGCCACCACTTATTTCTCCTTTCCTTAGGAACTTTAGACCAGCTACACCATGGTCCCATGTAGTAGGCTTTCCACGTTGTTCGAATGAATTTGTGGACTTCTGGGTCTACACCAAACCTGAGGTAAGAACAAGCAAAATCAGAGAAAGAGAAAAGATTATACATTCAATTTATAGATGTATAGACAGAGAAGACTATACATTCATTTGAAAACTTACAACAAAGAGCCATTGAGTTTCCTAGGATTGGGGTGTGGTTGGGATTCTCTAGAGGGAGCATTCAGTAATGCTTCGAGGGTCATGTGAGTGTAGTTGTTTGCATCAGAAGATGCTGCGCTTCTAGTTCCGGTAGCTCCTGGTGGCATGGCAGGACCTGCAGCTGAAGTCCTTGCTGGCATTCTTTGTTGCATCACTGGAAACATAACAGTTTAAATTACTAATTTCCAACAAACTGACTAGATATTCCAACACATATTGAGCAAAATATAAACAAAGTAAAAAGCAGAAAATATCTAGTGATGAAACAGTTTGAGCTCAAGAAACTGTTAGTATACAGTTCAAGAAGAAAAAATCAGTCTGAAGCAACGGTAAAAAACCTCTAATCTCCAGTTCAATCTATTATTGGACACATTTTGGCTCAGACAAGTAACATCAAAAACACATGACTACTCGTTTTTGTCAGTTTGAAGACTAGAAAACAAACAACAACAAGAAAACACCAAATAAAAAGCAGAGACAAACTAGTTCTGTAATACCTGCAAAAGATTACAATTACAGACCAAAACCTGCAAAAAATTTATGAAAGTCTGAGATAGCTCATCCACGCATGCCTCTACCATATTGTAATCGATTTTGCGTTTAACATACGTGAAGCCATATATAATTGAGAAATTCCTTCGGCACATCCATCATAAAGGGGTTCATTGGCGGCTTCAAAAGCTTGAAAAACACTATCATGATATGGCTCTTCGTTCGTTGCTTCCATCATATTATCCAATACATGAGGAGATGCCACATCTTGTTCCACGTTAACATTTGCATATGGAAAATACTCGTAAGTATCATCTGGAACCTGAAAATTTGTAGCTTGCGCATCATATGTTGCTTTTTCACCGGTAAAATTATTTGCCAACGTCATAACAACTTTCTCCATGGCTCGACCAAACATAGTAATTTCTCTTAAATCCCACTCGAAAAAGATGGCGAGATACAGTTCTTGCATCACGCTGCTTCCGATTCTTACACTGCGCACAAGGACACAACATAATATTTTGCTCTTGGTAAGATGCTTGATTACAAGCAAATGCAACAAATACGTTAATCCCTTCTATAAACTCGTCTGATACACAATCTCTCACTGGATCAATACGTCGATCCATCCACTCTCTTGATTGAAAAAACTGAGACATTTAAGATAATGAACATAAATCAAATGAAATATGAACGAAAGAAAAATAAGAAGAGATGATTTGAGTTACTAAAGAAAATAAGAGAAAAATGATTTGGGAAGATAAAATGAGATACGACGTTTGTTGCCAAAAATGATTTGGTTTTAGAGGGAAAACTATAGCCACGACAAAGCCACTAAAGACAAATCGTGGCTTTCATATAGCCATGGAATAGCCACTAATATTAACTGTGGCTATAGTTCGCATATATTCCCGACACATTTTCTGTATTTTGTGTAAGTCTGATTGATGGGACTAGTCTTTCGGTGGTTTAGCCATGCAAAAGCTTCGAAACGAACATGGGTACTTCTTTTTTCTAGCCACGGAAATTGAGTGGCCAAAACGTGGCTATAGAGCCACGGTTTTGATACGGTTATTGAATGTGGCTATTAGCCACGGTATTTACGTGGCTATTTCGTCGTAATAATAGCTACAGTTTATTCGTTACTATTTTGTAGCTATGTAGCCACGGAGAAGCCACCAAAAAGCCACGAATGTTATGATATTTTCCCTCTTTCGTGGCTTTTGTTTTTTTCATGGCTAATTCAAATATAGCCACGGCATGGTCGTGGCTTATGCGTGGCTATATGTAAACTTTCTACTAGTGTCTTGGTTGTTTCTAAAGAATGAAAGGTTAACTTTTCTGTCTTGGAATTGTTCAATGTAATTTTAACGAGTGTTTGGCTCTATAAGTTCTAGAAATTTTAATGGTTTTGGTTGAACCGCTCATTAGAGAACCGTCATGGTCAGGTTAGTGTCTCCACGCCGTCGGTCTTTTCCTTTTGGTAGCATGGTGACAATCTTCATCTGCAGGTGTAATTGTTCTCCATGTCATCGTTTTGTATTATGACATTGACAGCAACCCCCATCGTCTTCTTTTTAGAATATTATTTTCTCCCTGTGGCCAAGATGTGATGTGATCATGGATAGCTCATAGAAACAGCTTGAAACCGAGGATGTTTTGGCCGTACCAAGTGGACCAATGACAAGATCGAGAGCCAAAGAGTTTCAGAACACCATCACCGCATTACTCACTCAAGTTCAACCGACTAAAGCTCAGTTCGAGAACATGAAAAATCAAACCGTCTTGGTTGCTCGAGTGGACTAATAAATGGGTGATTCGTTAGTACTCTTTTTCCTAGCCTTTGGTTTTGTCCCAATGGGTTTTCCAAAGGAAGGTTTTAATGAGGCAAATGGGTCACTCTAATCCATCTTAGTCCACAAGAGTTGAACAAGTTTTGTCCAGGTTCAAGTCCAATAATTTTGGATTTATTTTCTGAAGTCTCAAGCCCAAAGAAGAGATTAAATTAGCCCAGCTCAATAACTATCTGATTAAAATCGGCCAAGGGAGTGGAGGAGTTGGCTTGGGAGACTCCAAGAGATATTCAAAAGTAGTTAATGTTTTCTTAATTTTCTATGAATTAATTCTAGCTTTTTCTTTACTCCATCTTTCTTTAAAACTCTTTTCTTGTACTCATTTTCGGATATCCAAGTTTTTTTATTAAAAATTGAGATTGATTTCTCTTGTGTTCTTTGAAGAACAAAACCTGATTGTTGGTGAGTAATATCCTTCAATCAATCCGAATCAAGGTGTGTAATATCCGCGATTCAAACCTTGGCGTTTTCAAGTGTGTCATATCTTGGAAAAGTCATTGAGGAAATATCCAAGGTCTTCCGCAACCTTAGTGCGATCCATTCACTCCACCCTATCTATCTATCCACTCCTTTCATTTTACCCCTCGAAAGTGCCGGTTCTAGGGAGGATCATATCAAGTGGTATCAGAACACACTTTCGGGATCGGTATTCGAATCTATCATTTTTTTATCCTAAATTTTTATTTTCTTTCGTTTCTTTTGTTCTTGATGATCGGATCCTATCTTTGGGATTAGCCAAATTTTTATTCTATTTTCTTTTTGATCTCTATTTAGTTCTAGTTTAAATTCTGGGTTGTTAAAAAAAAAGAGAAGAAGTTGATCGGACCAAAAGAAAAAAAAAGAAAAAATAAATTAATTAGTCCGAAATTAATTAGCTTAGGGGGGGTTTTATTTTTTCTAATTTTATCTCCTTAATTTTCTGATCCTTGATCTGTTCTTTTTTTTTAAAAAAAATACTAAACTCTTTTCTCTTTTCTTTCTATCTGAAGTCCATTGTTTCGAATTTGTGTTGTTGGAGTTGTTCATCCGATTTGATCAGTTTTGTTCCATACGAACCATTGAGAAAATCGCTGAGAGAGATCATTTTGAGTGGTGAGTGATTGAGTGAATAAAAAGGAGAGAAACACTAGTGAGGATCGACTTTTTATTACTAACGTTTGTTAAGTGTGCAGGGAAAACAAAATCAATATGTCTAATCATTCCAGCGAAGAAGTTGAGAGCACCAACTGAGCTCAAAGAAGAAGAAATAACACTCTGGACATGCAGACCTTAGTGGTAGAAATGAGGCGGATGGTGAGAGAAGAGATGGGTGCAGTCAATGCAAGGATCGATACGATTCAAGAGTCTGTTAATCAAGGATTATTGCCGAATACTGCTGCTAGAAGAAGAAGAGCACGACCTCAAGAAGAAGCTGATGGGGATGACTTGAATTATTACAGCAGAGGAAGCCAAGCTTCTAATCAAAGTGAAAGAAGGCCGAGATGAGTAAGAGAAGCTAGGGGTCGAAATGAAGACAATCTCAGTGGACTTAAGTTGAAGATATCACCATTTCATGGAAAAAATGATCCGGATGTCTACTTGGAGTGGGAGAAAAAAATTGAGCTCGTGTTTGATTGTCAAAATTATTCGGAGCAAAAGAAAGTTCAAGTAGCGGCAACGGAGTTTTTTGATTATGCAATTAATTGGTGGGATCAGATTGTGACGAGTCGAAGACGTAACCAAGAACCGCCCGTAGTCACTTGGGAAGAGTAGAAAAATCTGATGAGAAAAAGATTTGTTCCAAGCCATTATCATAGGGAGCTGCATCTAAAGCTTAGGCGTCTAACTCAAGGAAGTAAGAGTGTGGAGGATTATTATCAAGAGATGGAGTCTCTAATGCTTAAAGCTGATATAGATGAAGATGCTGAGGCGACAATGGCCAGGTATATGAGTGGTTTAGCTCGGGATATTCAAGATAGAATGGAGCTTTAAACTTATAAATATTTGGAAGAAATGCTTCATAAGGCTGTGTTGGTTGAACAGCAAATTAAGAGGAGAGGTACTTCTAGACTGTCCTATGGAGCTGGGGCGGCTAACACTAGGATGAGTTACAGCCGAGAGGATAGAACCATCACCAGGCCAAAACCGGATCCTAAGCCCTACGCCATTGCAGAAGATGCCAAGGGTAAGGCTGTAGCTACGCCGTCTAGAAATCGGGACGTTAAGTGTTTCAAGTGTCAAGGGAGAGGACACTACGCCAACGAGTGCACCAACAAGAGAACTATGATTCTATTGGATAATGGCGAGATTGAAACTGAGGAGGAAAAGCTTGAAAGTGATGGTGAAACCGAAGATGAGGGTATAGAGTTACCAGCCACTGGAGAATTATTGGTAATAAGACGTTCTTTGAGTATTCAAGTTAAAGATACTGTCCAAGAGCAGCGGGAGAACTTGTTTCACACAAGATGTTTGGTACAAGGTAAGGTCTGCAGCCTTATTATTGATGGTGGAAGTTGTACTAATGTGGCTAGTGAAACAATGGTGAAGAAGTTAGGACTGGAAGTTAAGAAGCATCCGAAACCATTTAAGCTTCAATGGCTTAATGACGCTGGTGAGATGACTGTGAGCCGCCAAGTATTGGTTCCTTTAACCATAGGCAAGTATGAGGACAAAATTTTATGTGATGTCTTACCTATGGAGGCCGGCCATATACTACTTGGAAGGCCCTGGCAGTTCGATAGAAGGGTCTTACATGACGGTTTTACTAATCGTTACTCTTTTGAGTTCAATGGCCAAAAGACGATACTTGCTCCTTTGGCGCCACATGAGGTTCATCAAGACCAACTTCAGCTGCAACAACAAGGAAAAACCATTGTGAGTGAACCCCTAAACACACCACCTCAAAATAAAAACGAGAGTTTGAGAAAAACCAAGAAAAAGGCTTGTGAGAGTAAACCCGTGAAGCATTCAAATTTCTTTGTGAGGTCTAATGTCGTTAAGAGAGCTTTATTCTCTCAACAACCCTTTCTTTTATTTATTTACAAGGAAACTTTGCTAAGCCATACTAACCTTGTACCGGAGTTGCCGAGTAAAATCTCTTATATTTTGCAGAATTTTGAAGACCCGGAAAAACCCTAAGGGATTGCCGCCCATCCGTGGGATTGAACACCAGATCAATTTTGTGCCGGGAGCCTCACTTCCCAACAGGCCAGCATACAGAACCAATCCGGTGGAGACTAAGGAGCTTCAAAAGCAAGTGAGTGAGCTGATGGACAAAGGATACATACAAGAGAGCATGAGCCCTTGTGCTGTGCCGGTGCTGCTTGTTCCGAAGAAGGATGGGACTTGGAGGATGTGTATTGATTGTCGAGCCATCAACAATATCACTGTAAAGTATCGCCACCCTATCCCTTGTTTAGATGATATGTTAGATGAGCTGCATGGTTCTAGCATATTTTCGAAAATAGATCTTTAAGAGTGGATACCACCAGATTAGGATGAAAGAGTGTGACGAATGGAAAACTGCGTTTAAAACGAAACATGGCTTGTATGAATGGTTAGTTATGCCATTTGGATTAACCAACGCACCTAGTACTTTTATGAGTTGATGAATCATGTTTTAAGGAGCTTCTTTGGAATTTTTGTTGTTGTTTACTTTGATGATATCTTAGTTTACAGCAAAAATTTAGAAGAGCATGTTAATCATCTAGAAGTGGTTTTGATGGTACTTAGAAAAGAGGAACTTTATGCTAATCTAAAGAAATGCACATTTTGTACGGATAACCTTGTGTTTCTAGGTTTTGTCATAAGGGCAGATGGCATCAAAGTGGACGAAGAAAAGGTTCGAGCTGTCCGAGAATGGCCCAGTCCGAAAACCGTAGGCGAAGTGAGAAGTTTCCATGGACTTGCGGGATTCTATCGGATATTTGTGAAGGACTTCAGTACCATAGTTGCTCCTCTCACTGAAGTGATCAAGAAAAATGTCGGATTTAAATGGGAAGAGGCACAAGAAGAAGCATTCCGAGTGTTAAAGGATAAACTCACCAATGCACCACTTTTATCTTTACCAAACTTTCTTAAAACTTTTGAAATTGAGTGTGATGCATCTAGTGTAGGTATTGGAGCTGTCTTGATGCAAGAGAAGAAGCCCATTGCCTTTTTCAGTGAGAAGCTTGGAGGAACTACATTGAACTATCCAACCTACGACAAGGAGTTGTACGCGCTTGTCCGAGCGTTGAAAACATGGCAGCACTACCTCTGGCCGAAGGAGTTTGTCATTCATACTGACCACGAGTCTTTGAAGCATTTAAAGGGTCAGCAAAAGCTCAACAAAAGGCATGCTAGGTGGGTAGAATTCATCGAAACATTTCCCTATGTGATCAAGTACAAACAAGGTAACGAAAATATAGTTGATGATGCCTTATCTCGAAGGTACGCTTTGATTTCTACTTTGGATGCTAAGCTTCTGGGATTTGTACACCTTAAAGATCTTTATCAAGCTGATTCTGATTTTCAAGAGATTTTTAAGTCATGTGATAAGTTTGCTTTTGGAAAATATTTTAGGCATGACGGATTTCTTTTCTGTGAAAATCGGTTATGTGTGCCTAATTGTTCCGTGAGAGATTTGTTAGTTAGGGAAGCGCATGGAGGAGGCTTGATGGGGCATTTTGGGATCTCCAAGACTTTAAAAGTGATGCAAGAACACTTCTACTGGCCGCAAATGAAGAGAGAGATGTCGAAAGAATTTGTGGGCGATGTGTCACGTGCAAACAAGCCAAATCGAAGGTACAGTCCCAAGGTATGTACACGCCCTTGCCTATTCCTGATCAGCCTTGGACTGATATTTCTATGGATTTTGTGCTTGGATTACCTAGAACTAGGACTGGAAAATATTCAATCTTTGTTGTTGTCGATAGGTTCTCTAAAATGGCACATTTTCTTGCTTGTCATAAAACTGACGATGCTTCTCATATTGCTGATTTGTTCTTTAAAGAAATAGTTCGTTTACATGGAATGCCTAGGACTATAGTCAGTGATAGGGACACAAAATTCTTGAGTTTTTTTTGGAAGACGCTTTGGTCTAAGCTAGGTACTAAGTTATTGTTCTCAACTATTTGTCATCCTCAATCCGACGGTCAAACTGAAGTAGTTAATAGAACTTTGTCAACCTTGCTGCGTGCTGATATGTTAGGAATTTATCCCATATTAACTAGTCTTTTCATATTGTTTTCGAGTCTTTTCTAGTTCTTTTTGTGTCTTTTCAGGTATTTTGAGGCTCTGGAGCATGGATTGAAGATATTGGAAGACATTGGAGCAAAAGAAGCAATTTCGAGCCAAAAGTTGATTTTTCGCCGATGGAGCACCTGCTCGGGCCTGGCGAGCACCTGCTCGACCTATTTTACCTAGACACGTTTTTTATTTTATTTTTAGAATAAATAGAGGCCAGCCGCCTCAGACTTGTATCACGTTCTTTCTCAGACCTCAGTTTTCGTTCTAGGTTTATTTCTGGTTTTCAAGACTCCACCACTTTGTTCTTTTTCGATTGGGATTTATATTATTCAGCTTTGGATCTCTGTTCCTCTACTGTCGATCAATCCATAACTTGTTTGAGAAGTCTTCCTGAACCTTACTCTTTCAATAAATCATGAACTCATCTCCTTGCTTTGTTGTGTTTGGTTTCACCATGTGTGAGTAGATCCATAGCTAGGTTAAGGTTTTCAATGGTGAATTAGGGTGTTAATGGCTGAGCACAAATAGGAATGGAATTTATATGTTTTCGCCAATAGGGGTTCGTAATGCCTAGGTTAGTCTGATCACCTAGCCTATGATTTTTAGGTTAAACTTATTCATGTGAGTGCTCTAGGTTGCTAGAAAAATCATTGGTGAGCAATTGACACGCAGCCAACGAGAGTTGATTGCTGCGGTTGATTGTGAACATATTGAACTTGTTTGTTAATGCTTATCGTCTTCATTAGATCCGGGCGAGAGTTTCGGTATCTAGGTTGTTAGATAAAGGTGTCGATACATCACGAGAGTGGGGCGACATTCATTTGTGTTTGAGTTCTAGACCGGTAGTTAATTAGCCCTGAATAGTTGCTCAGCCTTGTCCCTTAATCACCAGCGAAATACCTTGACCTAGTGCCTTTAATTAATTGTTTGCACCGATTTATTTTAGTTGTTTATTTGTTCCGAAAATTACACCAACCAATATTTTGTCTTAGCTTTAAATAAATTCTCATAATTTCATAGTGTAACCTTGGTCTCTGTGGATTCGATTCCTTTTATACTATTGCGATTGTTCTGTGCACTTGCAGGATTTAATTGGGTTAAAACTCGACACATCAAGTTTTTGGCGCCGTTGCCGGGGACCAATTGCGTTACCTTTGATTTTTGATTTTATTTTCAGTCTAAGAAACTACTAATTATTTTTCCTTTTTTTTTTTTTTTTTCTTATGTCTCAGGTGCATGACCAGTAGAAGAACAAGAAGAAATTGCACCGAGAGCTTAGTTAATTTTTCAAACGAAGAGCTAGCTAGGCTAGAAAGGGAGAACCGACAGCGAACACTCACTACAGCTGCTCCAGTCATTATGGCTGAACAAGACAATAGAATGGCTGCTCAGTTGCAGATGCTTCGGGATGAGATGGAACAGATGCGGAGAGATAGACAAGAAGATCAGCAACGCGAGCAACAGCGTGCAATTGGTGACATGGATAATCCACATGCATTCTACCGGAACAGAGCTGCCATTGTTCCTCCTGCTGTTGAGAGGCAAGACTTTGAGATCAAGCCTCAAATGATTTCGCTTGTGAAGCAACACTTGTTCCATGGACTTCCAGCAGAAATTCCTATGGATCACATTGAGAATTTCGAAGAAATCTGTTCCACCACCAGGTCTAATGGAGTGAGCCCAGATTTTTTGAAGTGCAAGCTATTCCCCTTCTCACTTACGGACAAAGCATCACGCTGGCTTAAGTCCCTACCACCTGGTTCTATCACAAATTGGAATCAGTGCAGATCAGCTTTTCTTGATCATTTCTACACTAAGGCGAAGACTGCGACCTTGAGAAACAAGATATCCTCATTCCAACAGCATCCCGGGAAAGCTTTTTGTGAAGCTTGGGAAAGACTGAAGGAATATCGTAGAGAGTGTCCACACCACGGGTTTAAGGATGAGCAGATTCTGGGTATTTTCTATGATGGTGTTGAGTGGGATTACCGAAATGCGTTGAATGCAGCTAGTAATGGCGACTTTATGACCAAGACTAAGGAAGGCGCTTTTGAGCTGATTGAGAACTTAGCGTCGAGCTCAAACAACAAGTCTTTTGAGTATGATAGGTCCAAGAAAGTCAACAGCATGGAGACACAAAAGATTGATGAGCTGACAGCAAAGGTAAACATACTCCTTAGGGGAAACCAAAAATCGGTTCGCTTTGTGGATGAGAATGGGAGTGCACCAATCTCCCAAAATTTTGAAGAGGATGATTGTGCTGGTATGCAAGAGGTCAGTTATGTGAGTGGACAAGAATATGTGCAGAACCGTGAGTTCAATTCAAATTATAGGAGCCACCCGAACCTTTCTTACCGAAGCACCAACGTCGAGAACCCACAAGACCAGATTTATCCGCAACAACAAGGAGGTATTAATCAGTTGCCACAAGCTCAGGGTTTTCAAAATTTTTACTCCAGCAACCAACAGGAAAAATCATTCGTCCCTAATCAGAATCAGAATCAGTTTCAAGGAGGAAACCAACAGCAAAATGCCCAATTTGCTACACCACCACAAGCTGTCTCCGCGCCTACATCTCAGGATGAGCTGAACAGTCTTATGCAGCAACTCTTAGTCAATCAGCAAAAGGCCGCAACAGAGATCAATGCCAAGGTAGATCACATGTATAATGATCTGAATGCGAAGTATGAAGCTGTTACCGCTCACGTGAAGAAGCTTGACATGCAAGTTACCCAAACCGCCGAAACTGTCAAACGACAGCAAGTAGTTCTCTCAGCAAGGGGTGAGCATAGCCCCATGAATGGAAGTGGTTCTAGTAGCTCAAGTGCTCAAGTGAACTTCATTGGGGACGAAGAGAATGAGCTTAAACGGATGATGAAACTGATCCTTGATGGACAAATCAAGAATACTCAGCAGATGAACGAACAGATTGCTACTTTGGATTGGAAGGTTCAGTGCCTAAGTATTGACTTACAACGCGAAGTCAGGAGAAACTTCACCGCAGTGGAGCTGAGAAGTGAGAAAGTGTTGGCACCTCCAACTAGCCCTAAAGTCATTGGAAAGGGTAAAGAGCAAGCTACGGAACACAAGACCCAAGGAAAATCTCTTGCCACAGATGAATATATGCTGGGACATGGTTCACACTCAGAAACACATGTTGAGACTTCTCCAGCAGAATCTCAGACCAAATCTACCGAGCACCCAAAATCTTCTCGGGAGCACCTGCTCTGACAGGGTGCTCTGACCAGACTTGCAGAAAATACTCCTCCAACGAGGATTTATTCTCCCAAGGTTCCTTTTCCAGAGCCATCTCCAGCGGTTAAACTAAGGCATCTCCCCAAGATTGGAGATCCCGGAAAGTTTGTGGTTCCATGCTCCATATTGGAGTTGATTTTGAGGATTCTGTTTGTGATTCCGGTTCTACGGTAAACGTAATGTCAAAGGATCTTGCTAAGTCCTTAGGAATTGAAAACATACAGCCCTCGGACATGACCCTCAAATTTGCAGATGGAGCAACATCAACTTCACAAGGATTTGTCAAAGACCTCGAGGTAAGCATTGATGATTGCTTAATGCCTTGTGATTTTCAGGTGGTCGAGATGAGGAATAATGCTTACATGCCATTGATCCTGGGAAGGCCGTTCCTCGCTACTGCAGGAGCAATTGTTGACTTACCTCAAAAAAGGGTCTCTCTCTCTAAAGTCAACAAGGATGTATTCTATGTAGCGATTTCTGAGGGCAAGCAAAATGGCTCTTATGTTGTCATAGAGGAGAAGGCTAAGTGTAAGTCTGGGCGAGCACCACTTCAGGCTCATGTCTCCTTAACACCCCAGAGACGTGTTGGTGACGCCATTGAATATAAGATTAAGTGCAAAGGTATGTCTAAACCTTTCTCTAAGGTTAAAGCACTTATTACCCCAGAACTTAAAACGCAGGGACAAGTAGCTGTGGATGCAATGATAAACAGGGTTTTGAAGCTAGATTTCAACCCACCGCCAGCCCCACCTGATCCTCCTGCGGATCCACACTCTCGCGCTTAGGCGCTGCTGCAGCCGAGCTAATGACGTTAAACAAGCGCTTGGTGGGAGGCAACCCACTGGTAAGATTCTGTACATAATTTTGAATTTCATTTTATTACTAATTTTTTCTTTCTCTTTTCTAAAATTAAAAAAAAAAAAAAAAAAAAGAATTTTCAGCGAGCACCCGATAGGGTTCCGCGAGCACATGCTCGCTGGGGGTGCTCTGCATGCGTGAAGAGAAGAGCTGGACGCGACGCCTCCCACACCGCTACAACGCGGTGAATTCTATCCACACTTTCTTTTACCATTGTATTATCCATTTTTATCTTTTTTATTTTTCAGCCAATCCTTCAGTTCTTTTTCACACCGAGGACGGTGTGATTTAAGTCTGGGGGAGCGGTTAGTTACTAACTCTTTTTCTTTGTCTTTGAGTCTTATTTTTGTGTCTTTCGTTATTGTCTTTGTCTAGGTTCGACTCAGGTCCAGCTGCTTGCAGCTAAGTGTCAGTTTTTATTTTTATTGAGTCAAATTTGTTGGGGAATTATGAACTTGATCTATTGGATTTATTTTCGGACTAAGGATTACTTGTATGACTCACAGCTTGACCAAAGTTCTGTATCGGAAAGGCATTGGGCGGATTGAATATTCCCCAAAGCTCACGCTCAGCGGGAAATAGGTTGAACCAATGTCATCTCTAAATCTTATTGAACCCTAACCTAATCTTCAATTTCTTTCTCAGGGGTTTGATGTTCATTAGGGAAGACCTATTCGAGCCAAACAAGACCGCGCAACTCTCCACAAAGTATGATATTCCTCTCTCGCTCCCCTTCATTACACCAAGAAAAAAGAAAAGAAAAGAAAAGAAAGAAAAGGGAGAATTTCAAAGCAACAAGCCGAAGTGAACCAAGGGATGATGCGTGTATCCTTTGTGACCTCATGGAAAGCTTGTTGTAAGGGAAACTAAAAATCGAAGTGAACCAAGGGATGATCGTGAGACCAGATATCCTTTGTGACCTCATGGAGATTCGTCCCACAAAATAAAGAAGAAGCATCAGAAAAGTGATGGCTGTGTTAAAGGGTGAAGCATCGGCAAATGAAAACCGATGGCTGTAAAGAATAAACAGAAAGATGATGGCGTGGAAAGAGGGAAAGAGGGGAGAGGAAAGTTATATGGGAGAGGGTCTTTGGTTAGAAGAAGTTGGCACCTTTTGGACCGATTTCCCTTGGAAAGATCACTGTACTTTATTTTCATTAATCTATGTACGAGATGACAGTGGGGATTCCGAAACTTCTGTTGGGTTGTGAGTTATTAAGGTTAGGTTATGAACCCCATGGCTAACTACGGTACATGTCCTAAGGTCCAATGAAGAAGGTATGAAGTTCGAAATTTTTCCAACAAGCAAGTGAGTTCCCGTGATTTTCAAACCTCTTCTCAGTTCTTGATCTTGTTTTGTTTGAGGACAAACAAAGGTCTAAGTCCGGGAGAGTTGATATGTTAGGAATTTGTCCCATATTAACTAGTCTTTTCATATTGTTTTCGAGTCTTTTCTAGTTCTTTTTATGTCTTTTCAGGTATTTTGAGGCTCTGGAGTATGGATTGAAGATATTGGAAGACATTGGAGCAAAAGAAGCAATTTCGAGCCAAAAGTCGATTTTTCGCCGATGGAGCACCTGCTCGGGCCTGGCGAGCACCTGCTCGACCTATTTTACCTAGACACGTTTTTTATTTTATTCTTAGAATAAATAGAGGCCAGCCGCCTCAGACTTGTATCACGTTCTTTCTCAGACCTCAGTTTTCGTTCTAGGTTTATTTCTGGTTTTCAAGACTCCACCACTTTGTTCTTTATCGATTGGGATTTATATTATTCAGCTTTGGATCTCTTTTCCTCTACTGTCGATCAATCCATAACTTGTTTGAGAAGTCTTCCTGAACCTTACTCTTTCAATAAATCATGAACTCATCTCCTTGCTTTGTTGTGTTTGGTTTCGCCATGTGTGAGTAGATCCATAGCTAGGTTAAGGTTTTCAATGGTGAATTAGGGTGTTAATGGCTTAGCACAATTAGGAATGGAATTTATATGTCTTCGCCAATAGGGGTTCGTAATGCCTAGGTTAGTCTGATCACCTAGCCTATGATTTTTAGGTTAAACTTATTCATGAGAGTGCTCTAGGTTGCTAGAAAAATCATTGGTGAGCAATTGACGCGCAGCCAACGAGAGTTGATTGCTGCGGTTGATTGTGAACATATTGAACCTGTTTGTTAATGCTTATCGTCTTCATTAGATCCGGGCGAGAGTTTCGGTATCTAGGTTGTTAGATAAAGGTGTCGATACATCACGAGAGTGGGGCGACATTCATTTGTGTTTGAGTTCTAGACCGGTAGTTAATTAGCCCTGAATAGTTGCTCAGCCTTGTCCCTTAATCACCAGCGAAATACCTTGACCTAGTGCCTTTAATTAATTGTTTGCACCAATTTATTTTAGTTGTTTATTTGTTCCGAAAATTACACCAACCAATATTTTGTCTTAGCTTTAAATAAATTCTCATAATTTCATAGTGTAACCTTGGTCTCTGTGGATTCGATTCCTTTTATACTATTGCGATTGTTCTGTGCACTTGCAATATTTAATTGGGTTAAAACTCGACACATCACGTGCCTTGATTAAAAAGAACTTGAAAACTTGAGAAGAATGCTTACCACATGTTGAGTTTGCTTATAATCGATCAATGCATTCCGCCACCAAGTTTTCCCCTTTTGAATTTTTTTACGGCTTTAATCCTTTATCTCCTTTGGATCTAACCCCGTTGCCTTTGAGTGAAAGAGCAAGCTTGGATGGGAAAAAGAAAGCTGAACTTGTTAAACAGATTCATGAGAAAGCAAAGCACAATATCGAGGAGAAAACAAAGCTGTACGCCAAACAAGCTAACAAGGGCAGGCGCAAGATGATCTTTGAAGAGGGAGACCACGCTTGGATTCATCTAAGGAAGGAGAGATTTCCGGCTGAGAGGAAGTCTAATCTGATGCCTAGGATTGACGGTCCATTCCGAGTCACAAAGAGGATCAACGATAATGCTTACCAACTCGATCTCCAAGGTAAGTACAATGTGAGTTCAAGCTTTAATGTTGCTGACTTAATCCCTTTTGTTGCAGATGTTCCAGATTTGAGGACAAATCCTTTCCAAGAGGGAGGGGATGATGTGATCATGGATAGCTCATAGAAACAGCTTGAAACCGAGGATGCTTTGGCCGTACCAAGTGGACCAATGACAAGATCGAGAGCCAAAGAGTTTCAGAACACCATCACCGCATTACTCACTCAAGTTCAACCGACTAAAGCTCAGTTCGAGAACATGGAAAATCAAACCGTCTTGGTTGCTCGAGTGGACTAATAAACGGGTGATTCGTTTGTACTCTTTTTCCTAGCCTTTGGTTTTGTCCAAATGGGTTTTCCAAAGGAAGGTTTTAATGAGGCAAATGGGTCACTCTAATCCATCTTAGTCCACAAGAGTTAAACAAGTTTGGTCCAGGTTCAAGTCCAATAATTTTTGGATTTATTTTCTGAAGTCTCAAGCCCAAAGAAGAGATTAAATCAACCCAGCTCAATAACTATCTGATTAAAATCGGCCAAGGGAGTGGAGGAGTTGGCTTGGGACACTACAAGAGATATTCAAAAGTAGTTAATGTTTTCTTAATTTTCTATGAATTAATTCTAGCTTTTTCTTTACTCCATCTTTCTTTAAAACTCTTTTCTTGTACTCATTTTCGGATATCCAAGTTTTTTTATTAAAAATTGAGAGTGATTTCTCTTGTGTTCTTTGAAGAACAAAACCTGATTGTTGGTGAGTAATATCCTTCAATCAATCTGAATCAAGGTGTGTAATATCCGCGATTCAAACCTTGGCGTTTTCAAGTGTGTCATATCTTGGAAAAGTCATTGAGGAAATATCCAAGGTCTTCCGCAACCTTGGTGCGATCCATTCACTCCACCCCTATCTATCTATCCACTCCTTTCGTTCTACCCCTCGAAAGTGCCGGTTCTAGGGAGGATCATATCAAGATGCCTCACAAACTTTCTTCCTTCCTTTTTATTTTTTTATTTTCCCAGAAAACTAAACACAATCGTCTCTTTTATAAACATATCTCTACAAATTCTTTTTTTTCCAATCGATCAAACCTTTTTTTTTCCCGGATCATAATCCAAATGAATAGGATCAAGCTCTGACACCATGATAAATTTGATGAAAGTAAGTAACACAAATGTGTCCTTTTGTGTTAGATGATAGTAAATTATAAGATACATTTTGTAAATTGACATAAACATAAATGAAATAATATATTTAAAGATAAAGATAAATATGAAACACTAAGATATTGACAATTATCAATAATATTTTATCTAAAAAATATACAATTATCAATAATCTAATAGATCTTTTTTTTATCGTGGTTCGTAATCTCCATCAATCTCAATTTGATTTAGGTCGATCTCATTTATCTCCGAATACTTCAGTATACCCCCAAGCAAGTGACTAGGCGCGAACGTAGATTACAATCATTAGATGATATCTAATAGACAATTACAAACAAGGTTAAAAATGTACAAGACATACTTACACTTTTATTTTATGAGTCTATACTATTAAAAGGGAAGCACAATTTGAAAGTAACATTTAAGTGCTAATAATTACATATAATACCATTGGAAAAGAGAACAAAAAAACTCTCATTAATGGCAAAAATGCCATTCTATCTTAATCTAATCTATGTATCCAAACAACATTTACAGTTAATTCTCTATAATCTAAAAATATTAATTATTTACTATCTTAACAACCAAACACAATGATTTTAATATTAATTTTAAAACAAAATATTTATTTATTATCTTATTATAAGTTTCAAAAATTAACTAATGTAAAATTCAAAATTATGGAGCAATCTTCTCAAATTGAATTCAAATTTTTTTCTAATTAATAAATAAAATAATTATATATTTGAATAATCTTTATAAAAAACTTTTAACATGTAAACAAAAAGATAATTTAAAATATTAAAAATCATATTAATTATTAATTTTGCAAAATATATTAATTCAAATTGAGTTAATTAAAATTATTTAAGAAAAAGTTTTTTTAGGAATTAATTTTTTTCAAAATTTGTTAAGATTATGATTTAAAACTAAATAATGATTTGTAAACTACAAAAGCCATATTCTACAATCTATGAATATGATTTTAATACTAAAATAGATTTCCTAAAATATCTTTACACAATTAAAATCCATATATTGATGATAGAAAAAAAAATCTGATGCCATTAGTTTAAAAGTTACAAAATATTTAAACAAAAATTTTGATGTAAAATCCGAAATAATAATCAATTAAGATATTAAATTCATTTTTCAAATTCGCAGTAGGTAAACCTTATTTTTCTCATTAACTCCATCTCTCCCTATAAATATATAAAATTAAACTCACAAAAACTCATTAGCCACATTCTTTAGAAATCGATTTATCAAAGAAAAAAAGAACCTAATTTATTTATATTTTTGCTTAGAAAAGTTGTTTTTAAGATAATTTGTTGTTATCAGATAGTTTCTAATGATTCCACATACATTTTTTTATGTTTCTTTTTTTCAGGTGATATTTACTACATGGGACCCTTTCTCACGAGAAATTAACAATAATGAGATGCAACAGTTGGATTTGGTGACCAAGTTACACGATATTATGCCGTTAGTATATCTTTTGCTTTGATTATATTTAAATATCGATTGGCTTATGTGAAAATCATTCATTCAACTTTAGTATTTTTTATAATCTTAAATCAGATCGTGTTCTGTGTTAAATTTGCTATTTTATTTGGGTTTATGACTTGTCAAGAGACGCATATGAGTTCTCCGAAATAGTCAACCTCGAGAATGCCATCAGCCTTAACAAGTAACATTCTTTATTGCATAATTTGAAATGGTTTTTTCTATGTTAAGCTTCACGATTTTCACTGCCATGTGTTTCATCTACTAAGCTCAGAATCTTTGAAATAACACTAGCTAGAACATATTCTCCAAAACAAATTCAAAATTCAATTTTTTTATGTTAAAGAATAAATTTAGGATTTACAACGTTTAATCTCGTCTTCAGAATACGTTAATATATTTTTCAGAATACATTAACATCGTGTTCAGGATACTTTAAGTCATTAAGTCGTATTATGTTGGAGCAAGAGTGTAAGTCACTTGGTAATCAAACATCAGGTTTTAGTTTTGGTGGAGATCACATTTGTCTTTGTAGATCCGATCAAAGTAAATGAAGGTGTCAGGTTTATATAAATTTTAATATTTTTTTTTCAGGAAAAAAAAAAAAAAAAAAAAAAAAAATTTTTTTTTTTTTGGTTTTTTTTTTTTTTTTTTTTTATTTATATAAATTAATAATTATTTTTTTTTTTGTTTTTTTTTTTAAAAGTTAGGTTTTTGATAATAGGAGTTTATTGGTTTGAGGAATGGGTTTTTGTTCGAAAAGATTATTTACAACGTCAATATCGTCTTCTGAATACGTTAATATCGTCTTCAGAACACGTTAAACAAAAACCCATTCCTCAAAACCATAAACAACAAATATCAAAAACCCATCTTTTCGAACAAATCATGGCCACTAATGAAGGACCCGACAACTTCATTTACTTCGATCGGATCTAGAATGATGATGGTGATCGCCAACAAAACCAAAACCTGATGTTTGATTTCCAAGTGATTTACACTCTTGCTGCTGCACAAACCCATCTTTTCGAACAACTCATGGCCACCAATAAAGGACCCGAGACATTTATTTACATCGATCGGATCTACAAAGACGAGAGGTGATCTCCACCAAAAGCAAAACCAGATGTTTGATTTCCAAGTGACTTCCACACTTGCTCCTATAGAATATGACTTAACGACTTAACGTATTATGAAGACGATACTAACGTATTCTGAAGACAATATTAACATATTTTTAAGACTATATTAACGTAATTTGAAATTGTAAATGAAAGATTGCATAACTTTTATTAGAAACAAGAATTTTTTTTTTGTATTTTAATAAACACTACATATTTGATAAGTATCATATCTTTTAAGAGAATTGTTATTACTAATTAGTTTACTTGCGCATTGTCACGCACCATTTTCCTGGGATAGTATATGACTGTCGCGTTGCTTCTACGGGGCCATTCCGACTGCGGTAGGGTATCGTGCTTCAGTGAGGGGCGTGCATGATTCAGGTTGGAGAGACCTTTCGGAGATAGGCAGACTGACTTGGTTAAGTTCAGAGAGTTTTTCGCTGATCGAGGATCTTACTACGAATAAGGGATAAGGCCTTCTTTCTATAAACTGGTTGGGATCTAGAGCCGATCCTCTGATGAGTCCTAGGCGGGAAGAAAGCAGTCGAAGATGGTTCATGAGACGAAGGAGAATCGTGGAGATGATTGATTCCCACACGGTATTCCAGGAAAAGCCCATGACAAGTGGTATCAGAGTCAAAAACGTTGTGTATAATCTATGCCCAACTCCCGGTGCGAGTATGCATGGAGACGAGTAGGCGAGGAGCCTCGTTTGTTGGCATCAGAAGTCGAGGGCGAAGTGGTAAGTGCTGAACCCAGGCCTGTCATCTGAAATACAAAGAGTAAGTGCTTTGGGATGAGCCACTTGCCTAGAAACTAAGGTGAGGTTTCGAGTCTGTATATTGAGTGCGGATAAGATTTATCCTACAATGACATAACGTACGATCAAGGATTCTTTCCATGCACGAGGACGTGCACATTTATCAGTGGGGGAGAATATCATGCACCATTTTCTTGGGACGGCACATGACTGTCGTGTTGCTTCTAGGGGGCCATTCCGACATGGGTAGGGTATAATGCTTCATTGAGGGGCGTGAATGATTCAGGTTGGAGAGACCCTTTCGAGTTAGGCAGACCAACTTGGTTGAGTTCGGGGAGTCTATCGCTGATCAAAGATCTGATTATGAAGAAGGGATTAGGCCATCCTGTAGCATCCCTATCCCGGGAAAGTAGGGCTGATGCATTTGGTAGGTAAATGGATCAGGTAAGGGATGTGTAAAAGGGAAAATGTCTAAGTCATGAATGATATATGACTAGAAGAATCATGGAATAACCTAATGATATCGGGAGAGATCAAGGACAGGTTAAGAACTACTTAGTCATGGCCGAGAAACTGACCGAATGACTTAGCTAAGGAAAATAGGAGCTAAATCCACGAGCTAACCAGATAGGTAAGCTGGGGTAGCTAGACGAGCTTGGGTAATAGCTAGCTAGCTGAAATGCTAAGCTAAGCTAAGATGAAGATAGCCAAGCTGGAGTGATAGCTAAGCCAGAGTAATGGCTAAGGAGAAGGTAGCTAGATGGAGTGATAGCTAGCTGGAGTGGTAGCTAGCTGTAGGTAGCTAGCTGGAAGTACTAGCTTGCTCAGCTGACCGGTAGCTCAACCAGCTCGGTGGACTGATCGAGTACGGACCTAGCTGGGTGGACTGATCAGCTAGCTACCGAGCTAGGTTAAGTAAGGTAGCTGGGACGTGGATGGTTGGTACGTGAACCTTCTAACCGTCCAGGGCAGGAATTGTGTAGCCGATCGATAGACAGGCGGAACTGCCGAGTAGAGCATTTACTCGCCAAGGGATCGATATAGACTACAGAAAGGAATGATGATGATGATAAATCATCATTCCCATCCGGGGGGGACAAAAAGCTCTCTCTCCTAGACTGATGGCTTTTCGACAAACGAGAGGAATCACCGGGAATAGGAAGACAGCAAGGGAAGACTATCAAAAGACTATGAATAAGGATTCGCCTAAGGGAAGATCATCTTGGGTCGAGAGTGACACCGATTGGAGTATCGGTAATCACATGAGTGACTTGGTGGGTCGAATTACCAATACCAATGGTTAAATCGGTGAAGAACAAACCCACAAGGAAACTCATCGGCTAAGTACGTACCAGTCAAAGGTGAATCAATAAGTCGTGTATCGATGGTAATGTCCGATACGGATATTATGGGTGGTCTGGGGTAGTATGGGCTTGATCGGCCAACGGGAGGAAAAGAGTACAAATGACTTCGCATCCTATCGTATGGCTAAGTAACGAAGTGATGGAGTAATATGTGGAGTTAAGTAATGCACGGTAAGGTAGGTGTACTACACGGTATACACGGCTAACCTATCGGCATACTTGGGAGATGATCGGGTGAATCAAAGTACGGATCAAGAAAGGATTTGAATCTGTATATTGGTCAAAGCATGGAGACGATCCAAACTTATTGGTTAAGTAGGATTTCATATGCTGCCGTAGAGTCAAAGGTGACAAACGGATATAATACAATACTTGGCCGACTTAAGGATTGATCTTAAGCCAACGGGA
This sequence comes from Cardamine occulta, assembly GCA_028015245.1. Classification (NCBI taxonomy): domain Eukaryota; kingdom Viridiplantae; phylum Streptophyta; class Magnoliopsida; order Brassicales; family Brassicaceae; genus Cardamine; species Cardamine occulta. The sequence goes on along the minus strand of CM051372.1, from coordinate 11,842,279 downwards.
AAGACGATAAAACTGGTATAAGGGATTGGTCAAAACGAGACCAAGGGTAAAAGAAATTCCGCTGCGTAAGATGAAAGAATAAGGGAATGGCCAAAGGAAAGATCTATTTGCATTAAGTTTTTATAAATTTTACAAAATGAAAATTAAGCTTCAAAAAAAATGTTTTTGTAGTGTTTAAGTTTACACTGGTTTATAACAATTTAGAAAACAAATTACAAATTTAATTTTTCAGAATGAATGCAAATATCAAAATAGATTTGAGAATATACCTCTCATGAAGATGAACTCTTCTCTTTCATCTAAGATTTTAGGGTACGGCGTGATTGAATTATGAAAAATGAAAAACTGTTATATTATTATATATATGGGTGTCGTATGACCTAATGGGCCAAGCCCAATTTCGTAAAATAAGTGACATAATCATTTCTTTTGTTAACACCATGTCCCACATATGTATATATATATATATATATATATATATGAATAGTTTGCTTATTGTTCTAAATTTGTATTTGAAAAATTATTTTGCACAATGATGTTTTTGATATTTTTCTTAGCATCATCGTTTGAGAACTTAAAAAGAATTGCTTTCAACTGTTGTATCCAATAGTTCAAGCTTTATTCTTTGGATTATGGCTGGAACAGAAAATTTTACCATTAGCAAGTGTTTCCCATTCATGAGTTTTATTACGTTTTGTAATAAAATTTGTAGTTTTTCTTTTTTTAAAAAGAGAAATTGATATTTTTTTTGGATGCATAGTCCTCAAACAAATTGAAAACTAAGACTTGTATTTTATGCTTTTGGAGGTAATCGTAAAACTCTTATTGAATTAGATATGTATTTTGTGAAAAGTTTTTGAAAAACTAAATTCTCTTGTGAGTGTTATTTTTATAAGAGAAATCATCTTGTATGAATTGTTTGTTTATTTGAAAATCTTTTTCTAAAAATTTTAATTCGTTCAAAATATTGTCTGTAATAGCAGAAAAAGTTGGACTTGTTAGCTCAGATTTTGAATAATTATTGTTTTCCGTTGTATAAACCAGTTTTCATATTTGAGATTGAAAATTAACATATCTCATGGAGTTTGGAATCTCAGAAATTGAAAATCTTGACTGAAATTTTGGAGATTTTTCCATGCTAGAAAACTGTCATACTATTTGGGAGACTCTTCCTAAATCTATAGTCTCTTGATGAGATGGAGATCCAGATAGATAATTATCTATGTAACCATCTCACTAGTAAAAAAACAGTGTATAGCCACGAAATGTTTTGTAGCTAAGTCCTAATATTCATGGCTATATGGAAAATAGCCACGCAGTGTGACGGAAAAACAGTGTATAGCCACGAAATGTTTTTTTTTTATTTTATTTTTTGGTCCGATCAATTTTTTTTTTTTTTTAACAACTCAGAATTAAAACTAGAACTAAAAATAAGATCAACAAGAGAATTATGATCAAAATAAAAATAAATTGACTAATCCCCCAAACTATTGATCCGATCGAATAGAAAAGAAAGACTAGAGAAGATAAAAGAAATCGAAGATGAAAAGATAGAGAATGTAAGAAGATGGAAAGGTGAGAAGATGATAAGACAAATACCAAACCAGGAAGTGTGCTCTGATACCACTTGATATGATCCTCCCACGGAATCGGCACTTTCGAGGGGTAGAACGAAAGAATAGATAGATGGATAGTGATGAAGTGAATGGATCACACAAAGGTTGCGGAAGACCTTTGATATTTCCTCAATGACTCTTCCGAGATATGACACACTCGAGATCGTCAAGGTTTGAATTGCGGATATGACACACCTTGATTCGGATTGATTGAAGGATATTACTCACCAACAATCAGGTTTTGTTCTTCAAAGAACACAAGAGAAAATCACTCTCTGATTTTTAATAAAAAGAAGTCTGTCTTTTCTCAAATGAGTTTACATGAATATAAAGAAAAGAAAGCTTGAAAACCAAGCCTAAGTCAATAATAAATTGTCTTGGAACTAAAATAAAATAAAGATAGTAAGTTGAATATGGATTCAACCCTTAGACTCCCCCATACATGCATCTAGAGTGACTCTTGAACTTATTTTCGTCACTCTCTTGGGCCTGAAAAATAAGTGACTCCCTTTAGGCTTCTTTGACTTGTAAGTAGGTCTAAAGTGGGCTGGACTTGATAGTTAATATCCCCAAATGAATTCTGCATATTCTGGTGAACTCTTGTGAACTTAGATGGATTAGAGTGACCCATTTGCCTCATTAAAACCTTCCTTTGGAAAACCCATTAGGACAAAACCAAAGGCTAGGAAAAAGAGTACAAACGAATCACCTGTTTATTAGTCCACTCGAGCAACCAAGACGGTTTGATTTTCTATGTTCTCGAACTAAGCTTTAGTCGGTTGACCTTGAGTGAGTAATGCGGTGATGGCGTTCTGAAACTCTTTGGCTCTCGATCTTGTCATTGGTCCACTTGGTACGGCCAAAGCATCCTTGGTTTCAAGCTGCTTCTGTGAGCTATCCATGATCACATCAAATTAGATATGTATTTTGTGAAAAGTTTTTGAAAAACTTAATTCTCTTGTGAGTGTTATTTTTATAATAGAAATCATCTTGTATGAATTGTTTTTTTATTTGAAAATCTTTTTCTAAAAAGTTTAATTCGTTCAAAATATTGTCTGTAATAGAAGAAAAAGTCGGACTTGTTAGCTCAGATTTTGAATAATTATTGTTTTCCGTTGTATAAACCAGTTTTCGTATTTGAGATTGAAAATTAACATATCTCATGATGGAGTTTGGAATCTCAGAAATTGAAAATCTTGACTGAAATTTTGGAGATTTTTCCATGATAGAAAACTCTCATACTATTTGGGAGACTCTTCCTAAATCTATAGTCTCTTGATGAGACGGAGATCCAGATAGATAATTATCTATATCATCATCTTGGTTGTTTCTAAAGAATGAAAGTTTAACTTTTCTGTCTTGGAATTGTTCAATGTAATTTTATCGTGTGCTTGGCTCTATAGGTTCTAGAGGTTTAAATGGTTTTGGTTGAACCGCTCATTCGAGAACCGTCATGGTCAGGTTAGTGTCTCCACGCCGTCGGTCTTTTTCTTTTGGTAGCATGGTGACAATCTTCATCTGCAGGTGTAATTGTTCTCCATATCATCATTTTGTATTATGACATTGACAGCAACCCCCATCATCTTCTTTTTATAATATTCTTTTCTCCATGTGGCCAAGCTGGCTCACAATCTTTCTTCCTTCCTTTTTATTTTTTTATTTTCTCACGAAACTAAACACAATCGTCTCGTTCATAAACATATCTCTGCAACTTCTTTTTTTCCAATCGATCAAACCTTTTTTTTTCTCTCTCTCTATCATAGCCGAATCATAATCCAAATGAAAAGGATCAAGCTCTGACACCATGAAAAATTTGATGAAAGTAAATAACACAAATGTGTCCTTGAAGAATTATATTAGATGATAGTAAATTATAAGATATATTTTCTAAATTGACATAAACATAAATGAAATAATATATTTAAAGATAAAGATAAATATGACTAACTAAGATATTGAAAATTATCAATAATCTTTTATCTAAAAACATACAATTATCAATAATCTAATAGATACTTTTTTTATCATGGTTCGTAATCTCCATCAATCTCAATTTGATTCAGGTCGATCTCATTTATCTCCGAATACTTCAGTATACCCCCAAGCAAGTAACCAGGTGCAAACGTAGAGTATAATCATTAGATGATATCTAATAGACAATTTGAATTTACAAACAAGGTTAAAAATGTACAAGACATACTTACACTTTTATTTTATGAATCTATACTATTAAAAGGGAAGCACAATTTGAATGTGACATTTAAGTGCTAATAAAATTACATATAATACCATTGGAAAAGAGAACAAAAAAAACTTTCATTAATGGAAAAAATGTCATTCTATTTTAATCTAATCTATGTATCCAAACAACATTTACAGTTAATTCTCTATAATCTAAAAATATTAATTAATTACTATCTTAACAACCAAACACAATGATTTTTAATATTATTTTAAAAACAAAATATTTACTTATTATCATATTCTAAATTTCAAAAATCAACTAATGTAAAATTCAAAATTATGGAGCGATCTTCTCAAATTGAATTCCATTTTTTCTAATTAATAAATAAAATAATTATATATTTGACTAATCTTTATAAAATAACTATTAACATGTAAACAAAAAGATAATTTAAAATATTAAAAATCGTATTAATTATTAATTTCACAAAATATATTAATTCAAATTGAGTTAATTTAAATTATTTAAGAAAAAAAATTTTATTTTCAAAATTTGTTAAGATCGTGATCTAAAACTAAATAATGATTTGTAAACTACAAAATCCATATTCTACAATCTATTAATATGATTTAAACACAAAAATAGATTTCCTAAAATATCTTTACACAGTTAAAATCCATATATTGATGATAGAAAAAAAAAATCTGATGCCATTAGTTTAAAAGATACAAAATATTTAAACAAAAATATCTAAACAAAAAAGTTGATGTAAAATCCGAAATAATAATCAATTAAGATATTAAATTCATTTTTCAAATTCGAAGTAGGTAAACCTTATTTTTCTCATTAACTCCATCTCTCCCTATAAATATATAAAATTAAACTCACAAAAACTCATTTGCCACCTTCTTTAGAAATCGATTTATCAAATAAAAAACGAACCTAATTTCTTCATATTTTTGCTTAGAAAAGTTGGTTTTACGATAATCTGTTGCTATCAGATATTTTCTAATGATTTTACATATATTTTTATGTTTCTTTTTTTTTCAGGTGAAATTTACTACATGGGACCCTTTCTCACGAGAAATTAACAAGAATGACATGCAACAATTGGATTTGTGACCAAGTTACACGATATTGAGCCGTAAGTATATCTTTTTGCTTTGATTATATTTAAATATCGTTTGACTTATGTGGAAATCATTCATTCAACTTTAATCTTTTTTATAATCTTAAATCAGATCGAGTTTTGCGTTAAATTTGCTATTTTATTTGTGTTTATGACTTATCAAGATACGGATATGAGTTCTCCGAAAAAGTCAACCTCAAGAAAGACATCAGCCTTAACAAGTAACTTTCTTCTTTGATGTGTTATTTAATTTTTTTTTTCCTGTGTTGGTGTATATAAAAACATTGGCGATCTCGAAGCCTTACTTAAAATCATAAAATCATCTATACTATTATATCAAAAATACTAAATATTAAAAATGAACCATATTTATGGGAAGGAAGCAAACTATTTTATAAAAAGCATGGATTTTGAAATCAAAACATTAGCTTAAATAAAAATACCTATGCTGTTAGCAAGTGACACAATGCTTTTCAAACTGATTCAGAGTTGGAAACATGTCGAAATTGATAAAATCTCCCTAGCCATGGGGAAATGTTGCATATCTTGCTAGTGCCAGAGATTTGAGTGTATACTGGAAACTCCAAAATCATATTAAATAGCTCAAATAAACCACTGAACAAAAAAATTAGAGTTAACTAGTAAGCATCTGAAATATAGTTACTTTGCAAAGTTCTAATTCCTTACATGAACCATAATTTAACGAAACTAAGGAACTACACATGGTTTATTAGAAGGAAGCCAACTATTTTGTAAAAAGCATGAGTTCTCAAATCAAATCATTAGCTCAAATACAAAAGACCTAAGCTATTAACAAGTGAGACAATGCTTTTCAAACTGATTCAGAGTTGGAATCATGTCGAAATCAATAACATCTTCCTAGACATTCCTTTCAATTCATAGATGTGGATCTCAGACCTATGAATGGAGATATTCTCGAAACTCACAAAGAAAAAATGAGAGATTGTGGCAAATATTGCTATTTCTAGTGCTAGAGATTAGAGTGTAAACTGAAAACTCCAAATCATATTGAATCCCTCAAATAACAATGATACACAAAAGCTCAACCAACACATCTACTCAAGAGCTTAAATTGAAGAACTTCTGTTCTAGAAAAGGCTACAATCCCAGCAGTCAACAAACCACCAAACTAACCAATAAAATCATATGTCAGCTCCATCAAACTGTAGAAACAGAGAAAAAAAAAAGCTTTACAATGTTGGGATATTTGGTGCTAGGAGCAGAAACAAGAGAAGCAGTATGAACCAAATGATAAAGAGAAGCCATTTGCCACACCTGAAACTAAACAAAAAAAACCTTAACTTTTTCTGACAAATGCAAATAAGAAATGTAATAAAGCAATCAAATTTTTGAACAATTTCGGAATCCGAAACCTGTTTGTAAGAAGGGTTTTCTGGTTAAAATATATGAGCACTGTAAGTTCTCAAACGAAGAGCAGCCATACCTATAACAGTAAATAAATCAGTACCTTCGTTACAGACATCAAATCAAAGATCATTACTTTAATCGATAACTCTCACCGGAAACTGCGGCAACTTTGTGCCTAAACTAGTATAATTTGAGTTAAAAGCTCACAAATTCTGTCTAAATATCGAAGAGTCTGTTAAATGCTCGTAGAGTCTGCTAACTATTCTACAGAGTTCACTAGACATTTGCAAAGTCTGCCAACTATTCTCGTAAAGTTTGTCAAATAGCCGCAAAGTCTGTTAGATACTTGTAGAGTCTGCTAATTACTTCGTACAGTATGTCGGTTACTCCACAGGGTTTGCAAAGTCTGTTAAATATGTACAAAGTCTGTCAGATCCTTGCATAGTCTGTCAGATACTCGAACAGTCTACCAAATACTCGCAGAGTGTGCCAAATGCTTGAAGAGTTGGCCAAAAGTATTTTTGGAAAAAAATTTCTTCAAATTTTTAATATGTTATTGTGGATATTTCAAAAATAAAATGAATTATTGTGGCAAATCACCCTTTAATATATCACCAGACATAAGAACATTACCTCTCTTATACTATCTTTGACTAATTGAAAGAAAACTAGGTTAGGGAAGAAGACGTCACAAGATCCGCGTCCCAGCCCAATGATCCATTTGAGCCTAAATGTTTGGGTGGGCGATCTCGGTATAACACCCGTCCCGCCACACATGCCAAGACAGTGTGTTATTCTTTGGTCTCGCCTATAATGTTTTCTTCAAAAGTTCACCAATGACCAAAACTTCAAACCGCAAATCCTAACCTTAAGAAAAAGGGAAAAAGGGGGGTGAGTAATGAATTACTCAGTGAAGAGATCATTTCCGCTCAACGGAAACATAAAACACTTTCCATTCATATGCAACAATCATCAAAACGCATTAACCTAAACATTAGCAAACATATATCATGTTCTTCTTGACAAGCGATAACATACATGACATCTCTCTTACCCATAGCAAGAGGTCCATACATCGGTAGGTTCAACCATCCTCGTGATGGCTTTTAGAACCTCATGAGAGGAGGTTGGCACTTGTGGCTCAGACACTCTCAATCTGGGCTTGTCAGTTATTCCTGATGTGCATGTTAACCCGACCACCCATCATAGTCCAATAATGTGATTCTCCATCACACATACATAAATACATGCTCATGCACTTTCGCATACATACATACATACATACTCGTACTTGACACCATCATAAATAAACATTATCATCAAACATCATAATCATGCATACTAAATATCCATTTAACAAGCATCAAAACATATAATTTCTTATTCAATCCTGAGCAAGAAGATCTAAGCCTACATGTCATGATTCATTAAGCATAAAAAAAGAAAGTATCACTAAGCTTTCGAAGATCAAACCCTCGTCTTTGCTTTGCTTTCTTTTTTCTGAACTTTCCTTTTCTAGATTTTCCTATTCGGGACTTTCTTTTTCTGGACTTTTCTATTTAGCATCTTATTTTGTGTTAATACTGAAAATATATATAATTGTTTAAGTAATTAAGAGATATATTAATATATAACTAAATATATATATATATATATATATATATCTTGAATACTTAAACTATAGTATACTTTATTGATTAAACAAAATTCTGATTTTATTGAAATATTGCTAAAATAAAATATCTAGGTATAAAAGTTGTAAATTTATAACATTACAGTTTTTGTTAACAATTAATACAAATTTAAATAAATTTAAATAAATGTACTTCTTTCTTCTCTTCTATTCGTATTTTCAAATACATTTTAAAAACTAATAGAAAAAGGCCTTTGAGCGGCAGAGAAAAAAAACCCAACAAAACCTAGGTGACATCCTCGACGGAATCTTGATCTCTCTTTCCGGTGAGTGGTGGCTCTCACCATTGCCGGAAAAGGGATCAGCTTTGTCTCTGCTTTCTCCTCCGGCTTCTAGTTCTTCGAGATTTCAAGGGGTCGTTTAATTTCTTCTTTGTCCTGTCAAGGTGATTCTTCCTTTTCCTCTGGCATCTTCCATTGACTTGGATTGCGGCTTTTTTCTTGACTAGTGTTGGCTCTATTTCGCCGAAGGCTTTCTCTCCTCTTCCCCTGCCTTCACGATTTGGTTTCTCCTTTCCTCGACCTCGAAAATGGGGTTGCTCTTCCTTGATTTCAGACAAGCTAAAAGTCGTTGAGGTTGCCTCCTTTCTATCAGTGTGGTCTGCAGTTGTATGGGGCATTTAGTTGCAGTGGCTCGTGCCTATGTTTGCTCCCTCTTCCTCCTCTGGCTCTCCTAGATGTGGTGTTTCTACTGTCCTCTCCAGTATGCTCTCCCTTGTCTTGGATTAGTTAAGTTCTCACTTTCAGCGATTTGCTAAATGTCATCTAGGCTCTGCTCCGTCTTTAGCGTGGATGCTTCTTATGTTAGCTTAGGTTTTGTGTTTGATGGAGGGTTCTTTGTTGTCTCGGCTTTTGCTTTTTGGGCCTCATGGATCTGTCATTGTGTGGTGGTTTTGGTTGTCATTTGGTCTTGGATAATTGCATGGATTCAAGGGTTTTGATTGTCTGTTTGGACGTGGTGCTTTGCTTGGCTGGCTTCTTATTGCTCCTTCAAGGGTTATTATCTTCCTTGTCATTCTATAGCCACCTCTTCCTCATGGTAAGTGTATCCTTGCATTAGGTTTTGTTGTCTACAGAGCTAGCTCTTGGCGGCTTCGTTTCCTTTGTTCCTGCACTCTACTTATGCTCGGTGGTGGATTTAGTTATTTGGATGTATTTGATCTTGGGGCTTTAAATGCGATTGGAGGGAGTGTTTGAGTTATTTGGTTGGCCCTCTTCCTAGAGTGGATGCTCTTTCGGCATGTTGGGAGCTCTGATCTTCTAAGAGAGTATTGAATGGCAATGCTCTCCCGATACCGTCGTTCGTCGTTTCGTTGTGTGGGACAACGGCTCGTCCAAGGACTCTTGGTTTCTTTGTCATTGAGTGAATGCTTATCCTTTTAGTATCCTTTTTCTGCAATTTAATTGTTGCTCTTATGTATTATTTAGATGAAACACATGGCAGTGTAAATCGTGAAGCTTAACATAGAAAAACCATTTCAACTTATACAATATTTGTTGTGGAGACTTTTTGCTTGAGTTCAGAAAAGCTGCTCAAGTATTTGGTGGGACTGGAGACTCAATGGAGGCGCAAGTACTAAGTTAGCTAGCCTCTCTCTCTCTCTCTGTTTATTCAATCTGGCTTATGATGTGTATTGTAAGTTGATTAGCTTGTTGAATTGTTGTAGAAAGCAAGGAAGGAGAAGAGAAAAGTTGATGCAGTCATGGCCCTTAAGTACATCAGCGAGACGAAATCTGAGTCTATGTTTCCTCTTTAAGTTTCTTGAAAAGCTGACCGTGTCTCAAACAGCTTCTCACATTCCGCAATCTTATCTTGAACCAATGAGAGATCTTTCCTCTTTCTCTCCATCTCCCCTTCTAATTCTCTCCTGCCATTTCCAATCCTCCCCAAATGCTCCTTCTCTTCGTTAACCTCACCACGATGCCTCTCAAGATCAATATTCATTTGCTCTAACTGTTTCTCTTTCAACTCACCCTCACCCTTAGTCTTCATTAGTTTTGAGGACAGTGTCTCAAATCGCTTCTCACATTCCGCTATTTCATCTAAAACCACCGGTAGATATTCCCTCACTCTCTCTATTTCCTCTTCCAATTCTCTCTTCCCAGTTTTACTCTCATCTATCTGAAGATCAATACTCTTTTTTTTTAGTACGATGAGTGCATCAACCTTTTTATGCAGAAGGTGTGGTTTAAAACAACATGACTTCTGCTTAAGTAAATGGTTTCTTAACTGACTAATAACCACTCAAATAAAATTTACTTTCTGTATTGTGGGACAACTCTATGGTCTCTATTCAATGTCGAATCAGCAGATTAGTGTCAATCTTTGGTCAAAAATCTCATAATATCTATTATTTCGGTTTCTCTAAATGTTGGTCAAAAACAATTCAGTGTAAAAAGGGAAAAATATAGAATTTTTTTTATGCTAATTAACAGCAGAGGTAAGATTCGTGATTGTCACTCTATTTTCTTCATTTGTCTTTCTTCTCTTCTATTAGTATTTTCATTTAAACCGTATTTTCATATTTGTTTTTGAAAATAAACTGCCGCCAAAATGAAAGAAACAAAAAAGTATATTTTCTCCTGACGTTTGTTTCATTTTTACTTTTAAAATAAACATTTGAAGTACAGTTACTTTAATTTTTGGTAATTGTTAACAAAAACTGTAATGTTTATACATTTATAAATTTGATACCTAGATTTTTTTAGCAATATTTCAATAAAATCACAATTTTTTTTAATCACAATTCGGTTAATCTTGTATGGCCTTCAAGATTGGTAAAAAGTTCAGGATAAGCAGAGCGCATCTTATCCTCGGGCTCCCAAGTGTCTTCTCGGATACCGTCCAATTTCCAAAACAGACTTATACCATTTTTATTTACTAAAGTTTTATTTATATATAATATCTTAGTTTCTCTCTATTTAGACTGTCCACATAATCAAACTAAATTTAATAACATAATTAATTCATGCATGCTCTTTATAAAAATAAAATTATATATAATATTTATGCACACTAAATATTATTAAACCAGTATATTAAAATATCAATTAAATGGAAGAGTGAAAATTTTCTAAAAATTATTAGTGATTAAAGGCTCAAGTTTCTTGAGTTTTAAGTGTCACACTCACAAAAATTTTTTCCAAATAAATAGATAACTAATATAGTTTAAATATTTAATATCACTATAAATATCAAAAAGATTTTTTAAAAACACTTAAAAAAACTTATATCCAAAAAAGAATGTCTTTTAAATATGTATTGAAAAATATAAATGATTTATATAAAAACAATTTGAATAAATTTAAGATGATTCTAGAGAAAAAAAACAACTAATTCTGACAATTAGAAGAGAAAAGAGAATACTTGAATAATAATAAGTTCTAAAAAATAATAGGATGTTATTTATAATAAGAAATAATTGAAAATTTAATTTGAAATCGGAAATGAAAGACTGCACAACTTTTATTCGAAATAAGAGTTTTTTTTTGTATTTTAATAAACACTACATATTTTATAAGTATCATGTCTTCTAAAAGAATTGTGATTACTGATTAGTTTACTTGCGCATTGCCACACACCATTTTCCTGGGATAGTATGTGACTGTCGCGTTGCTTCTGCGGGGCCATTCTGACTAGGGTACGGTATCGTGCTTCAGTGAGGGGCGTGCATGATTCAGGTCGGAGAGACCCTTTGGAGATAGGCATACTGACTCGGTTAAGTTTGGGGAGTCTCTCGCTGATCGAGAATCTGACTACGAATAAGGGATTAGGCCATCCTTGTACAAACTGGTTGGGATCTATAGCCGATCCTCTGATGAGTCCTAGGCGGAAAGAAACCAGTCGAAGATGGTTCATGAGACGAAGACTGAGTCAAAAATCGTGGAGATGATCGACTGCCACACGGTCTTCCGGGAAAAAGCCCAAGACAAGTGGTATCAGAGTCAAAAACTGTGTGTATCATCTACGCCAACCTCCCGGTGCGAGTATGCATGGAGACAGGTAGGCTGGGAGCCTCGTTTGTTGGCGTCAAAAATCAAGGGCAAAATGGTAAGTGCTGAACCCACGCCTGTCATGTGAAAGACGAAGAGTTTGCACTTTAGGATGAGCCACTTACCCGAAAACTAAGGTGAGGTGTCGTGTCAGTATATCGAGTGGGGATAAGATTTATCCCACAATGACATAACGTACGATCAAGGATTTTTTCCACACACGAGGACGTGCACATTTATCGGTGGGAGAGAATGTCATGCACAATTTTCTTGAGATGGTATGTGACTGTCGTGTTGCTTCTGCGGGGCCATTCCAACTGGGGTAGGGTATCATGCTTCAGTGAGAAGCATGCATGATTCAATGAGAAGTGTGCATGATTCAGGTTGGAGAGATCCTTTCAAGTTAGGCAGACCAACTCGGTTGAGTTCGGGGAGTGTGTCGGTGATCAAATATTTGATTATGTAGAAGGGATTATGCCATCCCTGCACAAACTAGTTGGGAATCTGGAGACGATCCCCTGATGATTCATAGGCAAGATAAAACCATTTATAGTAGAAAATTTATCTTTTTATGAAATAAATTTTCATTTATAGTAAAATATTTCTATAATGATTTACCTTTTAAAATTATTATAATTTAAATTAAAGATTCATATTAATCTTTATAAATAATTTAATAACTTTATAACATTGAAATCTCATAAAACGCGCAAAGATAATCATCTAGTTCTTATAATGAGTCAAAAGATTTAAACCAATAAATCTTAAAAGCAAAAAAAAACTCACCATTCTATATTGTTGGCGATGAACTCGAACGTCTCCTCATGAGTTTTCTTTTTTTCTCCATCACTAATAAAGTTAATCAATATGTTAATTGAGTGTGCACAATCCTCCGATTTCATCTCCGACTTTAAGATCTATTTGCATTAAGTTTTTATAAATTTTACAAAATGAAAATTAAGCTTAAAAAAAAAGAGAGGCTATGTAGTGTTTAAGTTTGCACTGGTTTATAACCTTTTAGAATACAAATTACAAATGTAATTTTCCAGAATATATGCAAATATCGAAATAGATTTGAGAATATACCTCTCATGAAGATGAATGGTTCTCTTTCACCTAAGATGAGTTATGAAAAATAAAAAGCTGTTATATCATTATATATATGGGTGTCGTATGACCTAATGGGCCAAGCCCAATTTCATAGAATAAGTGACATTATCATTTCGTTTTTTTAACACCATATCCCACACATATATATATATATATATATATATATGAATAGTGCTTAATGTTTTAAGATTCTTTTTTAACAATTATTTTGCACAATGATGTTTTCGATATTTTTCTTATCATCATCGTTTGAGAACTTAAAAAGAATTGCTTTCAATTGTTGTATCCAATAGTTCAAGCTTTATTCTTTGGAGGATGGCTGGAACTGACAATCTTACCATTAGCAAGTGTTTCCCATTAATGAGTTTTATTACGTTTTGTAATAAGATTTGTAGTTTTTTTTTAAAAAAGGGAAATTGATATTGTTTTTGGATGCATAGTCCTCAAACAAATTGAAAACTAAGACTTGTATTTTGTGAAAAGTTTTTGAAAAACCAAATTCTCTTGTGAGTGTTATTTTTATAGTATAAATCATCTTGTATGAATTGTTTGTTTATTTGAAAATCGTTTTTCTAAAATGTTTAATTCATTCAAAATATTGTCCGTACTAGCAGAAAAATTCGGAGTTGTTAGCTAAGATTTTGAATAATTATTGTTTTCCATTGTGTAAACCAGTTTTGGTATTTGAGATTGAAAATTAACATATCTCATGATGGAGTTTGGAATCTCAGAAATTGAAAATCTTGACTGAAATTATGGAGATTTTTCCATGCTATGAAACTCTCATGCTATTTGGGAGACTCTTCCTAAATTTATAGTCTCTTGATGATATGGAGATCCAGATAGATAATTATCTAGATAATCATCTTGGTTGTTTCTAAAGAATGAAAGTTTAACTTTTCCGTCTTGGAATTGTTCAATGTAATTTTAACGTGTGTTTGGCTCTATAAGTTCTAGAGGTTCATATGGTTTTGGTTGAACCGCTCATTCAAGAACCCATTCATCAAGATTATTGTTAAGGTCGTCATGGTCAGGTTAGTGTCTCCACTCCGTCGGTCTTTTCCTTTTGGAAGCGTGGTGACAATCTTCATCTGCTGGTGTAATGGTTCTCCATATCATCGTTTTGTATTAATGAAATTCACAACAACCCCTATCGTCTTCTTTTTAGGATATTCTTTTCTCCATGTAGCCAAGATGCCTCACAAACTTTCTTCCTTCCTTTTTATTTTTTCTTTTCTCACGAAACTAAATACAATCGTCTCTTTCATAAACATATCTCTCCAACTTTTTTTTTTCAATCGATCAAACCTTTTTACTCTCTCTCTCTAACATAGCCGGATCATAGTCCAAATGAATAGGATCAAGCTCTGACACCATGATAAATTTGATGAAAGTAAAGAACACAAATGTGTCCTTGAAGAATTATATTAGACGATAGTAAATTATAAGATACATTTTCTAAATTGACATAAACATAAATGAAATAATATATTTAAAGATAAAGATAAATTTTACAAACTAAGATATTGACAATTATCAATAATCTTTTATCAAACAAGTACAATTATCAATAATCTAATAGATATTTTTTTTATCGCGGTTCGTAATCTCCATCAATCTCAATTTGATTCAGGTTGATCTCATTTATATCCGAATAATTCACTACACCCCTAAGCAAGTGACCATGTGCGAACGTAGATTATAATCATTAGATGATATCTAATAGACAATTAGAATTTACAAACAAGGTTAAAATGTAAAAGACATACTTACACTTTTATTTTATGAATCTATACTATTAAAAGGGAAGCACAATTTGAAACTAACATTTAAGTGCTAATAAAATTACATATAATTCCATTGGAAAAGAGAACAAAAAAAACTCTCATTAATGGCAAAATTGTCATTCTATCTTAATTTAATCTATGTATCCAAACAACATTTACAGTTAATTCTCTATAATCGAAAAATATTAATTATTTACTATCTTAACAACCAAGCACAGTGATTTTTAATATTAATATTAAAACAAAATATTTACTTATTATCTTATTATAAATTTCAAAAAATAACTAATGTAAAATTTGAAATTATGGAGCAATCTTCTCAAATTGAATTCAATTTTTTTTCTACTTAATAAATAAACTAATTATATATTTGACTAATTTTTATAAAAAATATTAACATGTAAAAAAAGATAATTAAAAATATTAAAAATCATATTAAATATTGATTTTGCAAAATATATTAATTCAAATTGAGTTAATTTAAATTATTTTAAGAAAAAAACATATAGCCCGCATCACTATGCAAAACTGTAACACACATATTTTCTTCTTGCTCACAGCAAGATCTCTACATCCATACCAGATACAATCATCTCGTATGTGCATGTAATCTATATGTTCCACTAGGCTCGTCAACCAGTTAATGGGCTACAGTGACCCGTCGGTTCACTGTAGTCCATTTTCCACTGTTTATCATAATATCATATCATCTTGTCATCACAATGACATCAAATCATCACATAGAAAATATCATATATCATCCTATTATCAAAAATCATCAAAACGATCCTCATGTCCATCAACAAGTTATAAAAAATAAAACAATAAGATCTAATCCTATACGAGAGAATATGGATGCATAAAAATAGAAACATGGTGTCGCGTTTCTATAGATCACACCCTCACCTTACCCACGATGTGTTGTAAATAAGGGAAATGTGAACGGTATCGTGATGAACATCGAACTTGGATAATGAAGAATTGTGCACGAGAGCACATTCTTTAAAGAGTATTTTGACCCTTATCAAGCCTTGGGTTAAACGAAACCCCTTGTAGGATAAGACAAAAAAAGTTTCCTCTTGTTTTAGGCTAATATACAAGAGATACATATAAGTTTCTAGTGTTTTGATCTTTCGGTATGTTAGAATTCTCTTTTCTCTTGTTTTTCTTGTTTTACTTTTATCAATGCACATGAGAAGCTTTTATAGAGACAATGGTAAGCAATTATTCATCAAATAAACCACCAATGGTTGCAATGGTT
The DNA here is from genome assembly GCA_028015245.1 of Cardamine occulta. Classification (NCBI taxonomy): domain Eukaryota; kingdom Viridiplantae; phylum Streptophyta; class Magnoliopsida; order Brassicales; family Brassicaceae; genus Cardamine; species Cardamine occulta. The sequence continues at coordinate 11,826,117 of CM051372.1, read as the reverse complement.
CATAAAATAACTACCAACCCAATAGCTGCATAGATTAAGTCAAACGGTTGCAAAGATTCACTAAAAGGATTTTACCGATTCATTTAAGGGAAATTTAGAAAAACAGAGCTTTTTAAAACTTATGTCTATTTATACCTTTTTTTGTTTTTTATGGTGATCTACTCTTTTTTAAATGTGAAATTCGAATTTAACCTCTAATTCAAAAAATTTTGAACAAAATTAAAAATCCAAATTCTCTAACTCATGTAGAGTCTTTACCTTTTAAGTATAAGAATTAAGAAGAAGGGGAAGGGTGTTCTCCATCTGCTTGATACGTCAGCTCTCCAGAGGCTTTAGGCTTAGTGAATTAGCTCTGGATATATCTTATTCCATGTACTCTTTTCTGGTTGAAGTTATTGTTTTTTTGTGTGTTAGCTTTATATAAACCCTAAATTAATGGTTGGTTCTGTTTGTCTTGGTTTTTTTTTATCTAAAGCTTTCACTTTTTCTTAGCCCGTGTTATTGTAACTTCTTGCATATTTACAGTGATTGTTGTTACTAATGATGGAAATGCTATCCTTCGTGAGCTAGATGTTGCTCATCCTGCAGCTAAGGTTTTACTTGTGTAACTCTCTCTATTGTTCTTGTTGGTCTTCATGGTAATTGTTTACCCATTCATGTTTTAAATGTGGCGATTGCAGTCAGTGATTGAGTTGAGCCGTACAGAAGATGAAGAAGTTGGTGATGGGACAACATCAGTTATTGTTCTAGGTACGAACAATCTTTTTTGGGAACAAATAGTGTGCCAATAGATTGGCTTGGAAGAGCCTTTTTGTTTTTTAGCTGAGCGCAAACAGATTAGTTAAAGAAACTCTGTTAGGTTCTGTAGTGTTTTTCTTCTTTTTAATTTTGGGAATGAGCAGTTTAATATGAAGATATTTTTACATTAAGGCTCTCAAAGATTCTATTGCTGTTCTTGACAAAATTGCTATGTCAATTGATGTCAATGACCGTAAGTCCATTGCTACCTTGTATTTGTGTATTTGGAGCTACTTTGGATTTTGATGTTGAGTTTTCATTCACATTTTTGTTGATGAAAGAATCTGCGAGTTGCAGGTTCAACAGTGCTATGATTAGTCAAGAGTTGCATAGGGACAAAGTTCACTAGCCAATTTGGAGATCTAATTGCTGTAAGTACCTTAATTAATGTAGCTTCTTTTCTTACTTTCTGCATTACATGGTCATATTTTATCACAATATATATTGGACACATCTAGGCATATATACATTTAGAATTTGCATTTGAAATGTAAGATGTGTAAACCGTGCCACATCCGATAATACATTTGTTGTTTAACTTATCCACACTTAAATTATCAGGTTATGATGCGTCCTGGATTGTATATCGGTGGAGGTCTGTTTTAATTTCTTATTATGTTCATATGTTGAAGGAACGTGATGCAAGGGTTTTGATATTTACGAAGGTAAATGTTGTTACAGAACTTGTGGAGGTTCACTACAAAAAAAATTGACTATTATGACTAAAATTTGTGACCATATATTTGTCACAATATTGTGACAATTTACATACGAAATATGAAAAAAAAATATGGTCACAAAGTCGTCACTATTACGTTACAATTTTGTAACGAAACAAAGAGTAAAAAATAATGTTACTAATAGTCACGAATCTGTGACAAAACATATGGTCACAAAATTTGTTACGAATTTGCAACCAAAACTTATTACTAAATGATACGATTTTGGTGACTAAAACTGCGTCACCCATACTAACTAAAATTAGTAACCATTTCGTCGCAATTTGTTATCTGTTTCATGATTTTATTTTTGTCAAACTTTAAGTTAATATTTTCATAATTTCATCCATTTTTAATGATTTCAAGTTTACAACATTTTTTTGGTTTTTATTCTCCTTAGTTTCTATTTAAAATAATTCCAATACCTCCACTGATTCAAATTTTAATTTAATTTTAAAAACAATACCTCCACTGATACAAAACAATACCTAAACGAATTCGTTGGGAATTTTTTTTATTAAATTTTGTTATGGCATGGTCCAATCATTTATCCCAAAAATTTCTACAATAAAGTTAGGTAGATCGATAATATACTTTTTTTTTTTGTTAAAAGATAAGGTCGATAATATATTTCCCTATCCACAATTCTGCTATTTACATTTACTTACAAAAATCCAATTTTTTTGTTCAAATATAAAAGGAATCCCTCATGGGTAAAAAGAGTAAAGTAGTAAATACGACTTTGATTTGGTTATGATGTATAAGGTACGAAAGATTAGAATTGGATCAGTGAATCATTTTTTAGTCATTTATTGCATGATAAATCACTACAAGTGACGGAGATACACGATTTAAATAACGAAAGATCCAATATTTAAACATTGTATCAAAAATGACTGGAAAGGTAGAAACTAGACCAGATAAAATTTGTTCATAATGAGCAAACCCAAAATCTTTTTAAATGTAACCAATCATTAGTTCCCAACCATGACGCGAATGAAATCCGATACATAAATCAGTTAATAAAATAATACATCTTCTACCTAATACAGAATATATTAGTTACGATTTATTATTATCAACAAACCCTTATTTTAGACAACATCCCAAAATCATTGACGACGACATTGATTAACCCAAACAGAGATCAAAATGAAAAGAGAGAAGTTAAAAGAAGAACTATGAGGTGCTGATTGAAGGAGTAAAGTCAGAACGCAAAAAAAGGAAGGGAAAGGAACTATCTAAATTAATTCTTAATTTCCGCAGATGAAATTCATCAATCGTTTAGGATTCCACTTCTGTATATTATATCTAACTTAACTCTTAATTTTTACAGATAAATATGTTGCAGACCTACATAGTTTGTGGTGTATGGAGACTGTTTCGCAATAATGAGTGGAGGTTTATTGTCTATAAAGAAAAAGGTGCTAGACTACTTACTTTGGAATCCAATACTACTATTGAATATTTGAGGAGGATGGTTTTGAAGACTACGGCAAAGAGCAGAATATGGATGATGTGGAAATCAATTTTTTTACCTACTGATTTGGTCAGCAACTTTGAATCTCCTCCAGTTTTTGTTACAAATGATCGCCAAATGAGAAATTTGTTTGGGTATTTAAAAAATAAGACGGTGATACGGTTGTGTGTCACATTTAAATCTCGTGGTGCTGATCGAAGGAGTAGTGTCAAGATTGATTTGAATGAGGAGCCAAACAATTCAAGTGATGGTCATGAAAATGATTATTATAATGTTTGTGAGGATGTTCATAGCCTGCAAAAATCATCTAAAGGCTGTGAGAATGCAGCTACAAGAAATGATGCCTTCCAAAGAGATCCTTATAATACTGAAGATGGTGGTGAAGATGATGCAATGTCTGGAAAAATTACTAATATGCAAAAGAAAAATCGTTGGGTAATAGACGATTTTAAAAAGCACCAAAATTTCAAAAGCAAGGAAGATATGCAGATAGCTTTTGAAAAATGTGCCATAAAGCATAACTTTGACTACAGGGTTGCAATATCTTGTCCAAAAATTTGGAGTATACAGTGCAAAGACAATGTCTGCAATTGGAGAGTTCATGTATAGTGTTTCGAAGGGTCTACATATTTTTTGTATCAATAAGTATGTGGCAGAACATACATGTGCTCCTTCAAAGAAAAAGAAATTCTTTACAAGAGCTTCAGCAAAAACAGTTGGACATATTATCATGAAGAAGTATGAGGGTGTGAAGGAAGGACCTAAATCGAATGATATCAGAAATATTATGCATACAGATCATGAATATCATCTCTTATATATGAAAGCATGGCAATCTCTTGAGTTTGCGGTTAATGTTATGGTAAATACCAATATACTTGCACATGCTAAAAGAAGCTAATCCTGGTACGCATACTAGTTACAAATGTGATGATGGTGGTAAATTCAAATATCTATTTCTTTCTTTTGGTCAATGTATCAGAGGGTTTTACAAGGCTATTTGGAGGGTGATTGTCGTTGATGGAACATTTTTAAAGAACAAATACAAAGGAGTTATGCTTGTTGCCACGGCCGTAGATGGTAATTCCAATTTTTATCCAATTGCTTTTGGGATTGTTGATTCAGAGAATGATTGTTCATTAGAGTGGGTTTTCACGCAACTAAAGGTTGTAATATCGGATGAGCAGTGCTTGGCTTTTGTGTCAGATAGACATCTTTCAATTGGAAAAATCACTTGGTAAGGTTTACACGTTAGCTCTGTTTGGAATTTGCATCCACCACTTGTTGAATAATATAATAACAAGTTTCAACGGAAAGGGTTTGGCTGCCTTAGTTGCAAAGGCCTCAAAGTATATACGGTTGCTGAATTTGATGTGTTGTTCACAAAATTTGCAGTATTAGTTCGATTATTGGAAAAATCTAGTGGATGCCGATGTGAAAAATGGGCTCGATGTCATTTTCCAGGTTACAGATTCGATATTAGAACCAACAAACCCGCTGAATCGAGAAATTTGGCGTTGAGATCACCTAGAGAGTATCCACTGATACCTTTGTTGGATAGTATCAGAGAAATGTTAACAAGGTAGTTTTACGAACGTAGAGCAGAAAGTACAAAGCATCAACATCCTTTAACCAGTGAAGTGGAGAACAATGTTGATAAAAGGACAGGAAAGTCCACATTCTTGATGATTCTTCCTTCCACTATTAACAGATTTCAGGTTAAGGGATATGTTGTCGATTTTAATGTTGACTTGGAAAAGAGAACATGTTCATGTAGAAAGTTTGACTTGAGCAAAATTCCCTGCAGACACGCTATAAAAGGAGCTCTCGAAAGAGAGATTGAAATTCATACTCTCGTTGATGAAGTATATACGACAACTGCATGGAGAGTGGGTTATGAGGAAAGAATTAATTCAATAGCAGTTCTGGAAGATGAATGGCATGTCCCACCGGTAGTTGAGGATGACGAAGTTCTACCACCTAAAACACAAAGACGTCCTGGCAGACGTAGAAAAAAAAAGATATGAAAGAGTTGAAGATAAGATTAGATCATCACAAAGGGCACAACAGAGCGACATGTGATATGGAAATATAAGGTATGAGAAATTTTTTTTTTTTTTAATCGTGTTTCACTTTCTTGGTGTTTTTCTCGCGCTCTCTTCTTTCTTTTTACCTCGTCTTTGTCTTAGTTGACCTAATTTTTACTTTATCTTGATTTCAAATTCGGAGGTTGCTTCCGATTTATGCAAACAACCACAAAAGGATTCTGAATTCTGGATTCTGGACATAAGAGAGAGAAAATGAGAGTGCAAGAGATTCATGTTCTACAATTTTAAGTCTTTGAGTTAGAATTCTTGAGTTTTAGTCTAAATGCTATGGATTCTATACTATGTTACTTAAAGTTAAACTTGTTTTAGTGTTTGGACAAATCCAAAGTCTGAAAAAAACTTGGAACCAAAAACTGAAAAGGAATTAAAAAAAAGAATGCTTTGTTTCATAAAGACATGTTTATTGTTTTGGTGAAATCTTGCCTTTATTTTTAGAAGCTTCAGTTTATTGGTGCTTGGATTTTTTATAGACTTGTTTCATAAAGACGTGTTTATTGTTTATGGAGTTTGTATATATAATCCATGTGTGACCTGTGAAGTTTAAGCAAAGGAAGATGACATTTGATTCCAATTGGCACTATCTCTGTTTGCAAGAAATGTCTAGTCTTGTTGATATAAAAGTAATGATAATAATTTCAAAACATTAGTGTGTCATTCAAGAGGATCAAAATAAGATGAGAGTGCTTTGGTCAACCCACTAAATTTTAATGTAATTTCTTGTCCTTGTCACTTTTCATGGTTAATTATTAAGAGAGTTAGAATATATATACATGCTAAGGATCGTAAGTAAGAGAAGAAGAAGCATGTAATGTAAATTCAATCCATATTCCATAATATTTTATGATTCCTTATAATAAAAGTAACTTTAACCAAAAAGATCAGTTGTAGCTTGACATAGATGAGAACAATAAAACTTAACAAAAAATACTAACTTAAGAAAAAGTATAGTATCAATTTAAATCGATAACATCGGAATCACTCTTTGCAGGTTCATACTTTGACATTCTATTAATAAATATAGGATCAGTTGCCGCTCGATATAGATCCACTGCAATCTTCATCCTCGCCCCTCCGATATTGTCATCAGAGAGCAAAGAAACTTCTAGTCTGTACAAGTGACACTCAATATATTTGACCGCATACAATCCACAGTCACAGTTTGATTTATTAAGCCCACATTGTATTGATGGATATATAACAGAATATGGTTCCACCTTTAGGTATTTCCCAGAAGAAGCTGGTAGCGCCGCTTTCAATATATGAGGGATGGCAAATTTGAATTGATCTACGTTCTTTCCAATTTTCTGCTTATTGGGAGTACAATCAAAGACTTCTATAGTTCTCAGATTAAAGTTGATGCACAACGAAATCCAATGAGTGTTATTGATATTTACCGGAGTGTAAATACGGTCGACATCTATTCCCCATTGTTTTCTTTGTCTTTCCATGAGAAGGAAGCTCACCATTGCCATAAGCTTGCATGAAAGTATCACATTTGAATGTTTGACGATCTTTTATAAACTTCTCGTATTCAACTTTGAGTTGCACACTGAACAAACAATTCATGAAAGCAACACGATCTGATTTCCATCGGCCTAAAGATGTACTCTCCCGAAATAAGAACATAACGTCATCCATATCCTGATAAAGATGTAAAGATTGTGAAACATGTATTGATTCTTTAAAGATTTGGTTTTAAAAGCAGAGAAACAACATACTATAATATTGTGAAAAACAGAGGAGAGCAAGAGGTAAAGATCAGATTTTTCTTGATTATTAGAAATATGGTTTAAATGAGAAATCAGGAGAGCATGAGGTAAGATCATCATTTTATATATTATTTAATTATCGTAGTGTTAACTCACCTCGTTTTAGAACCATTTATTTGGTCCTATGACTCGTGTCAGTAGTTGATCATTAATAATACTTGGACCAAACTTCAGAACTCTGAAAGCAAGAGGTAAGATCAGCATTTTATATATTACTTAATTATCGTAGTGTCTCAGTAGCTGGTCATTACTCCCTCCATTTCATATTAGTTGTCGTTTTAGATCTTAAAACTTATTTCATATTAGTTGTCATTTTATGTTTTCAATGCATATGTTTGATAAAATTTTCAATTTTATCCCTCTTGTTTTAATGTCTTGACCAATGAAATAAAATCAAATAAACATTTATTAGGGGTAAAACAGAAAAATTAAATATTTTCTTAATATGTGTGAAACAACCTTAAACAACAACTAATTTGAAACGGAGGGAGTAATAATTACTTTGACCAAACTTCAGACCTCTGAAACTATATTAAAAATCATGAGATTCATATCATTGACAATGCATTAAAATTCAATTTTTTTTTTGACAAGTTAGAGATTGACTTACTTGCGCTTATTAGACCATTGCAACATTTCATTGAAAGATGGTTCAGAAACAAACACCAATGAATTATCTTTTTTTCCTTATTCCATTATAGTCAACCATTTTTGGATCGCTATAAGGACAATGCAGCTCCGAGTTTTCTACTTTGATCGTTTTAAATCAATGTTCTTTAAAAAATAGAGTTCTCTGGCGTTGAGCAGTGATTTGTTTCCTCATCCTCATTTGTCTGAGTAGGATCAAACCCGCTACCTATAGTGTCTTGTGAAAGACGTCCATTTGTTTTTTGTAAGTACTCTTGTGTGCCCAAATTCTTGTACATGTCACAAGATTGACTCAAAAAGACATCGTCTATACCCAAAGGAATATTAGTAAAATCTCCAAATGTTTTGTAAGCCTGTTAATATTGAAAGAAGAAATATATCGCATAGTCAATACGAAAATTTATTCATAACAAACATTAACAAAAACATATCGCACAGTCAACACCAAAATTATACATAACAAACAAATAAAGTTACAACACATTTAACATACAACAAGTTCTCTACCTAATTATCGGACTGTTACACAAAAGAAATGGACAAAAGTTACAATACATTTAACATACAACAAAGTTCTTCACCTAACTGTTACAGAAAAGAAAAGTACAAAAGTTACAAAATATTTAACATACAACAAAGTTATTCACATAATTATCTATTTCACTTTGAAGCTTGTAGAACATACAATAGATATGTCAATATAGTATTTTAACGAGAACGGAGAGAACTTTTTTTCTTACTTACCCCAACTTTAGGCTGGGAATTATTAGCAACGGAGGGCTTCGGTACCGTGGTTGTCTTTGCATTTTTTATATGCTCAATGACAGAATTCTTGAATTGTGAGTAGTCACTCTCTATTTTTCCATCTTCTCATTTATAAACTTTTCAAGTTTTGCTTCTAAACTAGAAAATGCAGCATTTAAAATCCCTTGAATGAAAAACTTGGTGTCTTCAGTAATACCTTCTTGTCTTCCTACGGTTTGTTGGCACAAAACCAGTCTTTTTCGTTGCTCTGCACCAATATCTGACACCCTCTTTTTATTTCTAGATTCAGAAAGTGGAATGTTACTATCAAAACTATTTGCAGTCTCATTCTCTTCTTCCAAAGCCTGATTGTCAACTTCTTCTCCAGCTTGTTCATTTTGACTTAAAAGTCTCATCATGTTGTATACTCTCCCAAATATGTTCTCCAAAATCAGTTTCCTTATTGATAGCAGATTTCAAATTAACTACTTCAACATCATCCACTTCATCGGACCAAAAATAATCAAGTGACTCTAAAATATCAAAATTCCCTGTGAAAGAGTTGTATGGATAAATGGATCCTACAATAGCAATTAAAAAATTAGTTAGTCGCACAATAATATAAAGTAAATAAATAAAGGGGAAGATTTAATTGAAACTGGTAATAAAATACTCACGATTGTTTGAATTTTGCTTTCAAGTTGAATTATATCCTAATATGAAACTTTTGCAGCACCAGTCCAATTTGAGCAAATTGAATAAGTTTTTCATAGAATTGTTTTCCCAAAAGTTTTCCAATGATTGAAATTGCTTCCATAGCCCAAATCTGAAATGTGTAAGAGAAGCCATCCAAAGTATAACTCTTGGGTCTCTTCAATTTACCTCGTGTATTGATGATAGATGTTATTAGACATTTGAATACTTCACGACCCCATGGAAAACTCTCAAGCACGACAGTGTCCATTACAATCTTGATGTATATGTGTGGAATATGTGTCTTCTCATTCTTTGCCACTACCAAACTCGCTATTTTGCAAACATACACAAATCAGAGTTTATCCTCAGGATTCCATCTCTTAGCAGTGTTTAAATGTGTATCAGTCAAGTCCTTAATGCTAATGTTTATCTTATCTTTTAGCAAAGTACTCCAAACCTCATTATCATATTTAATACTGTTTGCAGCAGTACTCACATTGTCGACCTTGAGCCCTGTGACAGCATTAAATTCCTATAGTGAAAATCTCAATGGCCTCCCACCAAATACACACCAAAACTCATATTTTTCTGTGTAACTAGTTGCCTACGCATCATGCTGTGTATAATTTTCCCTGAGTAGCGTAAACTGTTCTTAGATATTGCCAGAATATTTGCAAAAACTGATTCGGTCTTCACTTGTTTGTATTATGTCGGTAAGGCCTTCTTTATTTTCTTGATAGCCGAAACTTTGCAATGATTGCTTATATGATCTACTTGAGGCTCATCTCCAAACCTGAAATAGCGTTTCGAAAACTCATCTTCCATTCCTACAATAAATCAAGTAATAAAATGAGTGTTTTATGTTACTACTTTATTACTAAAAGTATTTAATCAGGATGTCTAGAAATCTATATAGTTCCTTTTTGATCCTTAACTCATTTATTTGCATTCCGCTAGCTAAATACTTTCATTACATGCAACTATGTTTTAAAAAGTATAAATCTTAATGATTAAACTCACATTGCCATGGAACAGAACAATTGTGAATAAATAAATAATCACAATGCTTAATAAATTATAATACCCAGTTGGAGTAGTATAATCACTTAAGATGCAACTATGCTAAATAAAAACAAAAATCAATGAATAATCACTCTGCATTAATCACTAGAATGAAACAAGAACAAACTGAGAATTCTAAAACCACATCATCAGTAAAGATGTAATTAAAATTCCTTTACAAGTTTCCAAAATTTCTCGGTTAATATGCTCAGATCAATAAACATCAAAAGATCAGTAAGAATCAAATAGAGATTCTAGACCTAGGCCTTGAACACGACTCAAGCTTATCAATCAAACAAATAAAAGGCCTTAGTAGATCTATACTGTATACCCTAAAAATCAATAGAGAATGTTTTAACATTGAAGCCTATTCTTCATGATTCCCATTAAAAGAAACACAAAAAAAATCCAGAAGCACAATAATCGAAGCAGAAGCATGAGTTCAGTTCAAACTCAAAACCCTAATCAAACCTGAAATCGAAAGAGGAGCTGTAGAACGCGAGAATAGAGGGGGGGAGAGAACCGAGAGTCAGGTCTTTGAAATTATAATCGAGCAGAGAGCGAGGTAGGAGATGAATGTGAGGTTAGAAGCTTAGAGGCTTAGAGCGAATCGATTAATCTTTCTATATTTCCTTTTTTTATATCCAACACATACGTTTTGTTAATTTTGTTTTTAAAATCAAAAAAACATATTAATAATTATGAGGACAATTTTGACTTTTTAATAATATAAGGTTTATGTTATTTAACTCTTATAAAAAAGGTATAGATTCAAAAAAGTGGGGTAAAATAATCACTTTTTCCTAATTTTCCTTATAATATTTTTGGAATTTTTAAATATTTCAGGATACATATTCTAATATTTTCAGAATATGCATTGAGCTAGAATGCACGTTCTAAATTTTCTAAAAAATGTACAACTGCTATAATATGTATTCTAAATCTTTCTGAACACCGAATTCTAGAATTCCTAGAACATATTTCTATTCTAAAATTCCTATAACATGAGTAAATGATATAATACGTAATCTATTTTTTTTATAACATGAATAAATGCTAGAATACGTATTCTATCGCTAGAACTCACGCTCTAATTTTTTTAGAACAACTTTGATCAACCTAAATACCTACTTAAAACTGCCAAAAAATAGAAAAAAAAAACTTTCTTCTTCAAATCTTCTTAATATATGTGTATCTACATGTTTTTATGATTTGTTTTTTTTAAAATATCTAAATCTAATAGTAATGGTAGTTTAGAAAAACAACACAATTAAAAAAAAAGATTAAATGGACAAACCTTTTGATAGAACTTCTTTATTTCCAATTTTCCCTAATTTTAATATCCAACTAGATATTTCAAACAAATTTTGAAAATAAAAACCGTAGCATAGCCCGGAAATTTACCTAATTAACATGAAAAGAAAATTAATAATTAAAGTAAAACAAATTTCGAATATGTGATAGCAAGTAATTTATAGTTTTGAAAAAATTACCGAATAAATTAATAATTTATTATAGACATGTAGAATTCAAAATTTATAAAACATCACAGGTAGATACATAATGCAGTCTTATTATAACGCGTTTAACATATACGACGTCGATATGCCGAGTTCAATTAGATTCTTCCAAAACGTTCGTTTTCTTTTTCAACAAAATAATTTAATAAAACAAAACTTATTAGTCATAATAAAACTAAAATATATGATATGAAAAAAGTTTAAAACACTCCTTTTTCTGCATCTAAAGCTCAGGCCGGTTCTAAATGTCAGCATCATTCGGCCATCATTATTGACTTATTGCTTTTTAATTTTGGATCGAAACTAAATAATAACTAACAATCAATTCACTGAGCTAGTGAGATTCTAACACTTGCATGGTCATGGTTTCAGTAGAGCTATGTTTATTAATATGTCAATAAACTTTTTCGTTTCTAATCAAATTATCCCAGTGGTGATCAACGAATCCGAGACTCCACTTATCTTAACATAAAGTGTGATTGACAATGTGTCCTTTAGCACAAGAAAAAGAGAAAATCCCACAAAAGAAAAAAAGCCAACGTATGAAATGTCTCATACGAGAATACATAAACTAGTTTCATATGTTATGTAAAGAGATATTTATAGATTTTTTTTGAAGGATTCTTGAAATAACCCCTTTTTATTTAAAATTGTAATAGAAAAAGGAATTTAGTACTGTAGTAGATTTTTTTAAATCCTGGTGGATTCTCCTTTATCGACGCAAAAGAGAAACTTTGAAATATACATTTTTTTTATAAACGTGCCCATATCCATTTGTCTCTTTCTGTTTACCAAAAATAGTGCTCTCATTTTTCTCTTTTCTATTTTTTTAATCAGTTTTCTAAAAAAATCCAAATTATGATATTTATTATTTATCTTTTAACGATTAATTTTGACGGTAGATACTAGATAGTGATGTGTTATAGTATTATTGTAGTTTCATCACTTTAAATTTTAACCTTTATATTACAAAATAAATATTTTGTTATATTCGATTTTATCTTTACAATATTTTCAACCAGGAAAAATATCCACACAATTCATATTTCATCCCAAAAAATCTTTAAGAGTCGTATAGTATGTAGCAAAATCCATGAAATCTTTGTAAAATCTGAATTGACTAGATTTGTTAATGTTAAGTTATATGGGTTTCCAACTCCATACTAATTGACAATGAATGAATTGGCTTATAATTCTAATATACTAGTGCTAGTTCCTTTATATAACCGATGTGAGATTCTAATATGTCTCATCGAGATGATGATTCTTATCAGCTCATCTCGAACTGAATCTCACTTTATGACCAATAATAAGTCCTTCTTGGACTATCCTATTTGGATAACAAATGAAACTTTGATACTATGTTAAGTTTTATGGGCTTCCAACTCAAAACCAATTTGTAATGACTGGATTGACACATATCCCTTATATACTAGTGCTAGTCCTTTTATATAACCGATATGAGATTCTAACAGTTTAAACAATCGTATGAGTAATTAATCCCAGAAAAATCGTTAAAGCGAATAATACTCTTATTGATCAATTTTCTAACTGATTTCACGATCCAAAACTTCACCATATATATTGTTGCATCTGAAATAAATTCGATTATTAGGATGCGATTCATTTTATTGAGAAGTATAACCATCAAGAAAATGCAAGTTTATTCTTATTTTCTAAAGCGGTAGTAATGGCAATGAAGTACCTCACGGGGAATGGTGAGTAAATATTGTCCGGGATCAAAGAAATTAGAAAATGTCTTTAAGAGCAAAATATTTTTTTATTGATAAATTTGCTTTACCAATATTTCTAAAATAACCGTAAAATTAAACAAAATTTCTTAAATAACAAAAAAATCAAATAATTGGCGGAACAACCTATCAAATATATATAAAAGAAGAAGAATAATCAATGAAAACATTTGAAATGATAATTACGGTGAAGATGATATCTTGAAGCACAAGCTCAATTCAAATGTCAAACTCACAACTTTACAAGCCCAACCATAGTGATATAAATCAAACTATGATTAAGTTATTTTTGGGACCACAATCTTGGGGATACGACTATGAAGAAAATTGCATGGATATAGCCACACTTCAGCCAGAAGGACATTTTGTCTGTTTGTGCTCAAAAGGGAAAATTTATGTTTGGCTACAGGAATCTCATTGTCAAGACTTAGTTTTGGTGATTCAAGTTGCAAATTGCATTTGGATTTAGCACAAGGAAGCCCTAGTTTACTTTAAGTATATAAAGGTGCTTATGTTCATTGAGAGAGGTGTGAGACTTGGAAAAAGTCGGAGAGGTCTGAGGAAGAGAGAAAAAAACTTGTCTTAGCATAAGCTTGTCATTGTTGTTTCTCTGATTCAGGAAGTGGTACAGCGTAAACCTAAGTACTAGTGAAGGGTATTAGGGGCATCACTGGTAGCTTCTTGTTTGTGAACACATATGATATCTAGTGGATTCCGAGGAGAGTCTCGGCCCAGACGTAGCATCTATTGATGTGAACTAGGTAAACAAGTTTGTGTGTGCTCTTGCCTATTTTCATTTATTGTCTCTGCAAATCTGCTTCTTTGTCAATCACTCTGCTTTCTCTGTTTTTTTGTCATCTCTGTTTTAACGAAGAAACCTCTTGGCTGAGTTTGTTGAGCCTTCTCCTAAGGAAATTCGACGCATTTAGGGTCTAGGAGTCTTAACAGAGTGGTATCAGAGCATAGGTTCTGTGTTTTGTGGTTCTATAGAGTTGCACAATCATTGAACCATGTCTTCAGCTAGAATAGAGGTTGAGAAGTTTGACGGTCGTGGAGATTACACGATGTGGAAAGAGAAACTGTTAGCTCATATGGATATTCTGGGTTTGAGTGTTGCTCTCAAGGAAACTGAGATTGGTGATGAGAAGAAGTCATATCCAAAAGAGTTTGATGAAGAAGATAAGAAAAAGCTTGCAAAGTTACAAAGCTTTGGATGAAAAGAAACGGAAAGCTAGGAGCACTATAGTTCTTAGTGTTAAAGATAGAATTCTGAGGAAGATTAAGAAAGAACTTATTGTTGCTACAATGTTAAATGCTTTGGACAAGCTCTATATGTCTAAAGCTCTTCCAAACATAATCTATTTGAAGCAGAAGCTATATGGCGTCAAAATGTCTGAAAATCTATCCATTGAAGGAAACATTGATGAGTTTCTTCATATTGTAGCCGATTTAGAGAACATGAATGTTCTTATCTCTGATGAGTATCAAGCAATACTACTGCTGATGTTACTTCCTAAGCCATTTGATCTCTTAAAAGATACTCTAAGGTATGGTTCAGGAAGAACAACGCTGGCCCTGGATGAAGTTATTGTAGCTATTTACTCTAAAGAGTTAGAGTTTGGGTCAGCCAAGAAGAGTATTAAGGGATAAGCTAAGGGTCTTTATTTTAAAGACAAGAATGAAACGAGAGGAAGAAGTAAACAGAGGGAAAAGGGAAACAAAAGAAGAGCAAGATCTAAATCTAAGAGTAAACAAGGATGTTGGATCTCCGGAGAAGATGGCAATTTCAAAGCTTCCTATCCCAATAAGAATAAACCTTAGTTCAAGCAGAATCAGACAGGAAAAGGTGAATCTTTAGGAGGAAAAGGAAATCTAGCAAAAGCAACTGGTTTGTATGTGTCTAAAGCTTTGTCATCAACTGGCATCCATTTGGGAGATGAATGGATTATGGACACATGTTGCAGCTATCACATGACCTATAAAACAGAATGGTTTGAAATTCTTGATGAAGATACAGGAGGATCTGTTCGGATGGGGAACAAAACAATATCCAAAGTCAAAGGAGTTTGGACCATCAGGATCAAAAACGATGATGGTTTGACAGTGCTGCTCACAAATGTGAGATACATTCCAGAGATGGACAGAAACTTGCTATCATTGGGAACGTTTGAAAAAGCTGGTTAAAAGTTTGAATCAGAAAATGGGATATTAAGCATTAAGGCTAGAGATAAAGTGCTACTCAGTGGAAGAAGATACTTAAATGGAAACCTGCAATTAGTGAGTCACTTGCAGTAGTAAACAGAGTGGATGATGTTATGGCATAGAAGGTTATATCACATGAGCCAAAAAAATATGAATATACTGGTTAGAAAAGGGCTTCTTGACAGAAAGAAAGTGTCAGTCTTTGACACATGTGAAGACTGCATTTATGGGAGAGCCAAGAGAGTGGGTTTTAATCTGGCTCAATATGACACTAAAGAGAAGCTGAAGTATATTCATTCAGACTTATGGGGAGCACCATCGGTACCATTACAACTGGGGAAGTGACAATATTTCATATCCTTCATTGATGATTATACAAGAAAGGTATGGGTTTATAATCTGAAAACTAAAGATGAAGCTTTTGAAAAATTTTGTTGAATGGATCAGTCAGGTGAAGAATCAAAGTGACAAGAAAGTGAAAACTCTCAGAACAGACAATGGTCTAGAATTCTGCAACAAATTGTTTGATGGCTACTGTGAATCAAAGGGGATTCAAAGGCACATAACTTGTGCTTATACGCCACAACAAAATGGGGTTGCAGAGCGCATGAACATAACGATCATGGAGAAAGTAAGGAGTATGTTGAGTGACTCATGCCTGCCTAAGAAATTCTAGACTAAGGCTACACACACAGGAGTACTACTCATCAATAAGACTCCCTCATCAGCTCTTAATTTTGAAATTCCAGACAGAAAATGGTCGGGAAAACCTCCTGTGTATAGCTATATAAGGAGATTTGGTTTTGTAACTTTTTTTACACAGATGATGGGAAGTTGGATCCTAGAGCTAAGAAAGGAGTGCTTATTGGTTATCCTAGTGGAGTGAAAGGTTACAAATGTGGCTGGTTAATGAAAGGAAATGTGTGGTGAGCATAAATGTTATTTTTCAAGAAAACACAGTGTATAAAGATCTAATGCAGAGAAATGAAAGCATTTCTACCAAGAAGAAGAACAAACAGATTCTTACCTGGACTTAGATCTTGAAGCTAGAAGAGTTGACATCTCAGGTGGAGAACGTGAGGTGACTCCTAGCACATGATTACCAGCAACCCCAGTTAACTCAACTCTATCAACACGGGATATTGATGAGGATTCAGATTCTGAAGTAAATCAGTCACCACTGAGTTATCATCTGGTAAGAGACAGAACCATAAGGGAAAAAGGAGCAACAAGAAGATTTGATGATGAAGACTATCTTGCTGAAGTACTGTATACTACAGAAGATGGCAATGCAGTAGAACCTGCAGATTATAGTGAAGCAAAATTTGATGCAAACTGGGATAAGTGGAATCTTGCTATGGATGAAGAAATTATGTCTCAAGAAAAGAACAACACTTGGACAATAGTTACAAGACCAGAGAATCAAAGAATCATTGGCTGCAGATGGATTTACAAGTACAAACTTGGAATTCCTGGAGTAGAAGAGTCAAGGTTCAAGGCAAGACTTGTTGGCAAAGGTTATGCACAAAAGGAAGGCATTGACTACCATGAGATCTTTGCTCCAGTAGTAAAACATGTATCTATAATGATTTTACTTTCTATAGTTGTTCAAGAAGATTTAGAGCTAGAGCAGTTGGACGTGAAAACAGCTTTCTTATATGGAGAGCTTGAAGAAAATATCTACATAATGCCTCCAGACGGGTACGAGTCAATGTTCAAAGAAAATGAGGTATATCTTCTAAACAAAGCTCTGTATGGACTAAAGCAGACACCAAAATAGTGGAATGAGAAGTTTGACAACTACATGAAAGAGATTGGTTTTGTAAGAAGTGATTATGATAGTTGTGCTTACACAAAGTTGCTGCTTGATGGTTCAATGATGTATCTTCTCATCTATGTGGATGATATGCTGGTGGCTGCCAAAATCAGAGCTCAGCCTAAAATTTGAAATGAAGGATTTAGGAGCTGCAAGGAAGATTCTTGGTATGGAAATCATTAAAGATAGAGCTGTTGGTGCTTTATGGTTATCTCAAGAAGGTTACTTGAACAAGATTCTTGAAACCTACAACACGGCTGAAGCATACCTGCAATGACTCCATTAGGAGTTCATTTGAAGTTCATAGCTGCAATAGAAGATAATCTGGCCATAGATGAAGACTACATGAAATCAGTTCCTTACTCTAGTGCAGTGGAAAGCATTATGTATGCCATGATTGGCACACGTCCTAATCTAGCTTACCCTGTCAGTATCATTAGCAGATTTATGAGTTAACCTATAAAGGATCAATGGCTGGGAGTGAAATAGCTGCTAAGATATATTAAGGGTTCACTCAAAACAAGGTTGTGTTACAAGAGGAGCTCAAATTTTAGAATTGTGGGCTACTGTAATGCAGACTATGCTGCTGATCCAGAAAAAAAAAAAAGATCAATCACGGGTCTTGTATTTACACTTGGTGGAAACACTATAAGCTGGAAGTCAGGTCTGCAGAGAGTTGTTGCTCTCTCAATAATTGAATCTGAGTACATCTCTCTTACTTAGGCTGTAAAAGAAGTTGTGTGGCTAAAGGGTTTGCTGAAAGACTTTGCTTATGAACAGAAGAGCTTTGAGATCTTATGTGCTCATAGAGTGTCATTGCACTCTTAAAGAACAATGTGCATCACGAAAGGACGAAGCACATTGATGTTAAGTGTCACTACATCCGAGAAATCATTGCGGATGGAACAGTGGAAGTGTTAAAGATATCTACTGAGAAGAATCCAGCAGATATATTCACCAAGGTATTGGTTGTGAGAAGTTTCAAGCTGCATTGAACCTGCTCCTGCTCCAAGTCAAGTCTGAGTAATAAACTCAGGGAATCCGAGACTGGAATCCAGAAACTAGAATCAGGTACTCTCTCTCTCTCAATTCATGTGCATTGAATTGTATTGTTGCTTATGCTATCAGGTGGAGATTTGTGAAGATGATAGCTTGAAGCACAAGCTCAATTTAAATGTCAAACTCACAACTTTACAAGCCTAACCATAGTTTTACTATGGTTAAGTTACTTTTGGGACCACAATCTTGGGGATATGACTATGAAGAAAATTGCATGGATATAGCCACACTTCAGCCATAAAGACATTTTGTCTGTTTGTACTCAAAAGTGAAAGGTTGTGTTTGGCTACAGGAATCTCATTGTCAAACTGCAGTTTTGGTGATTCAAGTTGCAAATTGCATTTGGATTTCACACAAAGAAGCCCTAGTTTACTTTAAGTATATAAAGGTGCTTATGATTATTGAGAGAGGTGTGAGACTTGATAAGATCGGAGAGGTGTGAGGAGGAGAGAAAAAAACTTGTCTTAGCATAAGCTTGTCACTATTGTTTATCTGATTCAGAAAGTGATACAGAGTGAACCTAAGTACTAGTGAAGGGTATTAGGTGCATCACTTGTAGCTTCTTGTTTGTAAACACATATGATATCTAGTGGATTTTGAGGAGAGTCTCGGTCCAGACATAGCATATATTGATGTGAACTGGGTAAACAAGTTTGTGTGTGATCTTGCTTATTTTCGTTTATTGTCTCTGCAAATCTGCTTCTATGTGAATCACTATGCTTTCTCTGTTTTTTCGTCATCTCTGTTTTAACGAAGAAACCTCTTGACTGAGTTTGTTGAGTCTTCTCCTAAGAAAAGTCGACGCCTTTAGGGTGTAGGAGTCTTAACAATTACAAATAATTAAGTTGCCCAAATAGTTAATAATCTGATAAATATCCTAGAAATCCTCTACGACATTTTAGATCATACTACAACCTTCTAGAAATTTTTAATACTCAACCTAAAAGAAAATAGCTGAAAATGACCGGTTAAAAGAAGTAAAAAGTAAGAAGTAAAAAATAAAAATGAACTAGTTGGTCAGGTCTTAAAATGCGGAAAGGCCTTTGGGCCATTACAATGAGTATATAGATCTTGTCGGCAACAAAAGTGTTTCTCTTCGAATAGGTGATGAATACTTTATGAATACATACTATTTTTGTTCTTTATTTCAAAACTACTTGCTTTATCTTGGTCCGGCTTCTAACTCTTGTTTATGATTCGTATGGCGATGAGCACATCGTTTTATCAGCATCCCTCTTTAAATTAAGCAATTTTTTAATAATTACGAAGTTCATACCCATTGGACATATTAATGCTTTACAAATTATAGACCAAATAAAGAGACAACCCTCATAAACATTTTTGAATATTGTTATTATTATTATTATAGGTCAGCAAATAAACAAAAATGTTAAGAAATTCACTTCTAAGTAAAATGTAAATAGCAAGGATAGCAACTAAATGGCTACACTCGACTTTGATAATGCTCATCTCTTATACGGACATATATATCAAGCCTACGTTACGCTTAGGTGAATTGGATATATATTTTTGATAGCAGTCCACCTGAATTAACTATAGCCGAGCAAATTTCCAAACAAAATTGTACATCAAAAGTGAGTCCTCAGCAGTTATTTTTTAAGTTCTCAGTAGTTACTACGTGGAGCAATACTTTACTTACTCTATGCTTTACTTACTCATTTCCACTGTAGATTTTTCTTGATCTCTATGTCGGCAGAAATTGGAAAGCGGATCCGTAACCAGTATCAGTAGTGGACGACTTTTCTGTCCACGTAATAATAATAGTAACATTACAATCTAATAGTAATATTGTAAAAAAAATTATATTAATGGATGGTAATAGATAAACTCATAATTAAATCGTTTTCATTCTTTTCTCTTTTTTAATACGGTAGCTTTTGAGCATTCAATCTGGAAAAAATAATTTTCTCGCGTTTTTAACAAGATAAATATTTTGTTTACGAACAAAATATTTGGGAAATATTAATTATAATTTAAACTGATAATTATTTTGTTAAGAAGATAAAAAAATATTATATTATGTAACATATATAATTTCACATCTAAGTTATTATTTACTGTAGTAGAAAAATGTGTTGTCAGCATAGTAAGATATTTGCTTACAAAAATAAACATAGTAATGTATTTATCCGATAAAGTTTTTAGTGATAATGTATATATTAACATGATATATATTATGTTATACTAATAAAAATTGTTACAATATTAAAAAATAAATTATCGCTATCAACTTTATCCATAAGCCACCGGATAAATATAATTACTATGTTGACAATATATTGTATACCATGTTAAATAATAATTTAGATGTGAATATATATATATATATATATATATATATGTCACATAATATTTTTTTATCGTTTTAACAAAATAATTACTCGTTAAAATTAGATATGATCTCTCCCAAGTATTTAGTTCGTTAACAAAATATTTACTCGATAAAATAGAAATAGAGACATTTTTGTCCATATTTGAATGTGGATGAAAAATAACAAATAAAAAATATCACTACTATATATCTAATTGTCAGATTATCTATGGCTATAAATTAAATTTCTCTAGTTAAAACTCTATAAATTAATACTCAATAAATTAATAAACACTATAAAATAATAAAATTCTCTGGCCCAGAGTCAAGCAAGTGTAAAAATTAACAAAATTAGATAAAATAATATGATAATATTTTTTTTGAAATTTCTATGTAAATATATGGTCCCATTAATATCATAAATTAATAATTATATATATATATATATGTATATATAAGATAGTATACTAATATATGGTTTTAGTGTCTTTAATTACTGAATATTATTAAAACTTGTCTCTAATTTTTATTGTATTAAAAAATTGTTGTGTTGTATTTCAAACTATCTAATTGTAGTATCATTTATCACTTTGTCATCAAGGTATCCAACATCTCTTGTAAGTTTTCAACATCAGAATATATATCATTTTTATTTGTAAGAGCATTACCAATGGTAGTCTCTCACTTGAGTCTCTCAAAACTTTAAAATTAATATTTTAATTAAAATTAAAAAATTAATCACTAAAAAAGTGACATGTGGGGAAGGGTCTCTTGTACTATTGGTAAAGTCTCTCAAATTGAGACTTTACCAATTTTAAAACAATAGTACAAGAGACCCATGCCATGTGTGTTTTTTTTCTATTGGTTACCTTTTTTAATTTAAAAGATTAATTTTAAAACTATGAGAGACTCAAGGGAGTCTAAATTTAAATTTAAATTTAAATTTTAAAACAGAACAACTAAGGTCAATAAATTTAAATTTATGCATGTTGCTTTCATAAATGAATTCATCAATAGCTTCGTTATTTATTGTCCAAAGATTTGTTTTTCCAAATATGAAATATTCAAGTCAAAACTGAAAATTATAGCATCAGAAACACTAATTTTATTTAAATCAAATTATTTCAACTTAAAATTTTGAAAATTTTAAATGATAAATCAATTGAATATAATCTCTCTATAAATTAATAAATATTAATTTATAGATAAATTTATATTACTTTAAAATAATAAAATGTGAAAGTCTTAATATTATTAATTTATAAAAGTTTTACTATAATAATTCTAAATATCTACATGTGTATAAATGCGTTTCTTTTTGTCTTTTTGTTTTTGTCGAATGCGTTTGTATTTAAGAAGTTTAAAGAAACAAACGACTAGGGGAGTTGCCATTTTTTTTTTTTTTGTTAAAACGTGGAGTTGCCATTTACGCAGTTTGAAATTTATTTACAATAGATTTAATTGGTAACTTTTAACCGACTTGTTTGCAAATAAATTGCCTTAATAGTTATCAATTAGTGGAGTGATTGAAATAAACGATTAGAAGAGAATGGTTGGAAGAGAAAAAATGAGCGGTTGCAACCACCTAAAAAATAAGGTGGTTCGTTTATAAACAAGACGGTTAAATTTTGTTTGTTATATTTTTATTTTTTAATTTCTAAAAATAGAATTCATATATGTTATTTTTTAAAGAAATTTTTAAAAATAGAAATAATTTTTTTAAAATATTTTCATATTTTAATTTATTTTATGTTATTTTCTATAACAATCTTTTATAATTCAACCGCTTGTTACAAATCATAATTATTATTTAACCATTCGTTTAAATTCAACCGTCTTCTCTCTTCTGCTATATCTAATCACCTTTTTTTTAAGCGTCTTTTTTACAATCGCTAAAAAATATTTAACCGCTATATTTAAACTAGATTACTAATCCAACCCAATGAATCCAACAAATTAAGAACCATAAGGCAACCGAGCATGAAACACGTATACATACTTTGATACTTATATCGTTGCCACTTTGTCTCTATTGTGATAAATTTCATAACATTTCTTTTCATCTTTACCAATAAAAAAGACATTTCTTTTGATAAAATGTTGCCTTTTTCTTTCATTACGGATTAGTTATTTGACTTTTCTCAGTCCCTCCCTCCTCGATTAATTCTATAAATAGTGGCCATGCAGGGTGTAATTTTATTCATCACTAGATTTTCCATACAAAGAGAGTTATAAAGAAGTTGAAGAAAATGGCTTCCAAGGCTTTGATTCTATTTGGTCTCTTCGCAGTTCTTTTCGTCGTCTCCGAAGTGGCCGCCGCATCTGCAAGGCAGGGTACGTTATTTTTATATATTTCAGTCTACTTCCATTGGAGTCTATTTAAGAAAAAGTTATGTTCCTGAGACTAATCGAACTATTTGATCTTTTATATATCCGTTTTAAGTCCGGAAAGTGGTTTAAACGACGGTCATTTGTTGGACTTGCTAGAGTCAAAACATACTTCACTTAGTCCTTACTATTTAGTTATTATGTGCAAATTATATATATACGTATATTTAAAGAACACGAGATCCGAATTTAATTATATACATATTAAAAAAAAAAATTTAAAGGCAAAAATGTTTTGAAATGGGGAAGAGGAATGCATATTTGCACGTTATAAACAATATCTTTGAAATAATGTGTTGTTTTGGGCAGGCATGGTGAAGTCAGAGAGTGAGGAAACTGTGAAACCTGATGGTTATTATGGTGGAGGACACGGAGGATACAACGGAAGAGGAGGACACGGAGGATACAACGGAGGAGGAGGACACGGAGGATACAGCGGAGGAGGAGGACATGGGGGTAGAGGAGGAGGAGGAGGTTACAGTGGAGGAGGACATGGGGGTAGAGGAGGAGGAGGAGGATACAGCGGAGGAGGAGGATACAGCGGAGGAGGAGGATACAGCGGAGGAGGAGGTTACAGTGGAGGAGGACATGGGGGTAGAGGAGGAGGTGGAGGCTACGGACATGGAGGACACAACGGAGGAGGAGGAGGCCACGGGCCTAACGGAGAAGGAGGAAACTAAATGTTTTTGTATGAAAAATATGTAAACCTCTCAGTGTGTTTGTAATGAAGTGCCTAAGAAGAGAAACTATTGGAATAATTAAAGTTTCATAATGTACTCTCTCAGTGTGTTTTGAGTTGTAAACTGCGCTATATGCATAATAAAACCGTTCGTAGTTTATGTTACTGTCTTAGAAGTTATTTCATTAACAATTCGCATAATAAAACTTTTAAAATCACACATTTGTCTACAAATAGGTTTTATATTTTTAGTGGTTAATCTAAGATCGATCTAATTGCACACAGGTTTATTTGAACTAACATTTGGGTAATACATTTTATTTTATAAGATAATTTTTTAAAGAGTTTGTCCTGGTGATTTCTATATCGATATGTTCCTCATTATGATGGTCGAGTTACGATCGGGATTACAATGACGGTGTTGTGTTTTAAAGAGTTTTGTTTCTTTGTTCTCCTCATGTCGGTTCATATAACCGTTACGTCTCTCTTTGTAGAATGTTTGATTCCGGTAAGTTTTTTTCTCTCTCAGTGGACAGTCCTTTTTTTTTTTGAATGTGGACATTCCGGTTATCAACCGGTGATTGTTCTCCTGTCGAAGGAATGCAATTTTATTGGGATTATATCGAGAGAAATATAAAGTTAAAATCTTTTAAAATGACTATGATTCGAAAGCTTGGTATGAGAATGTTGAATTTCACAACTGTTGTTGGAAGCATTGGTTTTTACATGCGCCATGCAATATGAAGATTCAACCAAGAGATGAGTTCCATTCACATAATTCGCATTAGAGTATGATCTTACATGGAAAATAAAAATATTAGATTTAATGATCTATTGTTATTAGCAAGTAAGATTTATCTACAGAAAGTATCATCAAATTTACTTCTTTTGATATATATTTTTTATTATATAGCGCATATATGTACTTATATAATAATTTGTTTTCCGAAAAATTTTGTATATTAAGTTTGTAATGTTGATTTGATGTCAATGAAATTGGCAGGAAACAAAAAAAAATAAGAGAAATTTTTTAAATTTGATAACCATAAAAGCTGATAAGTGATTTCACCATTTTTAAAAGTCATTAAGATTAGTTTCACCACCCAATTTTTTTAAAAAGTATTATTAATTTATCTTATTACACGAACATAAGTAAATCTTTGGCAACTACTATTCTAAACTTTTTATAAATTCTAAATTGATGTGTCACAATTTATAAAAATCTCATCCCTGGTTTAGTGTTTTTATTTTAAAAAGAAGTTCTGGGCCAAGGCCCATAGTCTCTATTTGCTGGGGTCAGCCTTTATATAGATTTTCCCATCTGAGAAAATCTTCAACCTCTCCCAAGCAGCATCGAACTCAGGGGACAGACATTTCACACCATGGTGATGTCCTGACTATGCCACTGGCCCAAGTGCTACTTGGTCATCTCTTGTTTAGTTTAAACATGGTGATCATAGTTTAAACATGATGAGAAAAATCATCCCTACTTATATGTTACTATTAATAACATGTTGTCTAAGTTGTTAAACCGAGCTGTATAGAATAGGGAATAGGGTACCACCCATCATGTCAAGAAGTGAAGCTTACTCATTTAAGTTTTGCTTATGACATTATGATCTTCACAAATGGAATTCCGGATTCATTGCATGGTACTTTGGCAGTCTTTGAGGGGTTTGCGAAGATGTCAGGTTTAAATATAAATGTAGCCAAATCTACTCTCTTTGTTGCTGGTCGAGGAGCGCAGCGACTTGAGTTAGAAGCAAGCACAGTGGGACTCTCGCTTAGTACTCTTCCAATTTGCTATCTTGGACTCGATTGAATTATGAACCGCTAATAGACAAGATCAGCTCTTGGTTCTTGAGGTGGACAAGCAAACACCTTTCTTTCACGGGTAGGTTGCAACTTATCAACTCCGTGATTTATAGCATATCGAATTTCTGGTGTTCCGTATTCCAGTTGCCTTAGGATGTTTTGATGAAATATAGTGTATGTGTTCTGCGTTTCTTTGGAGTGGCTCGCCAAATGTCTCGAGTAAAGCAAATGTAGCATGGGAAGTGGTCTGTCTTCCAAAGAGTGAGGGGGGGGGGGGATAAGACGCCTTCGTGATGTGTCTCATGTGTTTGTTTTGAGCCTTATTATGTGGCTGTTTGATGTGATCAAGTTTTGAACCCAAATTGTCTAATTGCAAGTGCACAGTTGAGTCACTTGTAGCATAATTGGGATCGAATCCACAAGGAATTAGAAGCACAAGCTAAGAATCCATGAAATCTATTAAGCTAAGCAAAAAATTTTGATTTTTGGTTTTCTAAAAAATTAATCTAAAAGACACAGTTGAAATGAAACTAGCAAGAACTAAGCAATACTAACAAGCATGCAAAAGACTAACAAGATTCAAATTTAAATAAAGAGGAAAAATGAAATGAGAGCTAAATGAGTTAAATCAATGATGACAAGTAAACCGTTGGGTAAAGGCAATTGACTTGGATGATTTTTTGGTTAATCAATGATACTTAATCTATCTAAAAATGCTAATCCTTCAACCTTAGGTCACTAATATAGATTAATTCACTCTCATGAAAATAATCCTACACTAATCACCCTTATTAACATTAAACTTTCATTCATGAAAAGTCATAAGTATGCATTAATTCCAAGCCTAACTAGTCATTAAATACCTTAGACATCAATTCTCATTGGCTAAGCATGCAAAACTCTTTATAGGATTCATTGGAGAATTTCATCAAACACCTTGTGGACATGAAATTTCCTAACTTCTATCCGTTTTTTTTTCTTAATTCTCTAAGGAGACATAATTAAGGTCAATGTGTTTCGCAACTTTCAAGAATCTATCCGGTTTTTTTTCTTAATTCTCTATGGTGTGTTAAAGAATTCGAAAATGTAGCAAACTCTTCTTCTTCAACACACGTAGAGAATTAAGAAAAAAAAGGATAGATTCTTGAAAGTTACGAAACACATTGACCTTTATGTCAACTTTTTTCTCTTGATATGATCTTTCTGCTTCCTTCATCATTAGTGAAAAAAAGAAACATGCTAATACACGCATAAGATAGCATAAGGTATTATTAATATTAAACCAAAAATTGAATTAGCAAAAATTAACTGTATAAACACCCCTCAAGTATACCACCTAAAACGGGATCCCCCCGAACTTCTTCGCTCTTCATTTGCCAACCCAGAAAATTTTCAAACTTCATCATACATCACGATCTCTTATTTCCTTCACAATTACCCAAATTCAATTAAAATCACAATTTCGATTAGTTAACCACAAAATCACGTTTACTGTACCGCGTTTATGCCAGAACTGGATTTATTTGGATAATCTCATGACCCGTAAATGAAACCCTCACTTTCTTTTGGAGGGTTTATTATCCTTTAGTTTTAACGTTTCTTCCTCTGTCTTTAACCCGATCTAACTTCAAAATCCCCCAAAAATTAGGGTTTGCGATTTCTCCCCCCAAAATTAAAGTTTTTGAGAGGAAAGTCGCGATTTGGAAGAGAAGAATCGCATAGAGGCATAATTGAGAGATAGAAATCACTCCAATCGATTGAGGGAAAACTGTTTGGAAATCGAGATGAAGTGGAGTCAAATTTGAGACAAAATAGAGATGAAATTGGGATTGAGGCACAATGTCGTAAGTGTTGCTCATTCCTTTGATTATGGGCTTAGTAATGAAGTAATTTTCTTAATTTTGTGCTTGATTATGCGATTTTCATGAAACTTTTGATGTTATTGTAGTGATGAATCAGGAAATGATAACGGTTACGAAATGTGGCTTGAAGAAAGTGATCCAGAATATTTGGACTATAATGGAAGCAATGAAGAGAGTGATGCCAAAAGTGATAAAGGGAGTGATGAACTTAGTGATGCGGAGAGTAAAGAGACTACAAATGAGGGTAGCATTAGTGATGAATTTGTGGAGAACGAGGAAAGAATGAGGAAAGAAAGACTCGGAAAAGGAATAAGAAGGATATAGAAGATAGTAGCAATGATTGGTCTGTGGCGGCTGAGGTAAGAAATAGTCGGATATGTAGGACAAGTTGAGACTAAATCCGAAGTTCATGCCTGCTGATATGGGAAAAGGGTTGATTTTGATCTGAACAATTTTCAAAGTGCCATTTCATAACTGTACAATCAACCAGTGCATACATCAATCTAAACTCAAACAAAATTCAAATTTCATACCTGAACGTATCATTTCGTGTCAAATTCGGAGTTATCGTTAACGGAGGTTAGTCAACCATTACGGATGCTGACTCAGCTGACACGTGTTGAGATGATGTGGCCAAAACGACGTCGTTTTGGTACTGGATTTAATTTATTGCTCAAAAAATTGTAACACCTGCGGATTAAACCCCCGACCCACAGTTGTCTTAAGCTTAAATGTTATCAGTTGATCCAAAGTCTTTCGCGTTTATTACTCCAACATCATAATTTATATATCTATTTGAACCCACGACCCAATGTCATTAAAAGTTACTCATTACCATTTCGTCAAATGTCTTTGGCGTCAATTGCTTTCACAGTTTAATTTATATACATATGTCTGAAATTGGGGGTAAATTTAATCTAGGGTTTCGAATTAGGGTAAATTAAATATAGGGATTCAAATTAGGGGTAAATTCAGTTTCGTGTTTTGAATCTTCTTCTTCTTCTTCTTCTCCTCGTCTGTAAGCGACCTGAATCTGTAAAATTCTAGATTGTATCGGAGTAGAAATCAACGTCGAAGCTCACTTCTCACAGTAAGGTTGGATCGGAGGAAGAGAGGTCTGACAGAGAAGAGGTCTCTAGATGTTCTAGTTTACTCCATCGCTAAGTCGAATAGAAAGCAAAGACTCTGCGATTATGAGGTAATTTGGTTTCTTTTACTCAATTTCTTAGGACAGAGATTCGTCGAAGCTCACTTATCGAGTAGAACTTCAATTTTTGCCCATTTCTATGAAATTAAACTTCCCTTGTGTGATGTTTCCAGCTTTAACGAAGTACTGTTCAGTGTCTATCATGGTGGATATTGGACCAAGAATTATAAAGGTGAGATTGCTTATCTCGATGGTGAAGAGGCAAAAAGTTTGTCATGCAAGCCCGAAGAGTTGTTGAGTAGGATGTCAACTGAGTCAGGGATGGATTATATGGGAAAATGTTGTGGTATAAGTTGCCATTTGAAAACCATAAGGATTGAAAATCCTTGATTAGTGGGGATGAGGGTTTTCAGAACATGTGTGAAGCGAGAAGGTGGGTGAGATATGTTGATGTGTTTATTGTCAATTCAACAAAGCATCCTCATGATGTGGAGGTTCAGGAGCTCTGTGATGAAGAGATTCGAGTTGAGAGGAATGTGGCCTCTGTTGTTGATGAAGATCCAGATTTTGACTACCATAACACATCTTCAAACTCTGATGATGAAGATGGTGAGATGTTTGTAAGATTCAAAAGAGGTAGTGGTCACTTGCAGCTCAAACAAGTGTTTGAAAGTATAGACGATTTCAAAGAGGCTTTGCTAGAACATGTACTTAAGGAAGGATGGAACATCAAGTTAGATTTATGGGAGAAGGTTAAATGTAGAGCTGTATGTGCTATAGGTGACTGTAAGTGGAGTATCTATTTATCATATGAACAGAGACTTGGAAAGTGGATGGTGAAAACTTTTGAAGATGTTCATAGCTGCATCAAGGATGGGTATTGTAAGATGTTAAAATCTCCCATGATTGCAAAGTTGTTTATGGATGATGTAAGGATAAATCCTGAGTATAAACCGAAGACTATACAAGAAGAGATTCAAAAGAGGTACAATTTGATGACAACCATAGACAAGTGTAAGAAGGCAAAGAAGAAAGTTATGGAAATGATTCACCTTGACCATGTGGAGCAGTTCTCTAGGCTCAGAGATTACAAAGCTGCAATCCTTGCATAAGTTGCTTACTCTTCTCAAATATCCTTCATAGTAGCTGTTGCATTTATGATGATATGTACTGTTATTTTTTGATGAATTCGTGTAAAATGTTGGAAATAAAAGTTTAGAGGATGATACATATGCAGAAATTGACAATGTGAATTGTTTGTATCTCATTGTTGGTTTCATTGAACATAAAATAAAAACTGAGGTTGCTTGTGGATTTTGTTTGTTAGGTTGCTAATCTTTGGAGTTTATTGTTAGGTTGCTAGTTGCTTGGGAATATGGATTCTGCAGATAAAAATTGTTTGTATTTCATTGTTGGTTTCATTGATAATAAAATAAAAACTGAGGTTGCTTGTGAATTTTTTTTGTTAGGTTGCTAATCTTTGTAGTTGTTTGTTAGGTTGCTAGTTGCTTGGGAATATGGATTCTGCAGATGTGAACTGTACGTATTTCATTGTTGGTTTCATTGATAATAAAGTAAAAACTGAGGTTGCTTGTGGATTTTGTTTGTTAGGTTGCTTGGGAATATAGATTGTGCAGATGTGAACTGTTTCATTGATAACTATTTTGCAGCTTTAGTCTTCTACAATCACATGATGTTTAACTAATTCTTACCAAAATTGTTTATATTTTTCTTGTTAGGACTAATCCTAACTCAACTGTGGAGTTAGACACTATCTTAGATTATGATGGATCAGAGATATTCCAAAGATACTACGTATGCTTTAATGTGATCCGTAAGTTATGGTCAATGTGGTGTCGTCCAATATTTGGTATTGATGGGTGTTTCCTCAAGTGTACACTAAAAGGACAACTATTAGCAGCTGTGGGAAGAGATGCTAACAATGGTATTTACTCCATTGCTTGGGCTGTTGTTGATGTGGAGAACGAGGATAATTGGATTTGGTTCATAAAGAAGCTTCAGCTTGATTTTAATCTTCAAGAGGGTTAATGATACACTCTCATATCTGACAGATAAAAGGTAAGTTCATAAAGAAGCTTCAGTTTGTGTTGATATTTGATCTAATCAAATATACTTGTGTGGCTAATCTTATCTAATATATATTGTTACAATTTGCAGGGTTTGTTGAATGCAGTTGAAAGAGTCTTGCCTCATATTGAGCATCGGATGTGTGCTATACACATATATGGTAACTTGAAGAAGGTTTTTCCTAATCAAAGTGAAATGAAGCATCTGACACATATATGTTTTGGAGAGTAGCAGAAAGTTACACTGTGGCTGAGTATGAGGCAAATTTGGAGAAGGTAAAAAGCTATGATATCCATCTTTATGAAGCCATCATGGAGAGAAATCCAAGTAATTGCAGTTTAGCTTTTTGTTCACCCAAAGCTCAGTGTATTGATGTTCACAACAACATATCCGAGTCTTTCAACAATGCTATAGATCCAGCAAGATACATGTCAATGGTTGAGATGTTGGAGACGATAAGGAGAAGAACTATATTGCGGATTGATATGAGGAAGGCTACAGGAAGGCTCCATAGAGGTAGATTCACTCTCAAAGCTACAGAGTTTCTAGAGGAAGAAGCAAAGAAGATAAAGTTTTGTAGGTTTATCCCTGGTGGAGAAGGTAGATATGATGTTCTTGAGGTTGGTGTAGGTTATAGTGTGAATATGAGACTGAGGACATGTGTTTGTAGGAAATGGGATATCAGTGGTATCCCATGTCGTCATGCTTTAAGGGTGATCACATAGAAGAAGCTGAATCGTGAAGACTACATATCTAATTGGTATTTGAATTCCAGGCAGCAAAGTATTTACAGTGACTCAATTGCACCAGTCAATGGGGTGATGTTCTGGAACAGAACTGGTTCTGTTGTGGTGCCACTTCCTAGTTTAGTTGAACAGATTGAGAATCAAAAAGGGAGGAAACCAAAGCCAAAGAGGAAGAAACCAAGGCATGAGTCTCATACAAAGAAGAAGAAGGTTAGTAGATAGAGAAAAATTATGCATTGTAGTAATTGTGATCATGCTGGACACAACAAATCAAAATGTCCTAATTTCGGAGCAGAGAGATACAAAGCACCGAAGAAGAAGAAGAAGACTTCAAACACAGCAGAGAGAGAAGTTGCATGTGATTCAACTCAAGCAAGTCAAGCAACAGAAGATGACACTCAAGTAACACCAGACTAATTGGTGATAAGCTGTAGGTTTTATTTTGAGACTGATCAGATTAAATAGTTTTTTTGGTTAAAACTGATTGGATTAAGTATGTTTTTGGTTAACACTAATTGGTGATAAGGTGTAGGTTTTTGGTTAAGATTGATCAATGATAAGGTGTAGGTTTTTGGTTAAGATTGATCTGTGATAAGGTGTAGGTTTTTGGTTAAGATTGATCAGTGATAAGGTGTAGGTTTTTGCTTAAGATTGATCTGTGATAAGGTGTAGGTTTTTGGTTAACATTGATCAGTTGTATGGAGCATGTAACAACAGGGGAACAAGTTGATGTATTTTGAATTTGTCTTCTCTCTTTTACCATTTTTGTAATGTGTTTATGGGTTTATTAAAACGATTTTATATGATGATCCATTGTCAGATTTGTTCCTTTCGGTTATGTTTTATTTTTTTGTCTTTCTGTATTTTATTTTATTTGATTGGATGTGTTTATATATTTAAAATTTTGGGTTAAATATTTAAATTTACCCCCAATTTCAGACATAGGTATATAAATTAAACTGTGAGAGCAATTATCGTGAAAGACGTTAGATGAAATGGTAATGAGCAACCTTTAATGATGTTAGGTCGTGGGTTCGAATAGTATGTGCCATAATATTTTTCAAAAATTAAATTTATTAGGTATATTAATTATGATGTTGGAGTAATAAGCGCTAATGATTTTGGATCAACTGGTAACATGAAAGCTTAAGACGACTATGGGTCAGGGATTCGATCCGCATGTGTTACATTTTTTTGAGCAATAAATTAAATCCAGTACCAAAACGATGTTGTTTTGGCCACATCATCTCAACGCGTGTTAGCTGAGTCAGCATCCGTAATGGTTGACTAACCTTCATTAACGATGACTCTGAATTCGGCACAAAATGACACGTTCAAGTATGAAATTTGAATTTTGTTTGAGTTTAAATTGATATATGCATTGGTTGATTGTACAGCTATGAAATGGCACTTTGAAAATTGTTCAGATCAAAATCGACCCTTTTCCCCTGCTGATATTCAGCAATATATCAAGGAGCGATGGAAGTTGGTGGCTTTGGTTTATTAATGCCAAAGGAGAAGACTTATTGCCCTTCGATCGCTTGATGAAGAGTATGCACAATAGTTTGCTCACCTCCAAAGATATATCATCGAGATACTCACTTTAAATCTGGGTTCAGCTGCATTCATTGATACTTATCCAAATGTTGCTGGTGAAGATATTTTCAACAATTTTATGTGTGTTTTGACATACTTCGAAACTCTTGGAGAGGGACATGTAGGCCAATAATTGAAATTGATGCCACATTTTTGAAGGTTAAGGTGAAAGGTGTGTTATTGACTGCTGTTGGTCATGATGCGAACAATCAAATCTATCCTATTGCTTGGGCTGTGGTCCAATCAAAAAATGTAAATAATTGGCAATGGTTTGTGAACCAAATCAAGGGAGATTTAGGTCTAGAATATGGCTACCGTTTTGTTATTATATCGGATCGATCAAAGGTAATATTCTCTTTCTGTTGGTTTTTTTTCCACATTTATTCATCTTAAGTAACATGTTTGTGCTTATGTTGCTTCTGTCTTGCAGGGTCTCATTAGTGCGGGGAAGAGTGAATTGCCTAATGAAGAACACAAAAAGTGTGTCAAGCATATCATTGAGAACTTGAAGAAGGGTTATTCAAAGAAGAATCAGCTGAAGTTCTTAGTTTTGAAATTAGCTTGGAGCTACAATTCAAGCAAATATCATGAGAATCTCAACAACTTGAGAAAGTATGAGAAAGTATGATTTCGACTTGTATTCCTAGTGTTGTTATTCTTGTTTTCTTGAGGATTCGATACCCTTTATGCTTAATAGCATATAAGGTTATTTGATAATCTTGGTTGCAAAACCAAATTATCATTCATCTGCTAATTATTTTAATTGTTATTTACTTTCAAAATTGACATAGGTAATCTTTTAATATTTTAAATGTAGGATGTCGTGTATCCATACATTTCATCAACAGAAAAATTTGACATATGTGACTGTAGATTTTTTTAGGCCCGATGAAATAAAAAATGTTGAAGTAGAAAATTTGGAAACTTTGATTAGAGGTGGATATGATTTTCAAGACTTCATTTGGCAAAGTCTTGAGCAACATGATGTGTCGAATAAAAATATTCAGGTTGAAGAAGAGCATGATGATATTGGAGTTTATAATGAGAGTACTCAAGAGGAAAATGAGGTTGGTAATGAATGTGAAGATTTGAGTGATGGTTTGGATAACCTAGAAGACAAGCTACAAGTCATTGAGGTTGCCTCCTTTCTATAAATGGGGTCTGCAGTTGTATGGGGCATTTTGTTGCAGTGGCTTGCGCCTATGTTTGCTCCCTCTTCCTCCTCTGGCTCTCCTAAATGTGGTGTATCTACTGTCCTCTCCGGTATGTTCTCCCTTGTCTCGGATTAGTAAAGTTCTCACTTTCAGCGATTTGCTAAGTGTCTTCTAGGCTCTCCTTCGTCTTTAACATGGATGCTGCTTATGTTTGCTTAGGTTTTGTGTTTGGTGAAGGGTTCTTTGTTGTCTCGGCTTTTGCTTTTTGGGCCTCGTGGATCTGTCATTGTCTGGTAGTTTTGGTTGTCATTTGGTCTTGGACAATTGTTTGGATTCAAGGGTTTTGATCGTCTATTTGGACGCGGCGGTTTGCTTGCTGGCTTCTTATTGCTCCTTTAAGGGTTACTATCTTCCTCATCATTCTATAGCCACCTCTTCCTCTTGGTAAGTGTAGCTCCATCCTTGCATTAGGTTTTGTTTTCTTCAGGGCTAGCGGCTTCGTTTTCTTTTTTCCTGCACTTTACTTATGATTCGTGGGGGATTCAATTATTTAGATGTATGTGATATTGGCTCTTTAAATGCGATCAGAGAGAGTGTTTGAGTTATTTGGTTGGCTCTCTTCCTAGACTGGATGCTCCGTCGGCATGTTGTGAGCTCTGATCTTCTAAGAGAGTATCGAATGACAATGCTTTCCCGATGCCATCGTTCACCGTTTCGTTGTGTGGGACAACGGCTCGTCCAAGGACTCTTGGTTTCTTTGTCATTGAGTAAATGCTTATCATTTTAGCTAGTATCCTTTTCCGCAGTTTAATTGTTGCTCTTATGTATTATTTTCACATGCTGTAACACTTCCACCTGTTATATTTTGAATACTCTTTATCAAAAGAAAAATGAGAAGAAAGAAAAATAAAGAAAAGAAAGTGACAAAAACGAATCTTACCTATGCTGTTAATTAGCATAAAACACAATTCTATCTTTTATTGATTTTTTCCCTTTTTAAGATGATTTGTTTTTGACCAAAGTTTAAAGAAACAGAAATAATAGATATTATGAGATTTTATTAACTTTTCTTCGAATCTCAAGTCTTAGCAATTACTTGAGCAGCCTTTTTCCAATCCAAAATTCAAGCAAAAAGTCTCCAGGACAAATATTATATAACTTGAAATGGTTTTTTCTATGTTAAAATTCACAATTTTCACTGCAATGTGTTTTATCTACTAAGCTCAGAATCTTTGAAACAACACTAGCTAGAACATATTCTCCAAAACAAATACAAAATTCAATTTTTTTACGTTAAAGAATAAACTCAGGATTTACAACATCTAATATCGTCTTCAGAATACGTTAATATCATCTTCATAATATAATAATATCGTCTTCAGAATACGTTAAGTCGTTAAGTCATATTATGCAGGAGCAAGAGTGTAAGTCACTTGGAAATCAATCATCAGGTTTTAGTTTTAGTGGAGATCACAGTCGTCCTTGTAGATCCGATCGAAGTAAATGAAGGTGTCCGGTCCTGCATAAGTGGCCATGATTTGTTCAAAAAGATGGGTTTTTACAGGAGCAAGAGTGTAAGTCACTTGAAAATCAAACATCAGGTTTTGGTTTGGGTGGAGATCATTGTCGTCTTTGTAGATGCGATCGAAGTAAATGAAGGTGTTGGATTCTTCATTGGTGGCCATGATTTGTTCAAAAAGATGGGTTTTTGATGTTTGGAGTTTATGGCTTTGAGGAATGGATTTTCGAACCATAAACTACAAATATCAAAAACCCATATTTTCGAACAAATCATGGCCACCAATGAAGGACCGAACATCTTCATTTACTTTGACCGGATCTACAAAGACGACGGTGATCTCCACCAAAAGCAAAACCAGATGTTTGATTCCCATGTGACTTCCACTCTTGCTCCTGCAGAGTACGACACGTATTATGAAGATGATACTAACGTATTCTAAAGACAATATTAACGTACTCTGATATTAACGTAATCTGAAGACGATATTAGATGCTGTAAATCCTGAGGTTATTCTTTAATGTAAAATTAATCAAATTTTGTATTTGTTTTGGAGAATATGTGCTAGCTAGTGTTGTTTCAAAGATATTGAGCTTAGTAGATGAGACACATGGCAGTGAAAATCGTGAATCTTAACATAGCAAAAAACCATTTTAAGTTATACAATCATTGCCTTGGAGACTTTTTGCTTGTGTTCTTGGTTTCTTCAGAAAAGACTCCTCGAGTAATTGTTGGGACTGGAGGCTCACTGGAGGCGCAAGTACTAAGCTAGCTAACCTCTCTCTCTGTGTTTATTCAATCTGGCTTATGATGTATATTGTAAGTTGATTAAGCTTGTTGACTTGTTGTAGAAAGCAAGGAAGGAGAAGATAAAAGCTGATGTGGTCATGGCCCTTAAGTACAACAGCGAGACGAAATCTGTGTCTATGTTTCCTCTTTAAGTTTCTTGAAAAGCTGACCGTGTCTCAAACAGCTTCTCACATTCTGCAATCTTATCCTGTACCAATGAGAGATCTTTCCTCTTTCTCTCCAGCTCCTCTTCTAACTCTCTCCTGCCATTTCCAATCCTACCCAAATGCTCATTCTCTTCGTTAACCTCACCACAATGCCTCTCATGATCAATATTCATTTGCTCTAACTGTTTCTCTTTCGACTAACCCTGAGTCTTCATTAGTTTTGAGGACAGTGTCTCAAATCGCTTCTCACATTCCGCTATTTCATCTAAAACCACCGGAAGATATTCCCTCGCTCTCTCTATTTCCTCTTCCAATTCTCTCTTCCCAGTTTTACTCTTATCTATTTGAAGATCAATACCCTTTTTTTTAGTACGATGAGTGCATCCACCTTTTTATGCAGAAAGTGTGGTTTAAAACATCATGACCTCTGCTTGAGTAAATGGATTCTTAACTGACTAATAACCACTCAAATAAAATTTACTTTATGTATTGTGGGACAACTCTATGATCTCTTTTCAATGTCGAATCAGCAGATTAGTGTCAATCTTTGGTCAAAAATCTCATAATATCTATTATTTATGTTTCTCTAAATGTTGGTCAAAAACAATTCATCTTTAAAAGATAAAAAAAGATAGAATTTTTTTTATGCTAATTAACAGCAAAGGTAAGATTCGTGTTTGTCACTCTATTTTCTTTATTTTTCTTTGTTCTCTTCTATTTGTATTTTCATTTATCCGACTAGGGTAGGGTATCATGCTTCAGTGAGGGACGTGCAATATTCAGGTTGGAAAGACCCTTTGGAGATAGGCAGACTGACTCGGTTGAGTTTGGGGAGTCTCTCGCTGATCGAGGATCTGACTAGGAATAAGGGATTCGGCCATCCTTGTACAAACTGATTGGAATTTGAAGCCGATCCTCTGATGAGTCCTAGGCGGGAAGAAACCAGTCGAAGATGGTTCATGAGACGAAGGCTGAGTCGAGAATCGTAGAGATGATCGACTGCCGCACGGTCTTCCGGGAAAAGCCCAAGACAAGTGGTATCAGAGTCAAAAACGTTGTGTATCATCTACGCCCTACTCTCGCATGGAGACGGATAGGCGGGGAGCCTCGTTAGTTGGCGTCAGAAGTCGAGGGCGAACTGGTAAGTGATAAACCCAGGCCTGTCATCTGAAAGACGTAGAATAATCGCTTTGGGATGAGCTACTTGCCCAAAAACTAAGGTGAGGTGTCAGTCAGTATATCGAGTGAAGATAAGATTTATCCCACAATGACATAACATACGATCAAGGATTCTTTCCGCGCACGAGAACGTGCACATTTATCGGTGGGGGAGAATGTCATGCACCATTTTCTTGGGACGGTACTTGACTGTCGTGTTTCTTCTGTGGGGCCATTCTGACTAGGGTAGGTTATCGTGCTTCAGTGAGGGGTGTGCATGATTCAAGATGGAGAGATCCTTTGGAGTTAGGCAGACCGACTCGGTTGAGATCGGAGAGTCTGTCTTTGATCGAAGATCTGATTATGAAGAAGGGATTAGGCTATCCCTGCATAAACTGGTTGGAATCTGGAGCCGATCCCCTAATGAGTCATAGGCAAGACGAAACCAGTCAGATGGATGCTGAGTCAAGAATCGTGGAGATGATCGACTACCGCACGGTCTTCCAAAAAAAGCCCATGACAGCATGCTAACATATTTTTATGAAGTTTCTAAAAAGATATTATTTATATATTAATATTTAGAATTAACAATCTATAAATATATGATGTTGTTTATCTTTTTATGAAATAAATTTTCATTTATAGTAAAATATTTATATAATAATTTATCTTTTAAAATTATTATAATTTTAATTAAAGATTCATATTAATCTTTATAAATAGTTTAATAACTTTATCACATTGAAATCTCATGAAACACGCAAAGATAATCATCTAGTTCTTATAATGAGTCAACAGATTTAAACCAATAAATCTTAAAAGCAAAAAAAAAACTCACTGTTCTATATTGTTGGCGATGAACTCGAACGTCTCTTCATGCGTTTTTTTTTTCTCCATCACTAATAAAGTTAATCAATATGTTAATTGACTGTGCACAATCCTCCGATTTCACAAAAAAAAGGTCTATGTAGAGTTTAAGTTCGCACTGGTTTATAACAATTAAGAAAACAAATTACAAATTTAATTTTTCAGAATATATGCAAATATCAAAATAGATTTGAGAATATACCTCTCATGAAGATGAACTGTTCTCTTTCACCTAAGATTTTAGGGTTTGGCGTGATTGACTTATGAAAAATAAAAAAAAAACTATTATATCATTATATATAAGGGTGTCGTATGACCTAATGGGTCAAGCCCAATTTAGTAGAATAAGTGACATTATCATTTCTTTTTTTTAATACCATATCCCACATATGTATATATATATATAGATATATAGATATATGAATAGTTTTCTTATTGTTCTAAGATTCGTGTTTGAAAAATTATTTTGCACAATGATGTTTTTGATATTTTTCTTATCATCATCGTTTGAGAATTTAAAAAGAATTGCTTTCAATTGTTGTATCCAATAGTTCAAGCTTTATTCTTTGAGAATGGCTGGAAGGACAATCTTACCATTAGCAAGTGTTTCCCATTCATGAGTTTTATTGCGTTTTGTAATAAGATTTGTAGTTTTTTTTAAAAAAGGGAAATTGATATTGTTTTTGGATGCATAGTCCTCAAACAAATTGAAAACTAAGACTTGTATTTTATGCTTTTGGAGGTAATTGTAAAACTCTTCTTGAATTAGATATGTATTTTGTGAAAAGTTTTTGAAAAACCAAATTTTCTTGTGAGTGTTATTTTATAATAGAAATCATCTTGTATGAATTGTTTGTTTATTTGAAAATCTTTTTCTAAAATGTTTAATTCGTTCAAAATATTATCCGTAATAGCAGAAAAAGTCGGCCTTGTTAGCTCGGATTTTGAATAATTATTTGTTTTCTGTTGTATAAACCAGTTTTGGTATTTGAGATTGAAAAATAACATATCTCATGATGGAGTTTGGAATCTTGGAAATTGAAAATATTGACTGAAATTTTAGTGATTTTTCCATGATAGGAAATTCTTATGCTATTTTGGAGACTCTTCCTAAGTTTATAGTCTCTTGACGAGACGGAGATCCAGATAGATAATTATCTATATAATCATCTTGGTTGTTTCTAAAGAATGAAAGTTTAACATTTTCGTCTTGGAATTGTTCAATGTAATTTTAACGTGTGTTTGGCTCTATAAGTTCTAGAGATTTAAATAGTTTTTAGATTTAAACGTGTGTTCCG
The DNA here is from genome assembly GCA_028015245.1 of Cardamine occulta. Lineage (NCBI taxonomy): Eukaryota > Viridiplantae > Streptophyta > Magnoliopsida > Brassicales > Brassicaceae > Cardamine > Cardamine occulta. Next base: position 11,786,140 of record CM051372.1, on the reverse strand, counting down.
CGTCGTCTTTTTAGAATATTCTTTTCTCCATGTGGCCAAGATGCCTCACAAACTTTCTTCCTTTCTTTTCTCACGAAACTAAACACAATCGTCTCTTTCATAAACATATCTCTCTAACTTCTTTTTTTTTCAATCGATCAAACCTTTTTTTTCTCTCTAACGTAGCCGGATCATAATCCAAATAAATAGGATCAAGCTCTGACACCATGATAAATTTGATGAAAGTAAAGAACACAAATATGTCCTTGAAGAATTATATTAGACGATAATAAATTATAAGATACATTTTCTAAATTGACATAAACATAAATGAAATAATATATTTAAAGATAAAGATAAATTTGACAAACTAAGATATTGACAATTATCAATAATCTTTTATAAAAAAAATACAATTATCAATAATCTAATAGATATTTTTGATCGCGGTTCGTAATCTCCATCAATCTCAATTTGATTTAGGTCGATCTCATTTATCTCTGAATACTTCAGTATACCCCCAAGCAAGTGACCAGGTGCAAACATAGATTATAATAATTAGATGATATCTAATAGACAATTAGAATTTACAAACAAGGCTAAAAGTGTACAAGACATACTTACACTTTTATTTTATGAATCAATACTATTAAAAGAGAACCACAATTTGAAAGTAACATTTAAGTGCTAATAAAATTACATATAATACCATTGAAAAAGAGAAAAACAAAACTCTCATTAATGGCAAAAATATCATTCTATCTTAATCTAATCTATGTATCCAAACAACATTTACAGTTAATTCTCTATAATCTAAAAATATTAATTATCTACTATTTTAACAACTAAACACAATGATTTTAATATTACTTTTAAAAAATATATATTTACTTATTATCTTATTATAAATTTCAAAAAAATAACTAATTTAAAATTCAAAATTATGGAGCAATCTTCTCAAATTGAATTCAAATTTTTTCTCATTAATAAATAAAATAATTATATATTTGACTAATCTTTATAAAAAAATATTAACATGTAAACAAAAAGATAATTTAAAATATTAAAAATCATATTAATTATTAATTTTGCAAAATATATTAATTTAAATTGAGTTAATTTAAATTATTTTAAGAAAAAATAGTTTAGGAATTAATTTTTTAAAAATTTGTTAAGATCGTGATTTAAAATTAAATAACGATTTGTAAACTACAAAAGCCATATTCTATAATCTATTAATATGATTTTAATACTAAAATAGATTTCCTAAAATATCTTTACACAATTAAAATCCATATATTGATGATAGAAAACAAAATCTGATGCCATTAGTTTAAAAGATACAAAATATTTAAACAAAAATATCTAAACAAAAAATTTGATGAAAAATCCAAAATAATTATCAATTACGATATTAAATTCATTTTTCAAATTCGAAGTAGGTAAACCCTATTTTCTCATTGACTCCATCTCTCCCTATAAATACACAAAATGAAACTTACAAAAACTCATTAGCCACCTTCTTTAGAAATTGATTTATCAAAGAAAAAAAGAACCCAATTTCGTTTATATTTTTGCTTAGAAAAGTTGGTTTTACGATCATTTGTTGTTATCAGATTTTACATACATTTTTTACGTTTCTTTTTTTAGGTGAAATTTACTACATGGTACCCTTTTTCACGAGAAATTAACAAGAATGTCATGCAACAGTTGGATTTCGCTTTGATTATATTTAAATTTTGTTTGGCTTATGTGGAAATCATTCATTCAACTTTAGACCTTTTTTATAATCTTAAATCGGATCGAGTTATGTGTGAGATTTGCTATTTTATTTGGGTTTATGATTTATCAAGAGACGCATGTGAGTTCTCCGAAAAATTGTCAACCTCGAGAAAGACATTAGCCTTAACAAGTAACACTTTTTATTATATTTACTTTCTTCTTTGAGGTGTTATTTAGTTTTTTTCATGTGTTGGTATATATAAAACATTGACGATATCGAAGCCATACTCAAAATCATAAAATAATCTATACTATTATTTTGAAAATACTAAATATTAAAAAAAAACCTTTTAAGTTGTTAGAAATTATATCAAATGTCATAGCAATACAAATATTCTGTGAGTAATTAAAATGAAAATAAAAAAGGTAAAAATTATCCAGAATTAAAAGCAAAATACATGGATCTAATTATGATCTAAGTTTTGGATGTTCGAATCGTGAGCAGATTCTGACAATCAACAATCGGACTTTGGTTGGAAATTAACGGCAATATCCAGACCCAATTTAAAAAGCTTACTCACTGCAATATGCACAATAAATAACAATTACTATATACATTATAACTAAATCATAATCAAATTTATATCTCCTATATTTTAGTAACTAACATAACTCTTAGGAGGATATATTAGATAAATAATTTAGAAAGATTTGAGTTTTAATGAGATTTGTGATTATTTGGTTGAATTTAGGTGAATTAGGGATTTTGATATTAAATTTTCTGAAATCTCACATAAAACCATGAGATTTTGATCTTTGTATTTTTAACTAAAAAATTCCATGAAATCTCAGCTGAAACTTTAAAATCCAATTCTTAAGATGTTTTCAATAACATTGGATTTGATTATATATTTTAAAATTATTAATCCAATAACACTATATTTTAAAATTCATGATTCAATAACACATAATTTATCATTTTAACTCAAATATCTCCAAATGCTCAGTTCAACACCCCTTCTTAGATTTTAGATACAATATAACAAATCAATTTTCCCAAAAAAAACTTTTCGTGTATAATCTAATCGGTTTTTTTAGGAGCATATTCTTAGAAGCAATCATATAAACATTAAAAAAATTCTCTAAATTAATTATAACAAATAGAAACAATTTATATTTTCCTGAATAATCTTTTTGCATATATTCATAATTATGCAATTTCATTCAAACCAAAAATAATTGTAACACCTTTGCATGCAAAAAGAATTACATTAAAAAAATTGTCAAATAATTTTTTTTTGTATATTATTTTATATCCCTAAATTTTATCAGTTTTTTAATACTTCATTTTACTAAATATATTTATTTTAATAAAAATAATTAAATTATGGTTACTCTAATATCGGTATTTGACTAAATCAATTTGATATTTTACATATTCTATACATCGAAATAACTCAAACGAAAACCGGATCTAACCCGATATAACACTCCTAATCAAATCGTTAGAAATATTTTGAATAGTTTAAAAAATATACATGTAACACCACTTAACTTTTACAACCAAATTATGTCATAATAGGAATATCTATTTCAGGATGGAAAACATGTTCTGTCCCGTATATGTTGGTAATGTTCCGTCATATAACCCTTTTCTTTTAAATAATTACTTTTTGAATATTTTTAGTCCAACGGGTAAGGGATTCGGATGGGTACACCCATGTTTCTGTATTTTATGTTTGAGTATTTAAGTTTTACAAAATTAAAGAAAATGATCTAAATTTTAATCATATTTTTCAAAAGTTTTCTAAAAGTTTTCAAAAATACAATAATTTTCTGAAATATACGATATTTACCTAAATTAGTGAAAATTTGCTAATTGAATTTAACTACTTAAATTTTGTATATTTTTAAAATTTATGAAAACAAATTGTATAAACATTTCTCCGCACTACGTGCGGGTCAGAATCTAGTTTATTTTAAATACAAAATCCTCTTAGACATGTCACATATATTTGTATCAAATTGATAATCAACTACTTATCTACAAACTGTAGTTTTTGTTTATTTAGTTGTATAATCTTTTAATCATTTCAATCTAAAGCGCCATATCTATGTAAAGCAATTTTTTTTTTTGGCCATAAACAAATCTAAATTCTGAGAAATTTATTCCCAAAATATCAAAGATGAAAAAATTAAAATGTATGAGCCTATAAAGTGGCAAATGATAATAAGTTTTTAGTATCTGTAAAAAGGTTAAATATCCTAATAGTTTTGATTTTCATGGAATTGCACCCCAATTAAGGCAAAGTAATTCTAAACAGAATTACACCACATCAATTCAAGATCCTACCTAGTTAATTCTAAACAGAGATTGTCTACTATTAGTCTAACACTAAAAAAAACTTTACTTAGCACCATCTTTGAGCTCTCAAACCTCCCAACTTGCCCTATTGTGAAGATGAAAACATTCTTGTTAAGGATAACAATTGCTCTGATGTTCATATCAGTTACATTTTCGAGTAAAACAGCATTGTACCATTCACTCGCATACACAACCTCACACATACTGTATATATATGTATCTTCTTTTCATAGCAGAAGTGAAGTTCGGACAATGGTGTGTAGCTGATCCACAGATACCAGATAATGTGATACAAGCAGCCTTAGACTGGGCTTGTCAACAATGCGGAGCAGACTAGTAAGATTCAACATAATCAGCCTTGCTTCTTGCCCAACACTATCAAGGACCATGCCTCTTTTGTCTTCAATGATTATTACCAGCGTTGTAAGAGCAAAGGCGGTAATTGTTACTTCAACAACGCTGCAGTGATCACTCAGCACGATCCTAGTAAGCAACTTTATCTAAACCTTATAATCAATCAAGATATTGAACTATCCATGGGTGATTATCTCGTAATTCGATAGGTCAAGGTTCTTGCCATTACGAGTATGTCTCCTGATTCAATGACAAAGGCCAAGATGAGATGAAAGATCGATGAAATAGAAGAAATGAATCCAATCTTTGTAATGTAAAACTTTAATAAGTTGTACGTAGAGTAAAATATTGTTACACCAATCTTGTCATTTACATAATCTCATTAGAAATAAAGTGAACAAGTAAAGAAAGAAACTTTTATTTGTTGTTGAGACAGGATTGAAAGTTCATATATGTAGGATAAGCTTGACAACAATTAGACCAAATAGATGATTTTGAAATTGATTAGAAAAGTAAAGTTGCCCATGCAGCAATGAACGCGAAGCCTCCGAATGGTGCTAAGGTAGAATACTTTCTGTCCTCTTGCAGTGCTACCATATAACACCTACATCATTTTGATGAACAAGAAACTTATCACATAATCATTCCCCGAACATAGAGTTACATAGAATGCATCTGAAATATAGTTACTTCGGAAAAATCTCATTCCTTAAATGAACCATAGTTTATGGGAAGGAAGCAAACTATTTTATAAAAAGCATGGATATTGAAATCAAAACATTAGCTTAAATACAAAGACCTATGCTGTTAGCAAGTGACACAATGCTTTTCAAACTGATTCAGCGTTGGAAATATGTCGAAATTGATAAAATCTCCCTAGCCATGGGGAATGTGGCATATCTTGCTAGTGCCAGAGATTTGAGTGTATACTGGAAACTCCAAAATCATATTAAATAGCTCAAATAAACCACTGAACAAAAAAATTAGAGTTACCTAGTAAGCATCTGAAATATAGTTACTTCGCAAAGATCTAATTCCTTACATGAACCATAATTTAACAAAACTAAGGAACTACACATGGTTTATTAGAAGGAAGCCAACTATTTTGTAAAAAGCATGAGTTCTGAAATCAAATCATTAGCTCAAATACAAAAGACCTAAGCGATTAACAAGTGAGACAATGCTTTTCAAACTGATTCAGAGTTGGAATCATGTCGAAATCAATAAAATCTTCCTAGACATTCCTTTCAATTCATAGATGTGGAGCTCAGACCTATGAATGGAGATATTGTCGAAACTCACAAAGAAAAAATGAGGAATTGTGGCAAATATTGCTATTGCTAGTGCTAGAGATTAGAGTGTAAACTGAAAACTCCAAATCATATTGAATCCCTCAAATAACAATGATGCACAAAAGCTCAACCAACACATCTACTCAAGAGCTTAAATTGAAGAACTTACGTTCCGGAAAAGGCTACAATCCCAGCAGTCAAAAAGCCACCAAACTGAGCAAGAAAAATGATATGTCAGCTCCATCAAACTATCAAAGAACACAAATTGGAGAAACAGAGAAAAGAAAAAAGAGAGAAAGAGCTTACAATGTTGGGATATTTTGTGTTAGGAGCAGAAACAAGAGCAGCAGTATGAACCAAATGGTAAAGTGAAGCCGTTTGCCACACCTGAATACAAAAGATCTTAACTTTTTCAGACAAATCCAAACAAGAAATGTAATAAAGCAATCAAATTTTTGAACAATTTCATAATCTGAAACCTGTTTGTAAGAAGGGTTTTCCGGTTTAAACATATGAGCACCGTAAGTTCCCAAACCAAGAGCAGCCATACCTATAACAGTAAATGAATCAGTAACTTCGTTACAAACATCAAATCAAAGATCATTACTTTAATCGATAACTCTCACCGGAAACTGCGGCAACTTTGTGCCATATCATAGGATTCATTGATCGTCTTTGTCTGAAGTCTCTTAGGTTGGTTCTGACTGATATATTGGTATTTTGTCCCATTTTAGCTAGTCTTTTCATATTGTTTTCGAGTCTTTTTTAGTCTTTTTATGTCTTTTCAGGTATTTTGAGGCTCTGGAGCATGGATTGAAGATATTGGAAGACATTAGAGCAAAAGAAGCAATTTCGAGCCAAAAGTCAATTTTTCGCCAACCGAACACCTGCTCGGACCTGTCGAGTACCTACTCGACCCATTTTACCTAGGGACGTGTTAGAATAAATATAGGCAAGTCGCCTCAGACTTGTATCACGTTCATTCTCAGACTTCAGTTCTTCGTTCTAGGTTTTATTTTTGGTTTCAAGACTCCATACTTTTGTTCCTTGTTCGATTTGGATTTATATTATTCAGCCTTGGATCTCTATTCCTCTACTGTCGATCAATCCACAACTTGTTTGAGAAGTTTTCCTGAACCTTATTCTTTCAATAAATCATGAATTCATCTCTTTGCTTTGTTGTATTTGATCTTGCCATGTGTGAGTAGATCCATAGCTAGGTTAGGGTTTTCAATGGTGAATTAGGTTGTTAATGGCTGAGCACAAATAGGAATGGAATTTATATGTCTTCGCCAATAGGGGTTCGTAATGCCTAGGTTAGTTTGATCACCTAGCCTATGATTTTTAGGTTAAACTTATTCATGAGAGTGCTCTAGGTTGCTAGAAAAATCATTAGTGAGCAATTGACGCGCAGCCAACGAGAGTTGATTGCTGCGGTTGATTGTGAATATATTGAACTTGTTTGTTAATGCTTATCGTCTTCATTAGATCCGGGCGAGAGTTTCGGACTCTAGGTTGTTAGATAAAGGTGTCGATACATCACGAGAGTGGGGCGACATTCATTTGTGTTTGAGTTCTAGACCGGTAGTTAATTGGCCCTGAATAGTTGCTCAGTTTTATCTCCTAATCACCAGCGAAATACCTTGACCTAGTGCCTTTAATTAATTGTTTGCACCGATTTATTTTAGTTGTTTATTTGTTCCGAAAATTACACCAACCAATATTTTGTCTTAGCTTTAAATAAATTCTCATAATTTCATAGTGTAACCTTGGTCTCTGTGGGTTCGATTCCTTTTATACTATTGCGACTGTTCTGTGCACTTGCAGTATTTAATTGGGTTAAAACTCGACACATCAAGTTTTTGGCGCCGTTGCCGGGGACCAATTGCGTTACCTTTGATTTTTGATTTTGTTTATAGTCTAAGAAACTACTGATCTTTATTTTTATTTGTTTCTGCTATGTGTCAGGTGCATGACCAGTAGAAGAACAAGAAGAAATTGCACCGAAGATCTAGCCATCCTCACCAACGAAGAGTTAGCTCGCATCGAACGACAAAACCGTCAAAAGAGACTTACAGCTACTCCGGTTATCATGGCTGAACAAGACAATGGTATGGCTGCTCAGTTACAGTTGCTAAGGGATCAGATTGCTCAGTTGAGAAGAGATCAACCGCCAGCTCCACGAGTTCAGCCGGGTATAGGGGATTCGGATAATCCCCATGCATTCTATCAAAACCGCTCAGCTATTGTTTCTCCAATAATTCAGAGGCAAGACTATGAGATCAAGCCTCAGATGATTACATTGGTGAAGCAACACCTCTTTCACGGACTGCCAGCTGAGATACCGATGGACCACATCGAAAATTTTGAAGAAATCTGCAGCACCACCGGTTCTAATGGGGTACCGTCAGAATTTTTAAAATGCAAGCTGTTTCCGTTTTCTCTTGCTGACAAAGCTCAGAGATGGTTGAAGTCATTGCCAGCTGGTTCTTTGAGGACATGGGATGAAGTTAGAGCTGCCTTTTTGGACCACTTCTACACTAAGTCCAAGACAGCCGCTCTACGGAACAAGATTTCGTCTTTCCAACAACATTCTGGTGAAGCTTTTTGTGAAGCTTGGGAGAGACTGAAGGAATACCGTAGAAAATGTCCTCATCATGGTTTTAAAGATGAACAGATTCTGGGAATATTTTATGATGGAGTTGAATGAGATTACCGCAATGCCCTAAATGCCGCGAGTAATGGAGATTTTATGACCAAGACTAGAGATGGTGCTTTTGAGCTGATAGAGAACCTTGCTTCAAGCTCTAGCAACAGGTCTCCTGAGTATGATAGGTCCAAGAAAGTAAACAGTGTGGACACTCAGAAGATAGATGAGCTGACGGCAAAGGTAAATTTACTCCTACGCGAAAGTCAAAGACCGGTCAAGTTTGTGGAAGAAAATGGAGCTGCGCCCGTTTCTCAAGAGTTTGAGGAAGATGACGATGCTGGAGTACATGAGGTTAACTATGTGAGTGGTCAGGGATATGTCCAGAACCGTGGGTTTAATCAAAATTATCGAAGCCACCCCAACCTCTCGTACCGAAGCACAAATGTCGAAAACCCACAAGACCAAGTTTATCCGCAACAAGGGGGTATCACTCAGTTACCACAAGCTCAGGGTTTTCAAAAATTCTACTCCAGCAACACTCAGGGGAAGCAGTACATCCCTAATCAGAATCAGAATCGGTTCCAAGGAGGAAACCAACAACAAAACACCCAATTCGCTACACCACAACAAGCTGTCTCTGCGCCTATATCTCAAGATGAACTGAAAAGTCTTATGCAGCAGCTGATGGTTAACCAACAGAAGGCGTCTACTGAGATAAATGCCAAGGTAGATCACATGTACACTGATTTAAACGCGAAGTATGAAGCTGTTACCGCGCATGTGAAGAAACTTGATACACAAGTAGCCCAAACCGCCGAGGCTATCAAGAGACCAGCTGGAGCTCTTCCAGGTAAAGGTGAACTGCCCAGTAATGCATATCACGTTAATGCTGTTGAGTTGAGGAGTGGAAAGTTGCTGGTACTGCCTACGATGAGAAGCTTCCACGGAAAGGCTAAGGAGAAAAATTCTGAGCACCAGGCTCAAGGGAGTGATTCTGCTGTGAAAGATGGGCATGTTGAGGTTGGATCAAGCTCAGGAACACCTCTGGGAACTGTTCCAAACGAATCTGAAGAAAACTTTTCTGAGCACCCCAACTCTGCTGCGGAGCACCTGCTCCCACAGGGTGCTCCCACGAAAATTTCAAAAATTCTAGAAACTCCACCAGAACGAGTCTACATACCTAAGGTCCCTTACCCAGTACCTCAAAAGAAATCTCGCAAGGATTTGGAAGATGCAAAGTGCAAGGAGATGCTTAAGGATTTGACGGTGAAACTTCCCTTGGTTGATGCCGTGCAAATGATGTCTTCTCTCAAGTGATACATGAAGGAGCTGGTAGCTGGTAAGGTTGTTGAGGAAGAAAGTGTTATGATTGTTTCTAAGGAATGCAGCGCCATACTTCAGAGTAAGGTGTTGAAAAAGAAAGAAGACCCCGGGAGGTTTGTTATCTCGGTGAAGATAGGACCGTGCACATTCGCTTGTTCTCTGTGTGACTTAGGCTCCAGCGTCAATCTGATGCCATACTCTGTGGCTAAGCGTCTGGGATTCACCAAGTTCAAGCCTACAAAGATCTCATTGAGTTGAAGCTCTTGGAGTGAGCTGAAAGCTCCAAAGCTTGAGTTGAAGACCCTCCCAGCAGGGCTCAGGTATGTTTTTCTTGGTCCGAACTCCACATATCCCGTTATAGTGAATGCAAACTTGAACAATGTAGAGATTACCTTGCTTTGTGTGAATTGAGAAAGTATAGGAAGGCTCTAGGATATTCACTAGATGATATCACTGGTATATCCCCTGACTTATGCATGCACAGGATACACCTAGAGGATGAATCTATGACTTCTGTCGAGCATCAGAGGCGGTTAAACCCTAACCTCAAGGATGTCGTCAAGAAAGAGATAATGAAACTTCTAGAGGCTGGTGTGATTTATGCGATTTCTGACAGTAAGTGGGTCAGTCCTGTGCATGTAGTTCCTAAGAAAGGAGGTATCACAGTGATTAAAAATGATAGGAGTGAACTGATACCAACTAGGACAGTAACCGGACATAGGATGTGCATAGATTATCGGAAATTGAATGCTGCTACTCGCAAGAATCATTTTCCATTACCATTTATTGACCAGATGCTAGAGTGTCTAGCTAATCATCCATATTACTGTTTCTTAGATGGTTTTTCAGGATTTTTCTAGATCCCCATCCACCCGGACGATCAAGAGAAGACGACATTCACATGTCCTTACGGCACCTTCGCTTACCGTCGTATGCCATTCGGTTTATGTAATGCTCCAGCAACGTTTCAACGTTGTATGATGTCTATATTTACTGACCTTATTGAGGATATTATGGAAGTATTTATGGACAATTTTTCTGTGTATGGGAGTTCGTTTTCTTCTTGTTTGTCTAATTTGTGTAGGGTATTGCAAAGGTGCGAGGAGAAGCATCTAGTTCTCAACTGGGAGAAGTGTCACTTCATGGTCCGAGATGGGATAGTGCTAGGGCACAAGATATCAGAGAAAGGGATCAAAGTTGACAAGGCAAAAATAGAAGTCATGATGAGTTTGCAACCGCCTAATTTGGTTAAGGGAATCCACAGTTTTCTGGGACACGCGGGGTTCTACCGTCGCTTCATCAAAGACTTTTCTAAGATTGCTAGACCTCTTACGAGATTGCTGTGTAAGGAGGTGAAGTTTAGATTTGATAGTGACTGTTTGGCGGCTTTTCATACCATTAAGGGAGCCTTGGTTAGTGCACCGATAGTTAACCGCCAGATTGGGAGCTACCATTTGAGGTAATGACGGATGCAAGTGATTTTGCTGTGGGTGCTGTTCTAGGTCAGAGGAGAGACAAGAAGCTCCACGTGATTTATTATGCCAGTCGGACAATGGACGATGCTCAGTGTCGATACGCCACTACCGAGAAGGAATTATTAGCGATTGTTTTCGCTTTTGAGAAGTTTAGGTCATACCTCGTCGGATCGAAGGTAATTGTTCACACAGACCATGCTGCATTGAAGTATTTGCTGACAAAGAAGGATGCAAAGCCCAGGTTATTGAGGTGGATTCTGTTGTTACAAGAGTTCGATCTAGAGATAAAGGACAAGAAAGGGTCCGAAAATGGGGTTGCGGATCACTTGAGCAGGTTGCAGATTGAAGAGGACACACCCATGGAGGATAGTCTACCAGATGAACAGATCTATTTTATCAGCACTTAAAAAAATTTCCGAGCACCTGACCGAGCACCCGACCGAGCACCCGACCGAGCACCCGATGGAGTACCTGCTCCCGAAAATTCTTGTGAATTAATTCAAACAGGTCAGTCCTCTGGTTTCCCATGGTTTGGAGAGATAGCAAACTTCTTGGCTGCTGATAAGGTTCCTGAGAACCTAGTAAGAAGCAAAAGGAAGAAGTTTTTCCGCGATGTTTGGCGGTACTATTGGGATGAACCGTTTTTGTACAAACAGTGTTCGGATGGGCTTTATAGGAGATGTGTATCTGAGGCAGAGATCCCAGGGATTCTACAGCATTGCCACAGTTCGTCATATGCTGGACACTTTGCCACATTCAAAACAGTTTTAAAGGCTTTACAAGCCGGTTATTGGTGGCCGACGATGTTTTGTGATGCACACAGATTTGTTTCTAGGTGTGATACGTGTCAAAGGCAAGGAAACATCAGCAAGCGCAATAAGATGCCCCAGAATTTTATTCTGGAAGTTGAAGTTTTTGATGTATGGGGCATAGACTTCATGGGACCATTTCCACCCTCCTACGGTAATGAGTACATTCTAGTGGCTGTTAATTATGTTTCTAAATGGGTTGAGGCACTGGCTAGCCCAACTAATGATGCTAGAGTGGTTATCAAGATGTTCAAGAGTGTCATCTTTCCGAGGTTTGGAGTCCCAAGGGTGGTGATTAGCGATGGAGGCTCACACTTCATAAACAAGGTTTTTGAGAACTTGTTGAAGAAGAATGGTGTTACGCATAAGGTAGCTTCTCCTTATCACCCTCAAACTAGGGGACAGGTCGAGATCTCCAATAGGGAGATAAAGAGTATACTGCATAAGACGGTGAGCATCACGCATAGGGATTGGTCCAAGAAGTTGGATGACACTCTATGGGCGTATAGGGCTGCGTATAAAACACCGTTGGGGACAACGCCTTTTCATTTGGTGTATGGGAAGGCATGCCACCTTCCGGTGGAACTAGAGTACAAAGCGGCATGGGCAACTAAATTGTTCAACTTCGACATTCTACCAGCATTTGAGAGGAGATCCATGCAGCTGCACGAGTTGGAGGAAATTAGGCATCTCGCCTACGATAACTCAAGGATTTACAAGGAGCAAATAAAAGCTTACCATGACAAGAGAATTATCCCCAGGAGTTTTTCTCCCAACGATCAGGTACTATTGTTCAACTCTCGTCTTAGATTATTTCCAGGTAAGCTGAAGTCCAGATGGTCTGGCCCCTTCACGATCAAGGAGGTTAGACCACATGGAGCCGTGGTGTTGCTAAACGTGAAAGGAGACGAATTCGTGGTAAATGGCCAAAGGATCAAGCCGTATCTTGCGGATACACACATTGGAGAAGGTGATACTTTCGCCTTAGGTGATGTTTCTCATGCTTAAACGGTCTACAAAGTCGAGCTAATGACTTAAAACAAGCGCTTGGCGATGAGTTGCTGTTACTATTCTTGGGATGTGCTCATATTGTAAGGAATGGGAACACGGAACAATTCGAGGTCTACCGTTCCAACTTAGGCGTCCGCTTTGCCGAAGTGAATTGCGGAATCAAAGACAGCCCCACGGAGAACAACAAAGGACAATGGGTTGAGCGAATAGGGAGTCTCCTAACTCCGCTATTTCGCCATCACCGAGTAGATCTCTCATCCGCTTCATGTGTCACCCAGCTCTCACGGATGGATATGAGGCACCTGCTCGCGTCAAAGATCATCATTGCACCGTCCAATTACCAGTTCATTACTGTGACCGGTGAGTCTTGCCTCATCGAGCTTCCAAACCCGGCCGCGACTGAACTCTACACTATGGACGATCTTGAGTTCCACCCACCACCACAGTACCTCATCCCTATCCCTGGCCGCTCATCATCAGCTAGGGCGAGCACATCTCGTCGAAGCATATCTCATCATGACACCGACGATGACGCCACACCGGTCCCGTGCCTCGCACTTCCTTATCATACCGCCTCCACTCAAGGTGAGTTTGATCTTCCACCCATCTCTGATGATGCTGACACTGCCGAATACAGGAGGTGGATGATCGAGTCAACCAAGAGAAACAACAGCCTCATGCAGAGGATCATGCAAACGTTGGTGCGAGGATGTTGCCATACCACCGCCGCAGCAGCTGCCACGCCCCAGCCTTCAAACTCAACCTCAGGCTCCGGGCAGCCATTGCACCGTAGAAAGAGGCGAGCACCTGCTCCGCCAGGGTGCTCCATGAGCGACGAGCACGATACCGCGACAACTCAGTGATATCCCCCTTTACCCTCTATCATCATTGTATTATCCATGTGTGTTTTTATTTTTTCTTTGTCGCCAATCTCTAGTTCTTTTTCACACCGGAGATGGTGTGATTTAAGTTCGGGGGAGCGGTTAGTCATTTTATTTTATTTTATATTTTATTGAGTCTTGTTGTTGTGTCAGTCCTAAGAGTTTTAGATTTTTTTTTGAATCAGGTCCTGCTGCTTGGTTTACTTTTATTGAGTCTGTTTTGAGTCAAAAGCTTGTTTGGGAATTATGAACTTGATCTATTGGATTTATTTTCGGACTAAGGATTACTTGTATGACTCACAGCTTGGCCAAAGTTCTGTATCGGAAAGGCATTGGGCGGATTAAATATTCCCCAAAGCTCACGCGTAGCGGGAAATAGGTTGAACCTATGTCATCTCTGATTTTTATTGGACCCTAACCTGATCTTCAATTTCTTTCTCAAGGGTTTGATGTTCATTAGGGAAGACCTATTCGAGCCAAACAAGACCACGCAACTCTCCACAAAATATGCTATTCCTCTCTCACTCCCCTTCATTACACCGAGAAAAAGAAAGAAAAGAAGAGAAAAAGAAAATAAAAAGGAGAAGTTCAAAGCAACAAGCCGAAGTGAACCAAGGGATGATGCGTAGACCCGTGTATCCTTTGTGACCTCATGGAAAGCTTGTTGTAAGGGAAACTAAAAAATTCAAAGTGAACCAAGGGATGATGCGTAAACCCGTGTATCCGTTGCGACCTCATGGAGATTCGTCCCACAAAATAAAGAAGAAGCATCAGAAAAGTGATGGCTGTGAAAAAGGGTAAAGCATCGGCAAATGAAAACCGATGGCTGTGAAAAATAAACAGAAAAAAAAATGATGGCGTGGAAGGAGGGAAAAAGGGGAGAGGAAAGTTATATGGAAGAGGGTCTTTGGTTAGAAGAAGTTGGCACCTTTTGGACCGATTTCCCCTGGTAAGATCACTGTACTTTTATTTTCATTAATCTATATAAGAGATGACAGTGGGGATTCCGAAACTTCTGTTGGGTTGTGAGTTATTAAGGTTAGGTCATGAACCCCACGGCTAACTACGGTGCATGTCCTAAGGTCCAGTGAAGAAGGTATGAAGTTCAAAATTTTTCCAACAAGCAAGTGAGTTCCCATGATTTTCAAAACCTCTTCTCAGTTCTTGATCTTGTTTTGTTTGAGGACAAACAAAGGTCTAAGTCCGGGGGAGTTGATATATTGGTATTTTGTCCCATTTTAGCTAGTCTTTTCATATTGTTTTCGAGTCTTTTCTAGTCTTTTTGTGTCTTTTCAGGTATTTTGAGACTCTGGAGCATGGATTGAAGATATTGGAAGACATTGGAGCAAAAGAAGCAATTTCGAGCCAAAAGTCGATTTTTCGCCAACCGAGCACCTGCTCGGACCTGTCGAGCACCTGCTCGGACCTGTCGAGCACCTGCTCGACCCATTTTACCTAGGGACGCGTTTTTATTTTATTTTATTTTATTTTTAGAATAAATATAGGCAAGTCGCCTCAGACTTGTATCACGTTCATTCTCAGACTTCAGTTCTTCATTCTAGGTTTTATTTTTGGTTTCAAGACTCCATACTTTTGTTCCTTGTTCGATTTGGATTTATATTATTCAGCCTTGGATCTCTGTTCCTCTACTGTCGATCAATCCACAACTTGTTTGAGAAGTTTTCCTGAACCTTATTCTTTCAATAAATCATGAATTCATCTCTTTGCTTTGTTGTATTTGATCTTGCCATGTGTGAGTAGATCCATAGCTAGGTTAGGGTTTTCAATGGTGAATTAGGTTGTTAATGGCTGAGCACAAATAGGAATGGAATTTATATGTCTTCGCCAATAGGGGTTCGTAATGCCTAGGTTAGTTTGATCACCTAGCCTATGATTTTTAGGTTAAACTTATTCATGAGAGGGCTGTAGGTTGTTAGAAAAAATCATTGGTGAAGATTGACGCAGCCAACGAGAGTTGATTGCTGCGGTTGATTGTGAACATATTAAACTTGTTTGTTAATGCGTATCGTCTTCATTAGATCCGGGCGAGAGGTTCGGACTCTAGGTGGTTAGATAAAGGTGTCGATACATCACGAGAGTGGAGCGACATTCATTTGTGTTTGACTTCTAGACCGGTAGTTAATTGGCCCTGAATAGTTGCTCAGTTTTATCTCCTAATCACCAGCGAAATACTTTGACCTAGTGCCTTTAATTAATTGTTTGCACCGATTTATTTTAGTTATTTATTTGTTCCGAAAATTACACCAACCAATATTTTGTCTTAGCTTTAAATAAATTCTCATAATTTCATAGTGTAACCTTGGTCTCTGTGGATTCGATTCCTTTTATACTATTGCGACTATTCTGTGCACTTGTAATATTTAATTGGGTTAAAACTCAACACATCACTGACACAATTTCCCATTTGACGAGAGACTTTAGAGAGATGGGTTATATCAATTATCAACTGGGCAATTGGGTCTAATTTTGCGGTGAAAACGACATCGTATGAGGCTTGTTATTTTCTTTACAGCCACTAAAGATTTTTCCTTTTGCTTCAACTGTGAGGTTTGTGTATCTTGGCTTTGGGTAAGATCTCTACTCTCCCTAGCAAAAAAAACAAATCTTTTGTCGATTTTGATTGCAAGATCTTTAACTACACAAGGTTGGATTATTCACAATAAAAAGCTAATCTTTCTTCTCTTTTCTGGAGGATTTGGATGCTCTTCTTCTTCTTCTCTACAGTTTTGCTCTTTGCTTACAATTTTACAAAACGAAGATATTGATAAGTTTGATGTTGGTTTGTTGTATATGATGCTCTCTTTTTCAAGTTTTACTCTAAACTTTGAAGAGAAATTGTCAAATTGTGTTGCTTGGACGATCATATGATTGGAAACTGGAAGTGTTTGTTTAGGATTTGGAAGTTATGTCTTGTTTATCGTGGAAGTAGTTCATAGTTGAGAAAGTTATGTCTTGTTTATTGCGGAAATAGTTCATACTTGATGGGGATTCATGGGGCCCATGATGCGTTTGATTTCAATGTTACTGAAGTTGTTGTAAGAGTTTTGATCTCCATGGTTATGATTGTTCAATTTGACATCAGTTTTTATATCTGATTAAATACTTGTCTATGAATTCTACAGGTTTCCTTGTAATTTCCCATTGTGCAAGCTCAAAGAGTATTTTGAGAGTTAAAACATGTTTACTCAGTTCCACTTGAAACCTTATCGATAAGTTTTGGAGCACAATTAGTTTCTCTCTCGGTTGACACCGTGCTCCTATGGAGAATGTAAGAGGCTGGAGACACAATTTGGGAGAAGTGGAAACAATAATGTTGAAGCCACTGCCAGAGATAGCTGAGAGTATCAATGATGTTGTCTGTCATGAACTCTCCATGTTGCCTGAAGATGCTAATGATTTGTTGTTGATAGTGGAGGCAATATCAAGAGGAGACTTGAAATGGGTACTGGCTGCTTGTGCTAAAGCTGTTTCTGAGGATAACCTTCTCATGGCACGATGGTGTATAGGCGAGTTACGCGGCATGGTTTCCATATCTGGTGAACCAATCCAGAGATTAGGAGCTTATATGTTAGAAGGTCTTGTGGCAAGGCTTGCTGCATCTGGTAGTTCGATATACAAGTCTTTGCAATCTAGAGAACCGGAAAGTTATGAATTCTTATCTTATGTGTATGTTCTGCATGAGGTTTGTCCATATTTCAAATTTGGGTACATGTCAGCGAATGGTGCGATTGCAGAAGCAATGAAGGATGAGGAGAGAATCCACATTATTGACTTCCAAATTGGACAAGGGAGCCAGTGGATTGCACTTGTCCAGGCTTTTGCTGCTAGACCTGGTGGGGTTCCAAATATTCGAATTACCGGGATTGATGATGGGTCTGTTTTGGTTACAGTCAAGAAAAGACTAGAGAAACTCGCAAAAAAGTTTGATGTCCCATTCAAGTTTAATGCGGTTTCAAGGCCGAGTAGTGAAGTTGAAGTGGAGGATCTTGATGTCCGGGAAGACGAAGCCCTTGGAGTAAACTTTGCTTACATGCTGCACCACTTGCCAGATGAGAGCGTAAGCATGGAAAACCACAGGGACCGGTTGCTAAGGATGGTGAAGAGTCTATCACCTAAAGTAGTCACTCTGGTGGAACAAGAATGCAACACAAATACTTCCCCTTTCCTTCCTAGGTTCCTTGAGACATTAAGTTATTACACAGCAATGTTTGAATCTATCGACGTGATGCTCCCGAGAAATCACAAGGAAAGGATCAATGTTGAGCAGCACTGCTTGGCTAGGGATGTCGTCAACATCATAGCTTGTGAAGGAGCTGAGAGGATCGAGAGACACGAGCTTCTCGGGAAATGGAAGTCGAGGTTTTCCATGGCGGGGTTTAAACCATACCCGTTGAGCTCAATCATTTCAGCCACCATTAGAGCCCTCTTGAAAGATTACAGCAATGGGTATGGGATTGAAGAGAGAGATGGTGCTTTGTACCTTGGTTGGATGGACAGAATCTTAATCTCATCTTGTGCATGGAAGTGAAAGAATAAGAAAAATGTAATGTAAAAGACAGATGGTTTTGTCTCAATACCATTAATAATGTTGGATCAAATCATATACATCATCCCCATAGCTACAATGATTACACAGGCTCCATGAACAAAGAAAGACTCTTGTTTGTGTTCCCATATCTGCCTGTAACTCTTATTTGAACCAAATGAAAATGGCTATATAAAAGGTAGTAAGGATACTATTCCATTTAAACACTAATCTAAATCTCGTCCCGCCTGAACAACAACTGTACAGTCTATAATCATATCGCCTGTACTAATCTATGTTAAAACAGCCATATAAATTACCACTCGGTACACACTGAATGCTTAGCTTTGGGCAGGCTCTGTCTTGGGTTTCTGTTCTTCACTCTCCAGGGTTTTCACTGCGTTCTCGTGGCGAGCAGTGGCTTTATCATCTGACTTTGTACCCGACTTGGCGTGATTGGCTGCGTGATCTTTGGTTACAGCTGATATGTCTTTTATTTGCTCCTTCGGCTTTGCATCCAAGACTGGACTTTTCTCAAAACCATTAGTCTTAGTTTTCTTTCTTGAGTGATGTTCGACGTGCTGGTCTTTTGTAATGGTTTGAGGAGCTGAGGTCTGTGGAGTTTTGTTGGCTTCTCTGTCTTTAGGACTCAGTTCTTTGTCATCAACTTCAGATTCTAGTGTGTTATTATGAGTAACAACCCTTCCTGGCGGCATATCGTGGTCGTGTTTTCCCTCATACATTGTCATAAGCAACTTTGTGTCATGAGATGACCTCTCTACGTGTTTCTTGACGGGGCATCCAGAGCTCGAACATCTATAGTAGCTCCTAATAATCATAAAACCAAATGAGAGAAATAACATGGGCAGAAACGAACGTAACCGAGAATTCAAAATCATATATTTAACATGTAATCAGTCAGTACCTTGGATATGGGCTGCCTTTCACTGATTTCTGACCATACTTACGCCATCGGTACCCATCATTCACAATATCAAACATAGTTTGAGTGTGAACCACATTGCGTGAATCATTAGTTTTCCTCTCCACTGGACTCAGCTCGATGTTCCCTCCTTTCTTCCTGATTTAGTGACATTGACATAAGAAGAAAAACAAAACAGCACCAATGGTGAAGCCTTCCTCAACAACCACGGAAAAAAACTGAAACATTGATCATCGATACCTTCGCTTTGAGGCAGGACTATCATTATCCTGGTGAGTGTTGTCACTCTTTATCCTACTTGATTGTGAAATATCAGTTTTCTTCACATCCTCAGCCGATGGAATAACTGTAACATGTAATCCTCCACGAACCTTTGGTGGTTCGGTTTGGCGATGTGTCTGAACACTGGATCCAGATAATTTCTCTACAAACATGATACCATAAGAAACATTATACAGCTGATATGTTACTTTACCACACCATAAATACCAAGGAAAGATTCTTATAAAAATTCTACCTTTACTTGTAGCAGTGAAGACATCACTTCTTTTATCCTGATTGATAGAAACAGCGCCAGCAAGAGGCTTTGGATGATCATGCTGACCAAAGTAAACAGTATCCACGATGTGCCCACCAGGCGACCGTTCCAATTGCTTTTTCGCTTTACAGTTTGGATGCGTGCACCTGTAATAGCTCCTTACAAACTCATTTCCTTTAACAAGTTTCTGTCCATATTTACGCCAGTTGTATCCGTCTTCCATAACTTTCTCACGAATAAACGGGCTATTCCCTTCTGAACCAGACTGCAAAGACAATGCAGTGCTACCTTCAGTAACCTTAGGTGCTTTCTCAGATACCGTAGAAGCGACATCAGCTTCTTCTGACTGTGAAGCTGTGGTTACGGGAAGGAGTTTTAGTAGCTCCTTGCAGGCTGTAGATTTTGAACTTTCAGTGTTACAACCCTCAACAACGGTTTCAGTTTTAGTTACAGTCACTTGTGTGGCCTCCTTTTTCTCAGTGGTGGTAACAACATCAGTAGCTTTAGTCTCGCTTGAATGGGATAGTTCCATGTCACTAGCCTGAACTTTGCTCACCTCAGCCATAATTAAAGATACAACAAAGTTCTAAATATGCAGCAGAAGAGATTCAAGTGAGCTCAAAGGCGGAAAGAATCGATCTTATCGCCAAATCCATTTAGTTTCCAAAACCTGTAGGAACAATCAAACAAACAAAAAACAAATTATTTCATCCCATTCAATACTAAACTCCACAAAAACAACAACAGGAACAAAATTTTACAGAACAACCATAACTCAGAGGATCTCTAGTGAGCAGCATAAAGTTCTTAGCTTTTTCTATTTTAACTGAGAGGACAAATACATTTTTAACAAAGCCTCAAGATTTTGTTTGCTCTATGCTCAAATTAGGACTTACGTACTTACCCAAGTGGTCTGAAGAGTCATAACAGGATCAAACAATTGAGTAAGACTCTCCAAGCAAACATGAGGAACAAGAAGAACTCATTCTATATCAAACTCTTGAAATAAATAGATTAAAAAAATGAAAAAAATGAAAACAAACAACCATACCCATTTCGCTAAATCCTTGACCAAATTATAAAAAGTCGGCAAATTGGTTCCATTTTCTACGGAGTCAGAGACGACCCAGCATCTAGATTGGCATGGAAATTAAACATTTAATACAAAATTAACTTAAATTGAAGAAAATTATACAATTAAAAATGATAAGACATCCAAAAATAATGTCAAAAAAAAAAAAGACAACCAAAAATAAAATAAAGAATTTACCTAGCACGGACATCGAGAAGATCATCCGACCAAAACGAGGATCCCAAGAACTGAAGCTTCTCAAGTTCTTGTAAGATCAAGAATCCTTAAGATCGAATGGAACAACCTCGAATTGGGTTCCAGAGAGAAAGAGAGAAAAGAGAACAAAAGGTCTTGTCTAAAATTCAGATGGTTGGACTTAGAATGACTATGGAGAAAAAGGAAAAAAAAATAAAGCTTAGAGGAAGTGGGAAGAAGAGGATATAATTCAGTACGACGCGGCGTACCGAAGCATATGTGTGTTGTAGTTGATCAATGGTTGATGATACGTTTCTCAATGACATATGTTCTCCACCCACAAACGCAAGCCGACAAATAAAGAAGCATTGGGACCCACAGAACCAGTGCATAGTAATCTCGTGTGTCTCATTAGTGTTGTTGTTGCCTTATGGGTTATAAAATGGGAGTCTATTAAAAATTGAGGGGTTTGATTTTGCAAATATATATATAAATTTTTAATCCACTTATTTACTTCCGAGGAACAAAACAAAGTATCGATTCTTACACAACTGGGAGTTCTTTTTTAGTACAACTTTTTTTAGGACGTCAAGTACTTTTGTAAGAAAAATTAATAAAATAGAGAATTTTCAAGGTCAATTTGTTGAACCACCACTGATCCCTAAACACTTTCGAATTTAGGTAACAATGTTGTTAATTCCAAAATTCGCGTAAGAACAAATGGGGAGTTGTAATGACTAATAACAATCTAACACTCACTCTTTACGAAATTAGATGAGTAGAAAGAGAAAGAACTGGAATGAGAAAATAACATATTTTGAGTGAAATGGCACTTATTTACATAACAACTGCGAGGAAAATATGGTATGGTTGTAATAATAACGAAACAGATTTCGAATGGAGATAACTGGGATAACTGCAGAAAAATATGTTGCGCTTGTAATAGGAACCGGGTTTTACATGGATGGTTCAGAACTTCAGATTTGGTGAATGTTTTTAGTTTTTCAAAAAAAATCATTAAAGGCCTTTGCTCACTACTGTCACTATGAATCTTGAAAGTATTATAACGCCATTATAAACCTTCAAATTAAAAACCTCTTCTGCTATAAACTTTTTAAAGTAATTTTCGAGTTTGCCCTATCACAAAAGTTAACAGAACAATTATCGTGGTCACTAACACGTTTTGTATTAATTTTAGTGAATTTTAGTTATTTATTACGGTTTATTACTTCCTCTGTCCCAAGTTATTTATTACGGTATAATACCTATTTTAACCTTTTTCAATCATTATTTGATCTTTATTTTTAATTTGGAAGATTTGGTATAAATCAATAGCAAGTCAAAGCGTTGTTGATCCCAAATTCTATTATTCCTAATCATTAATAAAGTTACAGTTTCCATAACGTAAACAAATTCACATGCCTAGTTATTAATTTTTCTTTAGTCAAATTTTAACATTTTGTGTTAAAAAAAAGGTTTAAAAAATTTCAATATGGAGCCAAATCAACAAAAACTAAAACTCATCTAAAAAATTCAAAATTTACATTAGAGCCAAACATAACATTGACGATGCTTATAGATTGACAACAGAACTAACAAATGAATCACAGTTTTATTCATGAATTCTAATTTTAATTTGAGTCTTCCACTTATAAATGACGAGGGAGCATTTTTGTTTGATCTAAATAAGACTCCACCGAACGAAGAAAATTCCAGTGGTGAGGGTGATGATTTTCCACATGCAGAAATGGATCAAGTTGAGATTCCACATGGATTGAAAAATCTCTCAAACAACGAGAGGTGGGCAATATACAATGCAATGGGAAATGGGAAACTAAAGAAAAATACAACACGAGAAGTTTCTGATTTGTTTTCCATAAGTATCCAAGCGGTGCAACGGATTTGGAAGCGAGCCAAAGATACTGTAGATGGTCAAGCTGTTGATGTATCTCATAAAAGATCAGGACGTTGCGGCCGTAAGAGAAGCTCGTTTGATTTAAATCAAGTGACTGATATTCCATTTCACAAGAGAACAACTATTCGGTCGCTTTTGATGGCTTTGGACATGAGTCATTCAACAATACATAGACGTGTCAAGGAAGATATGATTCGACGTCATACTAATGCTATTAAACCGAGTTTGAAAGAGGAGAATATGAAAAGCAGGTTGCAGTTTTGTTTCTCCAAGTTGGACAAAAATACTTTGTCATATAAACCAAAGTTTATTGATATGTACAATATTGTGCATATTGATGAAAAATGGTTTTATATGACAAAAAAATAGAGAAATATTATGTACTTCCAGCCAAAGAAGAGCCACATCGTACTTGTCAAAGTAAGAATTATATTACGAAGGTGATGTTTTTAGCGGCAATGGCTCGTCCAAGATTTGATGAAGAAGGGAATGAGACATTTTCTGGAAAAATAGGAATCTTTCCTTTTGTTACTTTGCAACCCGCAAAGAGACGAAGCAAACATAGAGAGGCTGGAACGGTAGAGCTGAAAGCATCAACTTCTGTGAAAAGGGAGGATATAAAAGCATGTTTGATCCAGAAAGTCATTCCGTTAATTCATGAAAGATGGCCAATTGGAGATCGGAGAAATATGATTTTTATTCAACAAGATAATGCAAAAACACATATTGAATGTGGTGATAAAGATTTTGAAGAAGCTGCTTCACAAAATGGTTTGGATATACGTTTGATGTGTCAGTCACTACAATACAAGACAAGTCCCAAAACTGTAGAAGATCTTGTTCATGCTGTGGAAGAGTCATTTGATGAATATTCTATAAAAAAGGTAAATCATATTTTTTTGACCCTTCAATCATGCATGAAAGAGATCATGAAAGTTAGAGGGTCAAATAAATATAAAATTCCACATATAAAAAAAGTTGTACTAGAAAGAGAGGGTAATCTTCCTATCCAAATAAGTTGTGATGTTGCACTAGTCCATAGTGTAATAAACACTTTATCATCGTAAGATTAGCATTTTAAAGTTATTTCTGTTTTTTTCCCTGTTTTTTTGTTTTTTTTTAATTAAAATAATTTATGTTTTAAATTGTTGAGAACTATTGTTTGTATGCCTTTATTTTATTGTCACCATTTGATCAAATGTACTCCATAAACGACAATGACAAAGAATTTTAAATTACAAAAGTAGATCCACAAAAAAAAAATTTAAGATAATCCAACACACAGTATAACTCTATTTTAATTTGATTAATAAGACTAAAATAATCTAAATTTAAATTTGTAGTGCAAGGCAAAAAGTAGAAATGTGAATATTTTATTCCACATATTTATTTCAAAATAACTTGTAACATAGTACTATCAAATCAGAACATGATCTGAATTTAATAATAATTTGGAAAAAAGCTTGTACCACTCAAGTAAAAACTCTTCCATCTCTATGTCTGGATGGAGTTCTCCCACATCATAGAACCGCTTGTTCAAATCGAAATCGCGCTTCACACGGAAACAAATCTCGTGTTTGGGCAGATCTTCTTTCTTTGTGTTGTCCTCTTTTTCCATTTTGATTGTTTTCTTTGTGTTGTCCTCTTTTTCCATTTTGATCAAGTACTTTTCTTGTGTTATAGGAAAAAGTATGCAAACGTTAGATTCTTATATAATGGGTGTGAAGATTGTTAATTTGTTACTCCCATTAAATGATTGCTTTATTGGAAACGGTATTCTCGTCAAAGTGGAGACTTGGATTTTGATTTTATTCAACAAAAATTATTTCAATAAGACAAGGGTAAAAATGGTAGAAAACGTTGATTTATGCATAGAGAAGTGAGAACATCACTTAATTTGGTACAAAATAATTTCTCTAAAACATCACTTAATTTGGGACAGAGTGAGTATATTTTTAAAGGACTCCTATTTTAAAAGAAAAAAAAAACTATTTTTCTTCCTTGTTTGTTTTTGGTAACATGTGAAGTATTTATACTAATTTTTGAAATTGTGATAGCATTACAGAGTAATATAAAGAAGACAAAAATATCAAAAATCTACGACAAAGCTACGAATACAACAAGTCAGGAAACATACAAAGACACAACTAGCTAAGCGCGCGTGAAAAATCAGAAACAACTCGATGAAGAAACTCAAATTTTGAGCATCGAAGTTCGGACATTTGCATGGTTGCCATAGCTCAAAAGAATTTGATTCCTCATCCTCGTTGCCACGAGAAACCTCTACCCGAGGCCAGCTCTTAAAACCTCATAAATAGTGGCATATACACCTTCTCCGAGAACTAACACAAAAACATAAATGCTACAGTGGATTTCTTCACACTTAGTGACACAAAAGTTGTTCAGACCAGTCAGAGAAGTTTCTTTCTCGTTTCTTATTCACGAGACCTATATTGATTGTTATCTACAAAGATTTCACGATTGGTTTATTCTCTTTCTGTGAAAGTGTTATTCTCGTGAATAAGAGATAGCGACGAGGAAGGAGAAAGAAGAAGACAACATTTTTTGTTTTTTAATTATTTTTGGGAAATTGTATCACATACCAAAGGGTTTAAAAAATTAACTGACACATAAATAACTATTTAGAAGTTATATTGTACATTATTTAGACATAAATACCCTATGTGGACTTCTCGCTCTTAGACCATCTCCATCGTAGTATCTAAACGTAGGTATCTAAAATTTTAATCAATAAAACTGATTAAATTAAATCCAATAATCACTTTATCTCTTAGAACCGTATCCAAAGTTAGATGTTTTGGAACCGTATCCAAAAGGCACGTGTCCCTCAGTCATTGGAAGAAAATCAGATGAGAGATTCACAAATCTCATCTCTCTCTTTCTCTCTTCTCTTCCATTGATTCCTGCGAAACTTCTCTCAAATCGCCATTGATTTCTACCTCTTTGGCTTTGAATCTTCAGGTTACACTCTCTCGTTTCTCAATCTCTTTCTCCCTTTATCGGCGAGAGCCATCGAATTGGCTTAGAACCCGTCGATTGAATGGTTAATTGGTCTCCAAAATTTGGGTTCTTTGCATGTAAATTTTGGGTTCTTCTTTGTTAATTAGGGATCTTTAGGTCTTAGTTTAGGTTTCAATTAAAGGTTCTTTATATGTCAATTTAGGGTTGTTTAGATTTCAACAACAATCCGTTGGTAGATTTTTCGGATTTAGTGTTTGGGAAAAAGTTTTAGGATCTACATAGTTTGATTTATTGATTGTTCGGATTGTTTGATTTCTTTTGGATTTACATAGTTTGTATCTTGATTGTTCGGATTGTTTGATTTATTTTGGAGCTTCATAGTTTCGATTTTACTTTTCTGGAGCTTGATTGGAGTGTTTGATTTCTTTTGGAGCTTCATAGTTTCTATTGTTCTTATATTTATGTGTTTGCCTCTGTTTTTGTGAAGCTTGATTGGAGTAATGGCGGATGCGAGATCGAATATGGCTAGTGAAGGATGGAACCTGTTTCAACCAAGAAAAGTAAACATTTTGCGATTATAAGAAATTATTTATGGTTTGTCAAATAAGGTGATAAGTGGTTTGGTAGGTTGATTGGTTAGGATTTGTTAGATAAATTGATCAATGGTTGTTAGGTAGAAATTGTTAGTGATAAATGCTTGTTAGATGCATCAATTAGCAAGTCTTTGACATAGACATTTAGCTACTTGTGTGATAAATGCATTTTTTGTTTGGTTAGTCATTCATTGCTAACAAAAAACTAACATAAGCTAAACACATGATCCTCTTCATCACTCTATTTCTTTCTCTTTCTCTTCCTCAGTTTTCTTTCTCTTTCTCTTTAACGTTCTCTTTCTTCCTCTTTCTCTAGCTCAGAAACCTCTAAACACTTCACATTTCTTTCTCTGTATCTGCTTAAAGATCACAAAGAAGTCAATGGATTCTCCGAACCTTTTTGATGACTCCATTGGGTATGTAAACCTTCTAAATAGTCAACAAGACTATTTATTCCCGCCTAGTGTAGCTGTTGGATCATCTGTAGTCCCTCTCTTTAGTTCTCCGTTTCCTAATGATCCAATCCAACCTGAAGCCACTACACCTGAGGCTAGTGGCTGCAACAGTAAGAGGAAGAAGAAATTGGTCTCCAACAGAAGATGTAGTCCTCATTAGTGGCTGGTTGAATACAAGCAAGGACGCACTGATTGGGAATGAGCAAAAGACTGAAGCCTTTTGGAAAAGGATTGCAGCATACTTTGCTGCAAGTCCAAAGCTTGTTGGACTTCCTTCGAGAGAGCCTGGTAACTGTAAGCAAAGGTGGGCCAAGATAAATGACCAAGTTTCTAAATTTGTAGGATGCTTACACGCTGCAAATGCTCAGAAGGCTTCAGGGCAGAATGATAATGATGTGATGAAGGTTGCTAATGAGATCTATCTCAATGATTACGGTGCCAAGTTCACACTTGAGCATTGTTGGAGAGAGCTAATGAATGATCAGAAGTGGTGTTTAGCTTCATCACAAACAGATCATGTCAAGAGTAAAAGAAAAAAACTTGATGATGGATCTCAAACATCTCAACAGTCTTCAAGCTGTAATGTAGATGAAAGTCAACCTCGTCCTCTGGGGGTTAAGGCGGCTAAGGGCAAGGGAAAAAGGAGTACCAAAAGCGTTAAGCAAGGAGACAAGAATCTCACACAATTTCAGAGTATGTGGGAGATCAAGAAGCAAGATTTGGCACTGAAGGACAAGCTTAGTGACAAGAAGCTCTTGGATACTCTTCTCAGTAAAACATAGCCTTTAACTGAGATGGAGATGACTTTAAAGGAGAAGCTCATAAGTGATATGCTAACTGGTTGAATGTTGTAGTTTGTGTTTATGTGTTTATGAATTTTTTGTTTAAGTTTAATGTAGTTTCTGTTTAAGTTTATCTCGGATTATGTATCTTCGAATGCTTCAAGTTTTTGTAATGTATATGATGATGTATGCTTCAGTAACGTTTAATGAAATATGTTTAATTATGATTTTGCTTCTGTTTTGGTTTAATGAATTAGTTAATAGTTTAGGTTGAATGTTATATAGATTAGTTCCATCTTTGTGTTTTATGAATTTGTTTCAGTGTTCGTTCAGTTTGATATTGGTTATGTCTTCGTTAGTTGTTTAGTTTGTGTATCTATAGTGTGTTTAAAACTTCATGTATGTTAATCCAATGTAATGGTTTTTCATGTATCAAGGTTAATACATCAAGTTTGTGTGGCAAGAAATTCTTAAAAAAAATTCAAATATTTAAAATTTTAGATACCCATTAGAGGTTATAACCAATGGACTATGAAAATACTTAAAACCTCTTATAAATTTTAAACTTTTAACTTTTGAATTTTTTTAATTAAAATATTAGTTATAACCCTTTATGGGTATGTAACCAATGGAGATGCTCTTAAACATATGGACATAGATACAATATTGTGTCAGAAGCAAAAACATTTAAAGTTAATTTTCAGGCGTTTCAGCTAACAAATCGATTAGCAATACTTGTTAACAATAACGATATTGTTAGCAATTCTTGCTTATTACATGTTAAGAATTTTATTATAGATGATTACAAACACCTTTACGATAATATATTTTATATGAATTCAATTAACAATTTCTTCATAGTATCAATAACATATTTATTTGCACTAACACTATTCATTCACTGTTAAACATGAGAGTTACACTTTGAAAAATACAACTTTACCATAACTCAAAATTATCAAGTATCAATGTTAACAATTACAGGTTAACAATGTCCTCAACTTATTTGGTGTAACATTAAAGTAGTGAGAGTTCACTACGAAATTATCCAAGTTAAAGTTACGGTTAACTGATTTTATTTTTGTTTACCATGTTTGCTTTAAAATCATTAACGTTATTAATGTTAAACGAAACATGGCTATTATTATTGAAGACATTGCTAACCTGCAAATTTAAATATTAACAATGTATACATGTAAATTAACTACAAATTTATCCATGGCAACTTTACCGTTAACGCATATTACCATGTTTGATTTAACATTTCAACTTGATTGGTTTGGTTTACCATCGTAAACATGTTAATTAACTAAAATATCCATTGCAACTTTATTGTTACCGTATATTACCATGTCTGGTTTAACATAACAACTTGTTCGGTTTGGTTTAACCGGACAACTTGTTTTGTTTGGTTTAGCGTGAAAATAATTAACATTATAAACATTACTAATTTTAAACCAAACATGGTTATTAAAATTGAGGAATAAGCAAATTTAAATATTAACTATGTAAACCTGTAAATTCATCAAAAAGTTATCCATGGCAACTTTACTGTTACCACATATTACCATGTTTAATTTAACATGTCAACTTGTCTGGTTTACCATTATAAACTTGAAAATTAACAAAAAAGTTATCCACGGCAACTTTACCGTTAACTCACATCACCTTGTCTGGATTAACATGTCAACTTCTATGGTTTACCATTGTAACTGTTAATTAACTAAATGTTAACTAACTAAAATATTAACTATGACAACTTTACCGTTAACTCATATTACCATATCCGGTTTAACATGTCAATTTGTTTGGTTTGGTTTAACTGGGCAACTTGTTTTGTTTGGTTTAACGGTCCAACCGTTTTGGTTTGGTTTAACAGGACAATGTTAACATGTCACATTTAATTGTTAACATTGATAAACCTTCTTACCATTATTTAACATAATGAATCTGTAATGTTAAACCAAACCCGGTAATTATAATTGAGGACATTTAAATTAAAATTTTAAAATTAACATCATCGGTAATTAAATGTTAATAGTATATCATATTGTTTAACGTGCTAGTGCAATGATCCAAACCCTGTTAACAATAAAGTTACCCCTGAAAAATATTTATTTGTAATTAAAGGTTGACACAATTAAATGTTCACTCTCACCCTCTGTGCAATGCTAAATCTCTTCGACATATCTATTAGCATTAGTAGGGGTACTTATGAAACTACACAAAAACAATTAGGTGAGAGAACTAAATAAAAAGAAAACAAATTTCATAACTTAATTAAAAACCAATGTTGTAATTTCTACCTAGATAACCCTTTTTTGGGGCAATTTAATTTAGGATTTTTATAAAGAACGGTAAAAGATAACTAAATAATTATTTCTTTCTCCTATACCTTTTCTCGTTGTACTGTACATCATAGAAAACCCTTTTAAATCTCTACATGCTAAAGCTGGCTGATAAATACCTATGTCAGACGATAATAATTTTGTTATCAGTTAAACATATAACACTAGACTAATAACATACCATGTTACAATGTGTTTACATGTTTACCATTGGTCGATCATATTTAAACATCAATATGTAGAAAAAGATGTAAATTTCTTGATATCGCTAGATTAAGTTTTATTTTTTACCATATATATTACTCTCCGATTACCGTAGTGGTAATATTAATATGGGCTTTTTTTATGTCATTACCTTATATCTAATTGTCAGGTTATTTATGGATATAGATTAAATTGCTCCTTTAATTTATAGCCATAAATAACCTAACAATTATATATAAGGTAATGATTTTTGTTTTATTTGTTATCTCTCATCCATATTTAATTTTGAAAAAAATGCCCCTATCGTGATTTTATCTGCGTAAGTGTTTTGTTAATGAGCAAAATATTATGGAGAAATCATGTCTAATTTTAACGAGTAATTATTTTGTTAACACAATAAAAACATAACATCATGTGACATATATAGATTCACATCTAAATTATTATTTAACGTGGTGTAAAATATGTTATCAACATAGTAATGTATTTATCGGATGGATGATGGATAAAGTTACAAGCGATAATTTATTAGTTACTGATGTAGACAGAATACCAATGTAACTTTCTGCTTAGCGCAATAACAAACATGTAAATTATGACAAAGTAATTTAATTATCGGTCACTATGATTTTATTCGATAACATTTTTATTACAGTGGTAAATAGTCTAACAATGGATCAATATGTCAACTACGAATTTCAAAAATTGACTTATTATCACGGTACCAGTAGCATTACCAGGTAAAAATTATCAAAGATATATATGTAAATTTTAATTAGTAATCTTTCAAAAAGTTAGTAAGTCCTAATTACCAGATAATGGTGAAATTAATATTATCTCATAGATTAAATATTTAGCAGAATAATAAAATAGTTATCAATGACATCAAACATATAGTGTTATATGTTTTAACTGGTAACAAAATTATTATCGTCTGACATAGGTATTTTATCAATCAGCTTTAACATGTAGGGACTTAAGAATCTTTTCCATGATGTACAGTACAAAGAGAGAAGATATAGGAGAGAAAACTAATTATTTAGTTATCTTTTACCATTCTTTATAGAAACCCTTTTTCCTGTTAAAATATATTAAATTGTACTATCTTTGTTTCACAGTTTTATATGTTTAAAATTATGCACATATATTAAGTTTTTCTTATACAACTTCTAATATATCTTTGTTTTATAATTAATTATCACTTGTTTCTTTCTAATTAATTCTAAGTACAAGGGTAAAAGTAAAGAATGTTATATAAATTTTGCATGAAAATACAAAATAGATATCTTTGTGGAACAATTTTTTTTCCAAAACATACATTAGTAAAGAACAAATGGAGTATAAATAACTAAAATTCATTAAAATATAAATTTTACTTAAATATTTTATAGTAAAATAATATTACTTTTGTTGTTTAAATGGAAGTGACTGGTACCTTAAAAAATGTTTATAGCATTTTTGCGCTCTTTTTCTTGCTAGTTTTCTAGTTAATCTATCATCTTCAATTTGTGGTAGTTACACAATTCACCAAAAAAAAATTCACTAGTTGACGTATAATTAATGAAATAGCAATATTCAAATTTCAAACAAATGACGCAAACAATCAATTTGTTTCTGATGGGAAAACATAGCTACTAAACTACTTTAATCTCTCTGGTGATTGGGTTTTGGATGAATTTTATGTTAGATTTTTATCCATATCATTTGTATCAAAAAATTTCTGGGAGTTTTATTTTCGTTGGCTACATATTCAGGGTTCTCGTAATTGCCGGCTATTGTAATGTTCTTTTGGAATTTCAATAAAAATATTCTATCAAGAAAAAAAAAAAATTTTAATCAGTCACTAATCAGATACTGAAAAGGATCTAAAAACTAATGTTCCATGCTTCTTCTCTCTTTCTTCTGTAATCTCTTCTACAGATAGTTAAACATATTTCTAAAAGAAAAAAAAACAGAGACTTCTAAGAAAACAAACGACAAGAAGTTAAAAAAAAAAAAAAGAAAAAAAATACAAAACAGGACACATTGGTTAAACAGATTAGATGAAAACCAACCGTCTTCAAGCCACCATAGTGTTGTTCTCTCCTCTTCTTTCAAGAGAAGAAGACTCTGCAACGTTTTCACCCATCTCTGTTCCATCTTCTTCTTCTCTGTTCGCGTTTTCTTCACCGCTTACATCGCTAAGGCCCTTTCCTGCATCATCATCATCATCATCATCAACCTTTGATTCTTTATCTTCTTTCTTCACATCATAGCTCTCAGGCAGCTCCTCACCACTCATAGCATTAGTTGTACAAATCTCTTCATGCAACTTAGACTTGTCTGTATCATCTAACAATGACCCATCAATCTTGCTGATGTCTTGAGTGTCGGGCAATTGAGGGATGGTGTCACAAAGCTCCATATCATCGACTTTTGTTACAGCATCGTAGAGATGTGTTCCATCGTATACTGAACTCGTATGGCTAAGTGGTAAATGCATCTGACCAACCTCAACCACAGGTCCAAACTGGGATTCATCTTCACTACCTCCGTAGTCTTCCATTGGATCAATACCTTTCCTTCTCTTTCCCATCCCTTTCCTTCTCACCCTTTCTTTACCGCGAATCCTTTTCCCATGTTCGTTCTGCTGCTGGCTTTCTGTTGCAATAGCCGTTACTCCGACTTGATCTCTCAGGCAATCTTGTGCAAGGTTGATAACCCGTGAAATCATGTTGCCTCTTTCAAGGTCCAAATCATGTGTTGCAAAATTCTCAGCCAACTCCAATATTTCCCTCACATTTGAAATCTGCAATAACAAGGAGAATAAAATATTAAGGTCACACATAGAAACGTACTGTCAAGAAACTAGTTCTTAGTTATTACCGTTCTTTGGAACTCGCTTGAGAGAGAGATGGGCCTTCCCACAATTTTTCGGGTAATTCCTAGATACCACCTCATGTAATCTGCTTCATCAACACCTAGAACATCATCAGCCACAATGTTTTCCCAACGCATTTCCCATTCGCTTAGCTCTGCTTCCATTTTAACCGACAGGTCCACTCCTCCATCAACTCCTCGGGACTTTCTTACCCACCTTTGAACATCTTCTGGGATGCCTTGAAACAAGCCAAATTGTTTGAGACAGCGGTCAGGAAGGTGTCTCTCTGCCTTGTCAAAAGATATCAGCATTGTTTTCGATCTACCCAGCTGCAGAGAGTTTCTGATATGTTCTGGTATATATCTACCATCCATATTTTCATATGGCAGCCATTCCACCTGAAGATATATCAGCGACATGAGATAAAAAAGAAGTATACACAGAAGAGTAGCTGATGAATATGAAAGATCAACAAGCTTACCTCACATGGCTTCAAGACGTCCAATGCTTTCCTGTAAAAGACCACGTCACGGTTTGCTGTTGGACCATTTTGCTTCCCCTTCCACCTAAGTACAAATGGGAAATGATCATGGACGGGCTCACGGTTCAGCTTTGGCCGGCCAATGTTTAAGTGATAGTAACTCCAACACTACACAAAACAAAACAAAACAAAAAGGAAAGACCATTAAGAAAATTACGTCGAATATATTCAATTCCATAAGTATTCAAACTGCTGAAACTAGCAGAAACATTCTGGTACTAATATCCTCCTGCATAAACAGTTTAAGAACAAGAAATTAAAAATCAACGTACCTGTAATAACGTCAAGCAACCACATATCGTGCTTTGGGATTTAACGGAAGCATTCCCAAGAGCCCTATACAAGAAAGCCAAAGCAGCAGCACCCCAAGCAAATGTTCCAGCATCATCAAAATCCTCAAACAGCGGAAGATACATAACCGGCACCTTGTTTCCAGTGGTTGTAGAGAAAATAGTACTCCCTACTAAGTACAAGAGGTAAGCCCGTGTACAACGCTCAACTTCTTCATAAGATGCATCATCAGGACAGCCAGAGAAATATTCTTTCAACCAGCTAAGCTTAACCATCCCACCACTAGCATAATTAGAATCCGGTGCCAACCCTAAGTACCTCTCACATACAGCAGAACAAGTAGTATACGTTACTCCAATCACAGGTTTACCATCAATCCCCAATCCAAGTAACAAGGCAATATCCTCAAGAGTCACAGTCATTTCCCCAACAGTGAAGTGGAAAGTATTGGTCTCTCTCCTCCATCGCTCGACCAACGCAGAGATAAGAGGATTATCAAGACTAATAGCCGGAATCCGTCTCAAATACCCAAAACCGGCTCTCTCCACCAATTCAATCTGCTTAGGACTAAGCTTCCACTCACTCAACTTTGAAGTATGCTCATGACACCTCAATGCACCTCGCTCCTAACAAGTTTGCAGAAACAAACATGAATCCCATAACAATACTAAGGCAAAAAGATCCAATCTTTATCACAAGTTCGAAAAATCCATTGTAAATAATCTAACCTGGCCATCCCAAACTGCAGAGGAAACATGTTTCTCTTGATCATAAAGCACAATGTCCTTAAGTGGACCTGGATTCGTTAAAGGATCCATCAGAATCAATACTTCACCTGCAACAAACCCAAATCTTCAAACTTTAATCAGAGAATGTTTCAAATCTCCAAACTTTACCAGAAAAAAAATTTATTGATTCAATTCAACATATCGAAACCCTAAAAATCCAATCTTTGAAATGTTGAGGCCAGAGATATCATTGTTTCGTTTGATACAGAACATAAAAGAGAAAACTTTTTATTAAATTGTTAATAATAATCATTGTTTCGGTTACAGAGAAGAAACGATATTGGAATCAGAGATTATAATAGACGTTAAGGACGAAACGACGCCGGAGAAAGAAGAGGGAGACAAACCAGAAAAACAGCGCGGAACAGAGACGAAGAACTTTGAATGAATCAAAACGACGACGGAGTGAGGAAAAGGAGATGTGAAAGGCTTTGAAGGCGATCCAAGATTTGTACGAACGGTGCCGCCAAGCTAATAAAAACCCTCAAAACGACGGCTTCCTCGTCGTAAGGGATAATGCCTCTCTTTTCTCTCTCTTTTTTTTTTTTTTTATATAAAAAACTATTAAAAGT
The DNA here is from genome assembly GCA_028015245.1 of Cardamine occulta. Classification (NCBI taxonomy): domain Eukaryota; kingdom Viridiplantae; phylum Streptophyta; class Magnoliopsida; order Brassicales; family Brassicaceae; genus Cardamine; species Cardamine occulta. Next base: position 11,750,654 of record CM051372.1, on the reverse strand, counting down.
GGAAATACATAAATATCTTTGACGATGTATAGCGTTTAGTTATGGGCTTTTACCGGCCCATAAAATGAATTGGACTATGGTTAGGGGAAATTCAAATGCTTGTGGTTTATTGAATGATTGAGGCCTGTTGTTTTTAGATTATAGTTTATGGTTTTTAGATTTTAAATTATCCAAGTAAAACCTCTATAAATTAATAATATTGAGACCGAAAATTTCTATTAATTTTTGATGCAATTTGAGAAGATAATATCATATATTTTTGATATTTTAAGAAAAATAGATATAAACTCCAACAAAATTAAAAATTTACGAATAAATAAACAACATTAGTATCATATTTCACTAAAATATCTTATATATAAAAAATAAATTTATATGATTATTAATTTATGTTATTAATGAGACCATATATTTATACAAAGATTTCAAAAAATTATTATTTTATTATCTTATCGAAATGTATCAATTATTACACCGGTGCAACTCGGGACCGGATTAATTTATTAATTTAGAGATGTTATTAATTTATTGAGTATTAATTTGTTAAGGTTCTACTGTAATAATTTTAACTTTTAAATACTCAAATTAAATGTAACCTATACTTGCATTACCTGATTCATTTTTTGAAGTACGATTCCGACACAACAAAAACAAACTAGAGGAAACAGAGACAGAAACAGAGAGTATGCGCATAAGCAAACCCATAACCTTAAGTAGAGACCTTTCTTATTTCCATTCTCTACTAAAATCTTATACTCATGGAGACATCTCTTCTTCTCCAATCACTATCTTCCGCAACTTACTCCGTTCCTATCTCACACCAAATCATCTCACCATGTCAATCCTTCTCCAAGCCACTACTACCTCATTATCACCTCACACATCTCTCGATTCCTTCCAATTACAAGTCAGAAAAATCCAAACCCATCTCACAAAATCAGGTCTTGACCGGTTCGTTTACGTGAAAACATCTCTTCTAAATCTCTACTTGAAAATGGGCTGTTTAACAACTGCACAAATGTTGTTCGATGAAATGCCTGACAGAGATACAGTTGTTTGGAATGCATTGATTTGTGGTTACTCACGCAATGGTTATGAATGTAATGCGTGGCTGCTCTTTATTGTAATGCTTCAACAAGGATTTTCTCCTTCTGCTACTACAGTTGTGAATTTGCTGCCTTTTTGTGGACAATGTGGTTTTGTTTCTCATGGGAAGTCTGTTCATGCAATGGCTGTAAAGTCTGGTCTTGAAATGGATTCTCAGGTTAAAAATGCGTTAATTTCATTTTATTCAAAGTGTAGAGAGTTGGATTCAGCAGAAGTCTTGTTTACAGAGATGAAAGATAAAAGCACAGTTTCTTGGAATACAATGATTGGTGCTTATAGCCAGAGTGGTCTCCATGAAGAGGCCATTACTGTTTTCAGGAATATGTTTGAGAAGAATGTTGAAATTAGTCCAATCACTATCATCAATCTTCTTTCGGCTCATGTTAGGCACGAGCCACTACATTGTCTTGTTGTTAAAAGTGGAATGGTGAATGATAATTCTGTGGCCACTTCTTTGGTTTGTGCATATTCAAGGTGTGGGTGTTCCTATTCAGCAGAACGTCTATATGCGTCTAGTAACCAAGATAGTATCGTTGGCTTAACTTCGATTGTTTCAAGCTATGCGGAGAAAGGAGATATGGACATTGCGGTTGTGTATTTTTCTAAAATGCGTCAGCTGTGTATGAAAATTGATGCTGTAGCTTTGGTTGGAATTCTCCATGGATGTAAAAACTCTTCTCACATTGACATAGGAATGTCGGTACATGCTTATGCGATCAAAAGCGGATTGTGCACACAAACACTGGTTGTAAATGGACTGATAACAATGTACTCTAAGTTTGATGACGTGGAGACCGTCCTGTTTTTGTTTGAGCAACTGCTAGAGACTCCTCTAATTAGCTGGAACTCAGTGATATCTGGGTGTGTACAATCTGGAAGGGCAAGCACAGCTTTTGAGGTCTTTCATCGGATGAAGTTAAGTGGCGGACCTAAACCGGATGCTTTTACAATAGCAAGTTTGCTTACTGGCTGCTCTCAGCTCTCTTGCTTGCATTTAGGGAAGAAACTTCATGGCTATATTCTTAGGAACAATTTTGAAATGGAGAATTTTGTTTGCACCGCTCTTATAGATATGTATGCCAAATGTGGGAATATAGTATTAGCAGAAAGTTTGTTCAAGAACATAAAAGCTCCGTGCACAGCTACATGGAACTCAATGATATCAGGATACAGCTTATCAGGATTACAAAGCCAAGCTCTTTCTTGTTACTTGGAAATGCGAGAGCAGGGATTGAAACCTGATAAGATCACCTTTTTGGGGGTTTTATCTGCATGTACACATGGAGGCTTAGTCGATGAAGGAAAAATATGTTTTAGAGAAATGATTAAGGAGTTTGGAATATTGCCAAGTTTACAGCATTATGCACTTATGGTTGGTTTGTTGGGTCGAGCATGTTTGTTTACTGAGGCATTGTATTTAATCTGGAAGATGGATATAAAGCCGGATTCTGCAGTATGGGGTGCTCTGCTTAGTGCGTGTATTGTGCACAGAGAGATGGAGGTTGGGGAATATGTAGCTAAGAAAATGTTTATGTTGGATTATAGGAATGGAGGGCTATATGTATTGATGTCAAACTTATATGCAACAGAAGCAATGTGGGAAGATGTAGTCAGAGTCAGGAAGATGATGAAAGATAATGGATATGATGGTTACTTAGGAGTTAGTCAAATAGAATAATTTTTGTTCTGAGAAACAATGGAACAGCTCAAACAGATCATTTGTTGCCCAAGCAGATCATTTGTTGCTCAAGCTTCATTGATTTAAGGTTTCTTAAAATTCTCTGTAAAGCCAGTTGAAAATGACAAAAGAAAGTAGTTGTGGTTGATTATTAGATGGCTTCTCTTCTTCTGTCATAAGATTGGTTTCTTTCAGGTGGATTAGCTCCCCGTCTATATCAAAGAAAAACAAAATTATAGTCTTTTGGATTTGGGATTGATCTAAAGTTGTGTTTGATCCTGAAATTTTGATATGATATTTGGAAGGTAACAATCTGGTTCCATTTCTTTTCTCAAGGTTACATGTAGGGGAAGGAATTAATAGTAGAATCTTGTGGTGATCGTAGGGAGAAGAAGAAGAAAGATGGGAGAAATGAGAGATGAGGCAAAGAGGATAACAATTCCTCCATTTTTCCCAAGGGTTCATGTGAATGATACTGGAAGAGGAGGCTTGTTTCAACAATTTGATAGCAAAACAACGTCTCTGATCTCTAAACGTTCCACTGTTTCTTTTTCGACCAACATTTCTGATATCCTTCCACTCTCTCTCTCTCTCTGTCTAGTGAGTTCTTAATTCACTCTTCTCGCTGATTTCTTCAGGTTATTGATTTCATGCGTCTGCATATCTATAGAAAGATGGTTTCATTGCATACTCTTGCTGAGACAAAGCATTGATCAAAATAGAATTGGCAATGCTTATATACGTTGAATTTCTCTTCATGATCTGTCGACTACTTTCTTTAAACAGACTTATTGACCTGAAAATAATTAGTTTTCACCAATCTGCAGCACTTCTCCAGCATGAAAGTTTGAGGAGAAAGATTAATAAGAAAGGCATAAATTATCCAAGTCCCAAAGGATCATCAGTCAAGAAAAGAAAATGAGTACCATTTCAAGGACCTTACCAACGTAGATTATCTTAAAGTCCCTGTTGTTAGACGCTCAGAAACAGATCCACAAGCAAACACAGTTTTGTCACTTCAGTTTTGTACTAGCAGTAGCAGTAAAGCCGCTGGTTCTAAGGCCTGTGTAATCTTCCCTTTTGAGAAATCATTTTGTCAGCATGTCTGGAAGATACTAGCCTGAATGGGCCTCTCATTGTGATAAAAAACAATTATAGAAGAAACCTTGCTGGATTTAATAATGATACTCAAAAGAAGCCAAAACTGTGCCTTGGCGTGAACAAGATGTCTCAGACTGTTCTGCAATAAGATTTATTTTCTTGTCCGAGTGCTTCTTCTATCGATGTTTCAGGTGATAGGAGACGAAGATTTTGAAGATGAGATCATATATGATCAAGTTTGTATCCTCTCACTTTTCTCAGGATTCCAGGTTCATAATTTTGCTGTATTTCTTAGTTTTCGTTGTTGATATTTTTTGTCAGCAGAAGATCTTCTGCCGGGCAAGTGTTTGATCTGCATAGACTGATCATGGTAAGCTTCTAATAATCTTATTGTTTCAATGGAATCTTGTTTGCTTTCTATGCTTCAGCTTACTGAACATGATGCAGGTTCAAAATCGCCAACCTTGGTTCTTGAAAAAGCTTAATGACCGAAAACATGGCACAGTAAGGTTATCCCATCTGCTGGAAATGGCAGCTTCTAAGGTTAAAAGAACCAAACACCGAGAATCACAAATCTGTAACCAAAGAACATCCAGAGCATATGAAACCAAAGCTTCCTCTACCTTCCATAAACAAAGAACATGCAGGGCTTCACAAAGCTATTCCATGGAATTGATGACCAAGACGCTCAATTTAGCTTCCTTACGCATGATGTGAGTATTCCAACTCTGCTCTTGATGAAAAGAATAGAACGGTAGAGAGGTATTCATAAAATCCACTCTTATTTTTGAAGCAACTGTATGTATTCTAAGACCTCAAGCGTTGACAAAAACAAGTATAATGTTTCTACTGTCCGGTTAGCCCTTTCACCAAATTAGATGGTTTTTCATGTTTTTAGTTTTGCTTCGTGGCTTGCAAATTACCTAGTCGTAACTGCTAAAGAACTCTCTCAGCATATCGTTGCATTTGTGTATCTGCTAGGTTCAACTCACAAGATTTTATGGCCAAGTACATAGGTCAGTTTCAGAATGTTGCATTCATTTAATGTCTGCATCAATGGCTTAATGTTTTTTTTTTGTTTGTAGTTAACTTAAAAGGTGTTCATAACTGCCATATAATTAAAGTCGATGGTTTTGGCTTTGTCTAGGCTCTCCTTCTGTTGATGGATTCACACCATTAGGTAAGTCAACTTTGAACCCAATCGTACTCTTTGCATAATGATGATAAAAACTCAAATCTGATCCTTGAGTGTATTGAAAGATAACAAAATCAAGATCTAGATCTTCTATGAACAGTAATAGAAATACCTCAACAATGTACATTGTACATGAGATCTTTTGTTTGGATACTACGCAAAGATATATAAATGGTATCATATCTCTTTCTGTTTTATAATTAGGACCCAAGATCTAACTATGAACCCCACCGCTGCATCTATTGTCACCAGTCAAACCTTCTCTCTTCATCTTCTCCTCTTTAGCCTTGCGACAAAACACAACCCACGAGTTAACTTCCATAGCCACACAGACCCCAACCAACGTCGATAGACACAAACAGTAACCGAGCTTCGCGTATGACCTTCCTTCCCTCAAAACCTCGAACCCTTGGAACACATTTACCACACCCATCACCACACACGCGTACCCAACAAAATGTTGGTAAGACTTCCAGTATCTCCGAAACTTGTTAGTCGTCTTTGGTCTGAACAGTAAAGCCAACGTTTGCAGCGCCGCTGCAGTGAATGTAGCTATCCCGAGGCTTCGGTGTAACCCGTAGGTCACTCCAGGGGAATTCCGGCCGAGCACAATTCCAAGTGAGAAGCCAATGGTTCCAAGGAGGAAACCAGTTAACTGTATAGCTGCGTGGATGTAGAACCAAGTAGGTCCGATTGATTGCATTTGGCGAAGGTATCGAGCTGTTACTGCACCCGTTGGGAGTAGAAAACCCCATGCTACCGCGTTTAGTATTCCGTGAGTCACTTTCAAAGCTCTGTTACCGTTGTTTCGATTAACCGTTGCAAAACCTGTAGAAACAAACATTATAAGATATAAGATCAAACTTGTTCTACATTTTCATATGTCGAGGAAAGAACTTTGATACCTGAAGTGACATCGAAGGTGGAGAACGAGGAAAGATCGGTGGAAGTAGTGGGATGAATAGTGGGAGAGTAACCTTGTACATAAAGACCTCTGTTCCAGACATGGTGGATCTTGGTGTTGTTGGAAGCGAGCTTAACCGAGGCGTAAATCTGAACAGAATCGCCGTTTCGGATAGTGGCCATGTTACCACCATAGAGGGAAGCAGAGGAGGAAGAGAGACGGATAAGGTCAAGAGGACGAGAAAGCAGAGGAGCTTTTTGAAGCTTGACAGAGGAGTCAAGTACATAAGGAAGGAGGATAAGCTGGCCGGAATTCGGATCGGGGAATGCGATGAGGACGCGAGAGCCGGTCATCTGAGCTGGAGAGTCCGGGTTGATTCCCCATCCGACCCACCCGGAAGGTGAGATGAAAGTTCCAAAGAAACAAAGGTCGAGAGTAGCGTTGTGTGGATGATATGTCCATGCGATTGAAGCTTGTTGTGTTGGAAGAGAGATACATTTCTCGAAGATTTTTGTGGCTGTTGTGGTTGTACAATGGCCGGCGAGTGTTGCCGGAAGTTTTGTTGCTAGGAGAAGTAGGAATGTTAGGGTTAAAGTCGCCATTGTTTTGATCATTTCTGTGGTTTTTTTTTCTGTTAAAGGAATCCCATTTTAATATATGTAGTGAATTTTAAGTTATGATTGGTAGCAGAAAAACAATGATGGCTTTTTTTGTATTTTTATTGTTTTTTTAGGTTGAAATTATGATTTTCCTTGGAAGTCTTTGCTTTGAAGCTAAGTGATTCTCAGCACAACACAGTTGGTTGGTTGTGTAATATTTGGACATCTTTTTGAGGATATAATTATGATTCTCTCCCTACGAATAAATTAAAAACAAATCTGACGTGGATAAAAAAAAGCCAGCTCGGACGATATGAAACGGCGACGTTTCTAATTTTCTCTCATATATAATTAGGAGAAACGAATAAATTAATAAAATCTGACGTGGATAAAAGATGCCAGCTAGGACGATATGAAACGACGCCGTTTTCTGATTTCTGATTTTCTTCTAAGGAAACGGAGAAGAAGAAGAAGAAGATAGTGACAACAATAGCGATGAAGGTGAGCTTAGAAGGGAAGAGAGTTGTGTTAGTTCCGTACATGGCGGAACATGTTCCAAAGTATCACGAGTGGATGCAGGACACGTCGCTTCTTGAAGCTACGGGATCTGAGCCGTTGAGTCTTGAGCAGGAGTATGAGATGCAACTCTCTTGGACTCAAGATCCCAATAGTATAACAACACTAAAACTCTTCCATCTTCTTTACATTTATTTGATCAATTTCAGTTTTACTCAATAGGGTTTATTTAGGGGTTTTCTTCTAGACTATACTAAAATCTCAAATTTTTATTGTTTTCTGTTTTGAGTTTGTTGATGTTTTAGTCTTGTTTGGTGAATTTGAGATATAACCAATCCTCCAAGTTATCAATGGCCTCATAATTGACTAACAATGAGTTTAAGTAGATTCATGACCTTATTATATACTTGATTAGGTCTGTCTTCTTTTCAAATGTTAGGACTTCTTATGTTTCTGTTGGTTGGTTTCAGAGAGGACTTTCATTGTGTTGGACAAGGATTTCATAAAGGGAGACTTAGCTCATGGCGAACCGCATGTAGAAGGTTTGTTTCCTGAGTTACTTCACTTGAGGAACTGATGTATAAAGGAGATTACTTTAGCATACATTAGTTTGGAATCTTCTATAGAGCTGCTGTGACAAATTGGCTTAGTTCTTACTACTAATGTAATACTCTCTTCCTTTAGTTAATATAGTGGAGGTGTAGTTACAACAAAAATGTGTATAGTGCCCTGAAATGAGAACATATCTATACAAGACTGTTCCTTTGTTAGTGGGTTTAGGTCTTTTTATTATAAAGAAATCTACTTAGATGAGCTTTGATGTTCTGTTTAGGTTTTTACGTTTTCAAGTTGAGTCATTGTAAAGAAGTAACTGACGGTTCTGTGCAGCAATGACGGGTGATGTGAATATTTACATGAACGATGTAGACGATCCTAAGGTTGCAGAGGTTGAAATAATGATAGCTGAGCCCAAAAGGTAACTTTTCTTCATCCCAATCTAGTCCTAGACACTAAGAATACATTTTAGTTGATGTGCACATGATTCTTTTCTTTTTGTTACAACCTTTGGTGTAGCCGTGGTAAAGGACTAGGAAAGGAATCTGTATTGATAATGATGGCTTATGGTATCAAGAACTTGGAGATTCACAAGTTTACAGCCAAGATTGGAGACTCAAACACAGTTTCCCTCAGCTTATTCCGGAAACTGGTAATGATAACTCATTCTCTTATCTCTAATTTATGTACTCCATACCTGAATTTACAAATGGTTGTTTGTTGTAGGGTTTCGAGGAGTCTTCTTACAGCAGTATCTTCAAAGAGGTAAAAGTAGTTACTATACTTTATAAACTCCAAACAAAGATGTTCATTTTGGCTTTAAACTAGACTCAGTTTCTTTAATCTTACAGGTTACGCTCGAGTATATGGTGACGAATCTTCGTCGAGAAGAGCTCTTGAAGTTATTAGATGAAGTCATTGCGCATACTGTTTCATCGGATAACACATCAGACTCGCTGCTAACAGGAGAAGCTATTGTATAAAGCATTTTCTTCAGTGCTTTATTGTTAATTTTTAATCTTAAACTTGGTAAGACTGAGGAAATAAATGAAAAAGAAAAATCCTACCAAATATTTGAAGAGAAGTCTAAACAATGATGGTAGGCATAATAATTTAATAAATGGATGTTATGCAGCCTCATAGTCCCTTTTAACAAACCATAGTATAAATGTCTAAATGAAATCAATCAATTTTTGTTTTTATAAATTTAAAATTTAATATTGGTATTTTGTTATTACATATTATTATTTTTCCTGATATTTAGGTCACTCATTGAATTCAAATAAGAGTTATGTATTCATAGTACATCAAGATAAGCAAATTTAAGTACACATTAACAACTACATAATTGACTTTTGAAAACAACGATGAAGAGACGAATTTCTATGATACTTCCGATACCGAAGGTTTATTCTACCAATAAATAATTAAATATGTTTCTTTCTTCTTCAAGTCGATCACCAATAATTAATATTCTGATAAGATTGTGTTCTTAGCTATCATGGATGAAACTCAATATTTTCTTCTAAGATTGTCTATGATATCTTCTCTATCACCGATTTGTTGCTTCTTTGTAAACTTGATTTTCCGAGATTTCATATTCGTTGACCAATAAACCAACATGTTTTTCGAATTTTATACTCAATCCCTTCACCAAAATGGTATCGGGAATGTAGGGCATCACAGAGAGTCGGAATACCCTTCATGGAGATAATATGTTCGACTTGAGTGAATCCAAATAAACGATTCACTCTCACAAGAGATGAATAATTCGGTTCTACTATTAGAGAACGTTGTCAGAAACGAAATCGTTTCGAATCACCAGAGAAATAATCTCTAACCGAGACTAGTTGGTGTTTGATTCACCACTGATGCCACTTGAATCAAAATTAGGCCCGACAAACTCATAACATGATCAACCAAAGCCAATGGTGTAATCACCGTCGCAACTGCCGCCACAAGAAAGAGAAAAAAATGGCAATTAAAAACGATAATTAGACACCATTGTACCAAATCGAATGATATAAACATCTTTGGAAAGAACTATTTATATAAACAAAACCGGAGATTAATGGAAATCGTTTGACAATTAAACAGAAAAATACAAATTGAAAAGTGGCGGTGGATCTCTCTCGAACCACCTTCAAAATAACTTTATTGTTATTTTGTTATTCATTTTTTTCTTTCTGTTTTGGTATTTATTATGTATACACATATTTTAGATTAATTATAAATGTATGAAGTTTAAAAATATTTATTATGTCTCGATATAATTTGAAATTCTATCATGTTTTGTGGACGTAGAAATGGATTCAATCTAATATACAATCAAAAGAAATTGGGAATAAAGCTTCTGAGGGAAAAACACTAAATCGAGTAAAGATGAAAATAAAATCAAAGGAAAAAGCATAATTTTTAATACTTCATTAATAAGTGTTTGATTACATATGATAGTAGACTATAAATCTCTAGCATTACATTGTTTGCGGAAAAAATGGTTAGAAAAGGAACCATTTGTAAGTTTGTCTCTTTTTTTGTTGTATAGTCTCCTTCTTCATCTTGATGTGTCATTATTTTACCACAAATTCCATAATTAATTCACAAAATAATTTCAATCTTTAACCATGACAGTTAATTTTTTTTTTTAACAATTGTAAATTTATTAAAACGGTTCAGAAATTCTAATCGGAGAGACATATTTTACATGAATAACAAAATACATATAAAGTCTAGAACCGCGTGCTAATTTGTCTATTTAAATTACGAGAAATGAAAGAAAGCGAAAAAAATAAGAATAAAATTTTGATCTTCACAAGATCTTCAAGTTGTGTCGAAAAAGCAGGTCAATCCGCCGGTGTAGACACCATCTTCACCAATTTGGAGAAATCTGTCAAGAAAGGTACTTCTGCTTTTTGTTGTACGATCATACTTGTCATGACTTAGATAATAGCTTCTAGCGTGCAATGGGAGAGGCACCTACGAGTATTACATGCCCCCATATTTTTTCCCTCCACGTCATCTTGAGAGCAGAACCAATATAATCCAGAGAAATTATCCGTCTCTAGAATTGAAACACAAAGTAATTACAATTTTTTTACCATGACTATTAATTCATGAATTGAATCATAAATTAATTCTAACATTTGACCACTTTCTCTTGAAAACATTGACTTTTTTTGTTGTTGAAATGTTAAATTTCTTGATCAACAAAAAAAAATTTATGTACAAAAAATGGAAAAATGAAAAAAGAAAAAATAAAGATTAGACAATGCTAATTCGTGAAGCCTCTAGCTAGAGACCATCTTTGTAGAAGATCTCGGAACTTTGGGGAGTCCCGATATCGTTGTGAAACAATCCAGTTTGGTATTTTCTTCTATATGATACGGACGAGATAGCTGGTAGAATGTTGAGTGGTATTATGTCGTCTTTCGTTCAGTTCATGCCATATGTGGTAAATCGTCACTTGAAAGACCAACCAAATCAAGATGATATCAAGAGTTGTGTATCGGTGTGATGATAGCCGCTGCAAAGTAGCTTCCCAATCCAGATCTGCATCTATGCCTGGTAAATCCCCCACCATCTCTGTCCAAACCGTAAAAGAGTAGGGACAAGCAAAAAACAAATGATCCCTCGTCTCATTAGGTTCTCCGCACAAAAGAAAAGGCTGAATCCAGCCCCAACTACGAGTGCGAGCACCTGTGGAGAGTTTATCCTTAATGGTTAGCCATGATATGAAGGCGAAATGGGGGTTTCCTTGAGCGAACCAAATAACACGACTCCAGTTCTTATTCGTACTGCGAGCCCGAATATATTCCCAAGTTGAGTGAGCAGAGAAATTTTTTTTAAACTCACCCACATCATTTCTCCACAGCACCATATCGTCACCTGCAGAGAAATTTTTTAAAACTCACCCACATCATTTCTCCACAGCACCATATCGTCACCCGCATCAAACCTGGGCATTGGCTCGGCCAGAATCTGATCTTGAATGATGCGCACTTTTGCATTCCTAATGCGCTGTATCTGCCAACTGTTCGAACTTGTGACCTCAACGACCTTTGCTTCACGTCTGACACTGAGTTCCCAAGTACTTCTTTCCCCGATTAAATCAATTAGCCTTCCCGTTGGTAGCCAATAGTCTAACCAGAACCATGTATTTTTCCGTTATTTACTTTATTCCGGCAAAACTCAGCAACTTGTGGACAGAGCTTTAGTAGCTTCTGCCATATCCAAGAACCCATTGTTGAGACTTGAACATCCCAAAAGAACCATTATGCAACATATAGTGCTTCACCCATGCCACCCAAAGAGATCCTGACATCGTAAATAACTTCCAAATGAGACTAAGAGAAAAACATGTGATACCTCATGAAGACATCAAATCCCAAGACTACTGATGTGATCCCAGGAAGCACTAAGGACTTGGAACAAGGAGCTAAGGAAGATCATGTAGTTGAGGACAAGCTTGTAGCTGAGGAAGCTTTAGTGACATCAGTTGGACCAATGTCTCGTTTAAGAACCAATAACTTCAACCATGCTATTGGAGGATTGTTTAACCACATAAGGAATCATTTGGATCACTTGAGCAAGAACGGAGAAGATGTTATCCAAACCTCATTGGTTTTGGTACATGCTCAAGGTGATCAATAAATAGGCATGTGTTCTATTTGTACTCTTTTTTTCTTTCTCTTCGATTTTGTCCTATTGGGTTTTCCGGAAAAAGTTTTTTAATGAGGCAAGTGGTTCACATTTCTCATTAGCCCATTTGTTGATCAAGATCAGGCCCAATAACAAGCACCATTTCGCGGCCAAGAGGAAGGAAACTGAGTTGAAGAGTCACTTTCGATTTCAAACTATGTTTTAATTATTTTTGCATGTTTTCGAGTTGTTTTAATTTCTGTTTTGAAACTTGTATTATTTGTTTCGAGACTTGCTTTATTTCTTCTTTATATTTTCGTGTGATCTCATTATAAAACTCATATATCTTTTTATCAATCAAAACTCTTTCTAAAGATTAGATCATTGATCCTTTCTGCTTTGTCCGAATCGATCTCTCGACTTATCAAATGCTTTTCCGCAACCTTTGTGGCGTCAATCAATCCACCCTCTTGTTTTTAAGTTGTTTGTCGATTCATTGTTACAAAATTACCACCCTTAACCTAAACCATTCTTTCAAGCTTTCATTGATTTGTTTTAATGAGGCCTCTTTTTCCAATTTTTAAAATCTTTTATAAAACTGTAAAACATTAAAATTATGTAAAAGACAATAAAATCCTATCATTTATCAAACTTATCTCTTTCTCTAGAATTTTCGTTTTTTTTTGTTTCTTTTCATATAATTTTATTAATTAAAAACATGTCTTATATTTCCTTTATTACTTTTTATATAATGATATAAATATCGAACCAACATTATCATTATTTTGGATTACTGGAAGAATTAACCAAAACTACAACAACAAAGATATCCAGGACCATGGGGCATGCATACATCTGTAGTGTACTTTGGAAACTCAGGCGGTCTACATGGACTCTCACAGTTACTGTCAAACTTGCATGGACCTCTGAAATTACACAATCCTCCACCAGTGATTGTTTTCATCTGCAATACTATTAGTCACAAAAAGGTGATCATTAGTGTACTATATTATTTTCCAACGAATCATGCATTGTATTCTAAAAAAAACATTTATCAATAATTTCTATGTGGGTGACTTGACTTATTAGAAAAACACTTATTTTTATAATTTCTATATTTCATATGAAATGTAAATTTAAAACTTAATTTATATTTCAAAATAAGTATTGTTCTATATTTTCAATTCAGAGTTTTAAAGACTACTTTAATATAGTAACCAATGAGAGTAATTACATAGTATATTAATAATGGATAAAATAATAATTTAAATTTTTTTTAATATATGTGAAAAACTTAAAAGACACTTATAATGAAATGTTTGAAGTGTATACATGTACAAAAATTTATCAAGTGTAAAATAAACTTTATACATAACTACAAAAATGAGAGATATAAAAGAAAATAATTACTCTTTGACTCTGAAGTAAATAAGAGAAAACATGTGATAAGCAGTATTGCAAGTTGAAACTTTTAATGAACCATTTTGTATGAATGATTTGAATGAAAGTTTTATTTTTTGGGTGTGAAGATATTTAAATAAAAGTACAATATATATATATATATATAAGGTAGTCAGAATTTTAGTATGGAGATTAATTTATTGAAGATAAAATTTAAAATTTTCCATATAAAAAAAGAGATATGGAACACTATTGAATACAAGGATAAAAATGAAGTAGTGGCAATTTTTATCTAGGAAAGTGAGAACATCAATTATTTTGCAACAAACAAAATTTCCTTAAACTAAAAATAATTAGAAACAGAGGGAGTATTCAATTAAGATAAATTAAACTTTACTTGTAAGCCATATTTTTTGGTGGTTTTGTTGATTATGAAACATATCTAGATTTTTCTTTTCTTTATGACACATGTTTAGATGATTTGTAGGCTTGAACATTTATCTACAGTAAAACCTCTATAAATTAATAATGTTGGGATTGGAGAATTTTATTAATTTATAGAGATTATTAATTTATCGATAAATTAATAATTATTAATTTATAGAGAGTTTTCCGAATTTCAAAAAATGTTATATAAAAAATAGAAAAATGAAAACAATACTTTGATGTGTTTTTATACATTTAAAAATTAGAAAATAATCATTGCATTCTAGAATTCTACTCTCCCTCATTTTTATTTGGTAATACATTAGAGTAAGGTCATCTCCAATCCCACTCTATTTTGCACTCAAAACTAGTAAAAACTCTTCTCAAATTCACTCCATTTTCAACAGAACTTTTAAATATTTCTACACATTACCCCATTTTTGGAGTAATCCAACTCCATTAAGGAGTTAAAGATTTTTATTTATACAATGGTCCTTAAATATTTTATTTGTTTTAAATAATATAGATCTTTTCTGAGATACCTATGTTTATGAACGTCTAGTTTTATGTTTATACATCTGACTCATGCAATGATGTAAGGTTTTGATCCAAGTTTATATTTGACCAATTAAAACTGCTTTCTATTTAATACCATTTAAATTGTTGACTAGACAAATCTGTCACGGCTTATATAAAATCTTAAATAAATAATAACTCTATGTATCAATGTTAAGAATAATATAATGAATGATAACTGACCCTTACATATCTTTTTAAAAAGCAATACACATATCATTTGGTTCTATATTTGTTGAATATTGTATAAAGAAAATGATAATTTCCGTTCATTCGTTAATCTATGACCTTATTTAGGAATAACTACTATATCTATATTTTAAAAAGAATATGTAAAATTCTTCTGGTCATAATACATACAATTTTGAAAGATAAGATTGCTTAATAATTTTAGAATAATTAACCGCTTACGAGATCGAAGCATCAAAACCAATGCTAAAATACACTTCAATTAATGAAAAATGAGTTAAAAATATAAAATCATCTAAAAAAAAACACCTTTATTTATAAAAATTCAAATCAAGGTTTTGCAATTGATTCCAGTAATAGGAAAATAAAATCTTCAAGAACACAGACTTTGATAAAGTTGCATTTGAAAATAATTTTCATTAATACAAAATTTAATTGTGAGAGTACCTATTTTTCAAGATCCAGAAGAGTTGAGGATTTTTCCCTTCTTTGTATTGATATATCAAAACTCTGAAATATTCACAAAATTGTTTATTTAGAATTTTGGGTCAATTATTTCCTTACAAAATTGAAGCAAATATAATTAGCTAAAATAACTCTGGTTCTCACGTTATAGAATTTCCAAGTCTGAAGGTTTGATGGTTTTGATCTCTCTCTCTTGCCAAATCTGTTGCCTCTTAGTTTTCTTATAACCCCTCTTGGTCACACATTTTTTCTCTCTACAAAATCCAGATTTTAAATTAGAGTTTTCGAGTTGAAGAAGAAGGAGAATATAATTTTCCATCCATAAAGAACTCTGCAGTAGTTGTTTTGTTGAATTTGAAAGAAATGAATTATATGAAAGTATAAAAAAATATTATTTTTATCTCAAATTAAAATATAACGTTAATTAAATCAAAAGTTACAAACAATTGTTAAAATCTTGTATATAACTGTAAAAACATTAAAATTATGTAAAAGGCAATAAAATCCTATCATTTATCAAACTTATCTCTTTTTCTAGTATTTTCGCTTTTTTGTTTCTTTTCATATAATTTTATTAATTAAAAACATGTCTTACATTTTCTTTATTACTTTTTATATAATGATATAAATATTGAACCAACATTATCATTATTTTGGATTACTGGAGGAATTAACCAAAACTACAACAACAAAGATATCCAGGATCATGGGGTATGCATACACCTGTAGTGTACTTTGGAAACTCAGACGGTCCACATGGACTCTCACAGTCGCTGTCAAACTTGCATGGACCTCTGAAATTACACAATCCTCCACCAATGATTGTATTCGTCTTCAATACTATTAGTCACAAAAAGGGTGATCATTAGTGTACTATATTATTTCCCAACAAATCATGCATTTTACTCTAAAAAACATTTATCAACAATTTCGATGTGGGTGACTTGACTTATTAGAAAAACACTTATTTTTATAATTTCTATGTTTCATATTATATGTAAATTTAAAACTTACTTTATGTTTCAAAATAAGTATCGTTCTATATTTTCAATTCAGAGTTTTGAATACTACTTTAATATAGTAACCAATGAGAGTAATTACATAGTATATAAATAATAGATAAATAATAAATTAAATATCTTTTGATATATGTGAAAAAATTAAAAGACACTTATAATGAAATGTTTGGAGTGTATACCATGTATAAAAATTTATCAAGTGTTTAATAAACTTTATAAATAACTACAAGAGCGAGAGATATAAAATAAAATAATTACTCTTTGACTCTGAAGTAAATAAGAGAAAACATGTGATAAGCAGAGTTGCAAGTTGAAACTTTGAAAGAACCATTTTGTATGAATGATTTGAATGAAAGTTTTATTTTTTGGGTGTGAAGATATAGAAATAAAAGTACAATATATATATAAAAGATAGTCAAAATTTTAGTATGGAGATTAATTTATTGATGATAAAATTTAAAATTTTCAATATAGAAAAAGATATGGTCAATTTTATGTTTTGTGGAATATGTCATGGCATTGAATTTTATTTGCTTAATGACACTCCCTCTGTTTCAATTTATTTGTAATTTAAAAATTTTGCACACTAATTAAGGAAGCAAATAAAATAACTACTATAACCTCATATTACATGATTTATTTCAATCTTTTACCAACAAGAGAGATATGGAACACTATTTATTACAAAGATAAAAATGAAGTATTGGCAATTTTTATCTAGGAAAGTGAGAACATCAATTATTTTGCAACAAACAAAATTTCCTTAAACTAAAAATAATTAGAAACAGAGGGAGTATTGAATTAAGATAAATTAAACTTTACTTGTAAGCCATATTTTTTGGTGGTTTTGTTGATAATGAAACATGTGTAGATTTTTCTTTCTTTATGACACATGTTTAGATGATTTATAGGATTGCAAATTTTTCTATTTGGTATTCTAGAATTATATTCTCCCTCATTTTTATTTGGTAATACATTAAAGTAAGGTCATCTCAATACCACTTCATTTTGCACTCAACACTAGTAAAAACTCTTCTCAAATCAATTCTATTTTCAACAGAAAATTAAATATTCCTACAAATTACCCCATTTTGGAGTAATCCCACGCCATTAAGGAGTCCTTATAAATTTTATTTGTTTTAAATTATAGAGATATTTTCTGAGATACCTATGTTCATGAACGTCTAGTTTTATGTTTATACATCTGACTCTTTACTCCAAGTTTATATTTGACCAATTAAACTGCGTTCTATTTAATACTATTTAAATTGTTGACTAGACAAATTTGTCACGACATATATAAAATCTTAAATAAATAATAATTTTTTGTATCAATGTTAAGAATAATATAATGAAACAAGATTTGTAAAGTTTATTTTCCATCGAAGTAATATAAATCCATATGACAGAAAAAAGGGTAGAGTTTACACAAAATAGTCATAAAACACTAAAAACAGGTTTAGGTAAAATAGGGATATCACATATCACATTTACTAAAAAAAAAAAACATGAAAACGTAATTTAACACTATTGTAAAAAAAAAAAAAAAAAAAAAACGTGGTCAGTCTTATGTTCAATCAACTCACTCATAAGAGAAAACTTCCACCACAGATTCTTCCATAATCCCCAAATCCTTACGGGCCTCTTCGTTCACTAATGGCTTCTTCTCATTCTCTTCTCTTTTCTTCTTCCTTCCTCTACAAACCCACTTCCTTCACTTCTTCTCTTAGACGGTTTGTTTACGTTCCCACTCCCCGATTCTGGCCAAGGCAGCGACATGGTTTCTCAACCGTTTTCGCCGTCGCCACCGAGCCAGCTATCTCCAGCACAGGACCTAAGAAAACAGAGCCAGCAATGGTTCAGCTTCCTAGTAACGATTCATCCGATAAGCTTCTCAAAATTCGTCACACGGTACACTTACTTGGGCTCTGTTTCTCAGAATGATGTAGTTTGATCAATTTTGTTATCTTTTGGTGCTGTTAGAGAAGTTGGGTTTTGCAAAAGTTTGAATTTTGAATCAATCTCATGAAAAAAGTTTGAAATTTTGGGATAAATGTTGAGGTTTTATGTTTAGGGGATCAAAATTCTACTCTAGGAGAATTATGTAATGATCAATTTCTTAACTTTTATGCTGTTAGTGAAGTTGGGTTTTGCAAAAGTTTGAATTTTGATTCAATCTCATGAGAAATGTTTGGAACTTTTGGTATGTGGTTTTGGGATAACTGTTGAGGCTTTATGCGAATCCAATTGAAATGATAGTAACTTGTTGAGCTGAATAGTTTAATTCATGTGATGAGATTGAATCAAAATTTATGCAGAGCACTGTTTCTGTCTTGGGATTCTGAGTCCGATACGAGTGAGTTATGTTAACTTTAGGAGAAATATGTAATTTTATGATGTTAGCGAAGTATGGTTTTGTTCAAGTTTGAATTTTGATTTAATCTCATGAGAAATGTTTGGAATTGTTTATATAAATGTTGAGGCTTTATGTCTACTTGTTGAGCTGAATAGTGTTATTGATGTGGATTCAGTCTGCGCATGTAATGGCAATGGCAGTTCAGAAACTCTTCCCGGATGCTAAAGTGACGATAGGGCCATGGATTGATAACGGTTTTTACTATGATTTCGATATGGAGCCTCTAACTGATAAAGACCTCAAGAGAATCAAGAAAGAGATGGTGAGTTTCTGATCAATTCATGTTTTTGATAGTTTGAGGGAGAGATTCAGGATAGTAGTCATTGATTTCTCGGTACATAAATCTGTAGGATCGTATCATTAGTCGGAATTTACCACTTTTAAGAGAAGAAGTTTCTAGAGAAGAAGCGCGGAAAAGGATCATGGCTATTAATGAGCCTTATAAGATGGAGATTTTGGATAGTATCAAGGAAGAACCCATCACTGTTTATCATATCAGTACACGCTGAATCTTCTTGCTTGCTTTGTTATGTATCTTGTCTCTAATTAGTTCATATTGTGATAGCTTGTCTCCATCTTATGCCAGTTCGAATGCCCATCTAGGTAATGAATGGTGGGATCTTTGTGCTGGCCCTCATGTCGAGACCACAGGGAAGATGAACAAGAAAGCTGTTGAATTAGAATCTGTTGCCGGTGCATATTGGAGAGGAGATGAAAAGAGGCAAATGCTTCAGAGGATCTATGGAACAGCTTGGGAGAGTGAAGAACAACTAAAAGCCTATCTTCATTTTAAAGAAGAAGCTAAACGCAGGGATCATAGACGCATTGGCCAAGACCTTGATCTGTTTTCCATCCAGGTATAGCCAGTTTTCGATCCGCTTCAAAATAATATTTTACTTTCGGGAAAAACGTTGCATAAGCTTTCAATTGCAGGATGAAGCTGGAGGAGGATTAGTGTTTTGGCATCCGAAAGGTGCAATTGTTAGAAACATAATTGAAGACTCGTGGAAGAAGATGCACGTCGAACATGGTTATGATTTGATCTATACCCCTCATGTCGCCAAAGCTGATTTGTGGAAAATCAGTGGTCATTTGGACTTCTACAGAGAGAGTATGTATGATCAAATGGAGATCGAGGACGAGCTTTATCAACTCCGACCCATGAATTGCCCTTACCACATCTTGCTTTACCAAAGAAAGCGTCAATCATATCGAGATTTGCCTATAAGAGTTGCAGAACTTGGTACTGTTTACAGATTCGAGTTGTCTGGTAGCTTACACGGCCTCTTTCGTGTTAGAGGGTTCACACAGGTTACCTCAGATGCCTTTAATGTAATAGTTAACCCTAATCTTATTCAGTACTAGGATTAAGTTGACTAATATTTGCTTTGCCAGGACGATGCACACATATTTTGTTTAGAAGATCAGATCAAAGATGAGATCAGAGGTGTCTTAGATCTCACAGAAGAGATATTATCAAGGTTTGGGTTCAACAAGTATGAGGTTAACTTATCAACCAGACCTGAAAAATCAGTTGGAGATGATGATATATGGGAAAAGGCGACGTCTGCCCTGAAGGATGCTCTAGATGATAAGGGATGGAGCTATGAAGTTGATGAAGGAGGTGGCGCCTTTTATGGCCCAAAGATCGACCTTAAGATCGAAGATGCACTGGGAAGAAAATGGCAGTGCTCAACTATACAGGTAAGAAAGCTTCATCTACTCTCATAAAGCCCAAGCTACTTTGCTATTTAACAAGTTCTTGTTGGCACGCAGGTCGATTTCAATCTTCCTCAGCGATTTGACATTACTTATGTAGACACAAACTCGGATAAGCAACGTCCTATAATGATCCACAGAGCAGTTTTAGGCTCATTAGAAAGATTTTTCGGGGTTCTCATAGAACACTATGCAGGGGATTTCCCGTTATGGCTCTCTCCTGTTCAAGTTCGGATTTTACCTGTCACAGATAATCAGGTTAACTTTGTGCTGTCTCTCGAGTTTTTTTGTTGTAAATTCATATTGGAATCTAAGTTCTGACTTAATGAGGGGATATACAGTTGGAGTTCTGCAAAGAAGTGATTAAGAAGCTGAGAGCTTGTGGAGTGAGGGCTGAGTTGTGCCATGGGGAGAGATTACCAAAGCTCATAAGGAATGCGGAGACACAGAAGATCCCGTTAATGGCGGTTGTGGGACCGAAGGAAGTCGAGACTGGAACTGTTACCGTTAGATCGAGGTTTGGAGGAGAGCTTGGAACCATTCTTGTTGATGACTTCATCAACAAAATCAACATTGCAGTTGAAACCAGAACTGTTCTGTAACTTGTATGTAAGTGTAGAAAGACCCACACAGATCTCTGTTAAGAATTTATATATTTATCTTCGAATTCTTTTGTAATTTAAACTATGCAAGACTTGTCAATAAGTTTTCTTATGAAAACCGCATAATCAATAGAGCTGAGCTGAGTTAAATCTCCATGGCTTATTGTATCTGTTTTTTTTCACTCTCCGGCCGACGGTGGAGATTCCGAGCTGAGTTGAAGGATCCGGCGGCTCAGCGGAGCAGCAGTGAAGCGGTGGTGTTCCTTCTCAACCCTCGCTTTGCCACGCGTTGTACACGTGATGTTTTGTTATGAGCTGGTCTTGTATATTGGGCCATCTCTTGGGCTTCAATTTTAATACATGCGTTGTACGCTTGTATAAGCTGCCCATTTAGGCTTTTAATAAAATGGCCGACAAAAAAAAATGATAAGGTATTTTAAGTTTGCAATGAATTCTACCCAATTGAAAGCTTAAAAGCTTGGATTTGGTTATTCATATTTTTTAAAATTTTTTTTGTTAAATTCTTTTCAAATAACATTACCACCAAAGCCATCGTATTCCTTTCATTTCACGAATAGTGTTGTTTTGGAGTTAAAATTTTGTTTCGAAGATGTATGTTTCATATTTTCAATGCAAATTTTTAAACTAATTTCTAGATTTATCCTTTACTCAACATGTAAGTATGTTTAAATAATTTTTTAATAGGTATGAAATGTTTCAAAATGATATTTTTTTAAATCAAGGGAGTATTTTTTGTTTTTCATCTCATTTTATTAATAACATAAGAAAAAACAAAGCATATAATACAATATGTAGAGAAGAATTGGATTGAATCAACATCTAATTCCAAGAACATATGTCACACGCCAAAGACACCTGTAATGAAAAAGAATAACAAAGACGACCGCCAATTACGCTAGTTGCTTTTTTGCCTGAGAAGAACTCATAATCGCCGAAATGAATCAACGACTCAACATGCTTTGCTTCAAAACTCTAAGATCTTCCTCTTGAATAACAAAATCTTCCCATCTAACATATCATATTAAAACTCGGAAGCTTCCGCCTTGAAAGAAGCACCACTAAACCAGTGAAAGCTCGATCGATTGAAACATCCTCAAAACTTAAATTGCTAAGAAATCAAACCAAAAGCCCCAAGAGAAACTCTAATCCGCAACTAAATCAGGAAAGCTCGGAGAATTACAAAAATAGATCTAAGGAAAGACATCAAACAAGAGAAATTGAACTCGAACCAAAATAAATCGAAAGAGACGAAAAGAAAACAAAAGAAAGCTGGAAAAAAAAACTTCTGGAGAAATAGCTAGCATAACTCACCAGAATGAAAAACGAGATATCTAGATGATAGACAGCCGAAGATGCTTAGCGATCCATCCACGCCGGAAGATAAGAGCCAGACGCTGCCAGACGGAAGCCAGCGATCTCCGCTATGGAAGCCGGTGGATGCCGGACAATATTTCTCTCTTGACGGCTAGACCTGACCCTAGTCTCCAGCTGATTTCCAAAATATTTCCGAGTATCTATGGAAGAACAATAACATTTAATAGAATTCAAAAATCAATAAATTGAAAAAAATTAGAATAAAAAAAGAAACTATGAAATACAAAATTGAATAACACTAGAATTATATAAAATTCTATTAAATTCCTACATCCAATAGACCAATAACCTCCTCTCCCTAGCTAATAAGCAATCCACGAGCAAACCATTGAGTAGAATTTAAATAATAACATATTTTCTTACGCCATTCGATTCTACTTGTGGCAATATCGAAGACACCGCAATTTGACGTACGATGATCATTATCTTGATGATCTGGCCAAACATCTTCGTCAACGAAATAGATTGAATCACTCTTGATTCCTCGAAACACAATCACCAGAGGTCAAAATGTGCAAAAACCTCGAAAAATGTTTCAAATTCAGACACCATTCAAAAAGCTGATATGTAAACTTGATCCAAAAAAATGATCATTTAATTGCAAGAGGGTTTAGTTACAATACGGAAAAACATAAACCAAGCCATTCTTTATTATTCTTTAACATGTCGACACTGAAACCTGCAATAACACAAAGAGCATTATCAAGAGCCTGCGAATAAGGGACAACTGAAAGAGAGTAACCATATTTGTGAATAGAATCACAAGTCTTTATTTTCACTAATTTATATTAAACTAATATATTATTTATTATATATGGTCAAAGATCTAGTAATAAATTTCATGGAGTGTTTGACTGGTATATTTATTTTGTAGAGAAATTTCTTAAAAGTACATTGGTCTTATGTCCTAAATTCACTTCTCTACCAAATTGAGTACGTGCGTGGAACAATAAATTTCATGCTATCCTTTTGTTTTCAATTTTCAAAGAATAAATTTAAAGCATACCTATCTATATTTTCTAAGTTTGAAACTGATCTTGTTATATTATATATAGTTCCAAAAACCAAACACAACAAAATGAGACATCACTTGGATGAGCCTTTATCCGTCAGCCCTTGCAGTTCCTTGGCTATCCTCAGTTTGGTTCAAGCAAAATATACCCAAGCATGCTTTTATCTTTTGGGTGGTTGTGCATGGAAGGTTACCTACTAGAGACCGTCTTCTCAGTTGGGGAATGCAAGTTCCATCGTCTTGTCTCCTTTGTGCTTCTGGAACAGAAAGTATGAATCACTTGTTTTTTGAATGTGACTTCTCAAAGTCGATTTGGCAGTTCTTTTTTGATACAGCCACATTCTCACCTCCCCTGGACTTCTCAACTGCGTTGCAATGGTCTAAGGCTCCATCTCATGACTTGAAAATTACGGTGATTTGTAAGTTACTCTTTCAGGCTTGCGTGTATGAGATTTGGAAACAAAGGAATGCACGTCTTCACTCATCTCCAGCCAAAACAACTCACCAAGTCATTAAGGAAATCCAAACCACGATCAGATGTAAGCTTGCTGGGCTTGACTCCGAAGTCACCTCCCTTCGGCAGCTCGCTCTCCATAGAAGACATGAATCTCAGCCATCCTACCTTTACCACTGGTTCGACTTCTTTCAAAGGGATCCAGTTGCTCTAATTCAACCACCTCTTCTAATATCGAACTTGTCATTGTCTTGATTTTGTGTACTAAGCTTTGCTGCTGTACGTGTTATCTTATGCTCTGGTATAACTATGTAAGCTTGTAACAATCCTTAACAAATGAATAAAATATGCTTCATGGAAAAAAAAAAAAAAAAAATGAGACATCACAAGTTAGGTATTCTTGATTTAAAAGAAAAACAGATAAAATGGAGAGTAGAAGATCTTCTTATGCCTTTGTTTCGCTTTTGATCCTCGTGGTACTCTTGTTTTCAGGTAAAATATATTTATTAGTCTTAGATATGAATTATGATCGTTAGATGTTATCCTCTAATTAAATTTTGTTGATGGATTTGCAGGGGAGGCAAATGCGATTTGTAAATTTGCGATCGGAAAATGTACAAATGCAGACAAGTGTCAGCAAGATTGCATAGATAAAGGATTTTACTTTGGAGGAGATTGTGTAACGACTAAAAATGGTCTAACTTGTTGCTGCATTAGAGGACTATCTCATCCACAAACAATTAATTGAGCAACTCTTTATGGTTACAATTGTATTATTATTGTGTCCAATTCCTAAATTAAAGTATCAATAAAATCAATGGAGTTATAAACGGGTTTTCATATTTGAACATCATTTTAAGAAAAAAAAAACTAAAATTCATTTAAATTAGAGGAGAGCTCTTTACATATTTTTGTTTTCTTATATGAACAAATTAAATTAAAATTTTATATTTTAATTTTTTATTAACATACTAAAACAATCTAGTAATTTTAAATTGTCAACACAAAATTTTTTGGAAAATATTCATCATTATAAATCATTTAAGAAAATTAAAATATATAATTATGCAATTTCTGCATAAAACATGATTCCACTATTTTCTAAAAAACATTTCTGTCAATTTCTCACAAAAAAATAATTTTTAATTTCCGGTAAAATTTGTGATTTTGAAATTTATTGAGTTTCATGTAATTAATTAATTTTACTAAATTTTTAAGATAAATTATTTTAAATTAATTTATGTGTTCATAGATCGACATATTTTACCAATGAAATTAAGTGGATCCATGTATTTATCAAAATGATTTAGATTTGATAAATTTATAGGTTAACCCAATAAATTTAGCTTATGATTCATTTAACATTCAATCAATTAGAATAAATAAATTGGATTAGATTACACTCAATTTATAAACCAAATAGTAAAATTTAACATATAATAGGAAAATTTAGAGTTAAATGTCTCTATTTTATTGTTTGGTTAATTTTTTAATAATAGGTGGTTAATATTTATAATATCAAGAATTCAATTTAAATTTTATATATAAAATAAAAATAAAGAATATATATTCAAAATACCCAATTATACACGTAAAATGTTTTATAATACTCAGGTAAACTAAGTTTTATATCTAGATACATTAGCAAAATCATTTTTTTATTTTAAATTATAGATTTGACATTTGTCGATATCTGATATTTTAACTCACACATGTATCAATCCTGTTAAAAGAATATTTATATATGTCGACTTTTGATGAGAGTTGAGAGAGTTATAGATTAATTTTATATATCACACACATAAATCATGTTTGATATATAGTTACCAATTTATTATTTAGTTATGATATATATATATATATATATATATTACTTCTTTTCTAAATCGCTTTAAAATTAAAATTTGAGCCTTATTTCTTTTTTCCAATAAGAGAAATAACTTTTACGATTTTTTATTTGAATATATTTATAATTTTCTATCCTCACTCTGTTTCAAATTTGAATATATGAACAATTTCATGTTTTTTTTCTGATAGGATAAGAAATTTTTCATTTTTGTTTTGAATCTTATTAATACTGTAAATCTCTTTTCAATAAAATTGGTTTAATACAGTATATTAATAATTTTCTTTTTAACTATAAATTATAGAATTGATACATGCTGATATTTGATGCTTTAACTAACACATATGTCTCAATCCCATTAACACATGTTTTATCGAAGCCACCGCAATTTGAAACACGATGATCATAATCTTGATGATCTGGCCAAACATCTTCGTCAACGAAATAGATTGAATCACTTTTGATTCCATGACCAAGATCTTTAAGAGCAGGAGCTATTGTAACCCCATGACCGAAAACCAACATTTCATGTCCAATAGAACAAAACTCTCGTGATTCATCTTTCCCACTTGAAAACTCTCAAGATTCATCCTAAAGCATTTTTCTTACCACAAGCATTTACATTTGAAAGATTAAAACGCAGATGAGTAAAGGAAAAGTTAAATATTTCTAAGATATATATTCTTAGTTAGTTAACACAAGGTGTGAACAAAAGAAATGCTGTAAATTATGATATATTCTCACAAAACTGGCTTTCAATACCAACATTTAAATGGCATTACTATCACAGCCACCATAATATATATTGAATAACAATAACAATTAATAGAATTCAAGAATCAATAAATTGAATGACACTAGAGTTTAAAAGAAATTATAAAATGCGTAATTGAATAGCACTAGCAAGAAATATAATGTTTTATTAAACTCCTACATCCAATAAACCCCTCCCTAGTAAGCAACTTCAGAAGCAAACCACTGAGTATAATTTATCTTAAGACAGATTTTCTTCGGCCATTCAATTCTACTTGTGGCGATTTCGAAGACACCGCAATTTGAAACACGATGATCATGATATTGATGATCTTCCCAAACATCATCGTCAACGAAATAGATTGAACCACTCTTGATTCCATCACCAAGATCTTTAAGACTAAGACAAATTGTTACCCCTTGACCAAAAACTAACATCTCATTTCCAATAGAAAATACTCTTTCCCATTTGAAACTCTCAAGATTCATCTTAAAGATGTAAAACAAAAGTCTCTCTCCATATAAAACTTCTTTCAAGCTCAAGATGATCAGAACCTCACCTGATTTTCAAACCACAATTTTCCTCTTCCAAATGAATTCCCATTCTTTCTCAACGAAATCAAAAGGATGATTCCGATATGGGTTTTCGGTTATTTCTTCTCCAGATAAATCAATAATCTTGATGTGATGATCAGTTGTGAAGAGATAAAGCTTACTTTTGTCACAAGCCATATCCAAAACACTCAAACTTATTCCATTATTGAATTTCTTCTGGTAGTCACGACGAGACACCACATTCCCTTTCTTGTTTTCATAAAAATTCAGATTACACCATGAACCCTCTCCTTTCTTGACTAAGAACAAGTAAAGTTGTATGAAAGTCCAAGCAACCACATAATCTCCTGTCGTCTCGTTTATCCACAGAACAGCTGTTGAGTTTTTCCATTCAAAGGTGTCACCATACGACACCTTATCTTTACGAGAAGGCCGGATCAAGTATCCATTTTGGGACCATTGGCTTCCAGGTTCGAACTTTACACGCCCGCCACGAATTGGCGACTCCATTGATGGAAGATTGATCTTTTCCTCAGTCAAAATGTTCAAAATATAGAATTTGAGATGACGATCAACCATCAAGAGCCAATCTCCAGAGCTAGCCATACAATAGCCGGAGCTAATAGGATAGCTTCTGTCGGAGAGTCCGAAATATTTTTTTCTGCCTTCTACGGTCGGAGAGTACTCACCTTGGTGTATGATCCGCAGTGGAAACGGAGGCCTGTTCTTGCATGTTTTCCAAACGGCGTACCAATCTGAGCATACGGTTTTTGCTCGGTGAGAATCGAGAGGGCTCTTCAAGGTTTCGAAGATCTTGCGCAAAACATCGGGACAAAGCTTGGACCAATCGCGATTTGTGTCCATGTCTTCGACAACCTTACCCATCACAAAGGTTTTTTCTTTTCTTTTGATAAAAGGGTTTCAGTGCATTTGCATAGGGCCGGCCATATTTTGATAAAATATGAACCCTTTTTTCTATTGATTAGGGCAGATTTTAAGGATAATTTTCGATACTATTCCCCTGGAATATCATAACTATAATGTAACGATTTATTATGATTTTTACAATATTAATTACTAAAATATTATATTTTAAACCTATTTTGCATTTTTTTTAATTATCAGTTAACATTGTATAGAATCTTGAAATTCTCAGGATCGGTTTTGTCTATGAGATCATGGAATCAATTCATGTTACAGTTTGAAACCGGTAAGGTTACGGTATGGACTATAGTTACAGTTTAAATTTCGGTTATGTCTAGTAAACAAAGTTGGGGATCCAACGTTCTAGCGGATGGATTTAGGCATGACCAAAATCTAACCGTAATCGTATTTCAGACCGTAACCATTTCGTTTTCAACCGTAACCAGACCATAACCGTATTAAATGGTTAATAACCATAACTGTTAACCGTAAAAATATATTAGTTATGTTTAGAATAAATTATTAACTATAACCGTTAATTAACTGTAACCGTATAAAAACTGTTGGTTAACTGCATGATGTAACTGTAAAATTATAACCGTAACCATTTTAAAATATAACAAAATGTACATATA
This sequence comes from Cardamine occulta, assembly GCA_028015245.1. Lineage (NCBI taxonomy): Eukaryota > Viridiplantae > Streptophyta > Magnoliopsida > Brassicales > Brassicaceae > Cardamine > Cardamine occulta. Next base: position 11,721,974 of record CM051372.1, on the reverse strand, counting down.
ATTAATTATAGTAATAAATATTAGTTTATATATCATCATCTAGTTCTTTCAATAAAAGTTATATTATTTTTTTATAAAAACATCATTGATATTAATGTTTATTATTATTCAAATAATTAAATTGTATTTAACCATATATAACTGTAACCGTAAATAACCATAACCGTTTTTAACCATAATCGTTTTAACCGTATATTAAATGGTTAAGGTTAAAATTAAACAAAATTTATAACTATAACCAGTGGTTAATGAACCGTAACCGTGATAACCGTAATAGTGGTCATGCCTAGATGAGTTTGTCCATCATAATTAAGTCCGCCATTAGCACAGCCTAAAATAAGAGATTACATATCTTATTAGTCTGGCTATGGATGTCTAATCAATTCGATATACATATAATGGTTTATCTTTAATAATTATGAAACACTACTAGCAAATAAAAACGTTTCAGTTCATAGAAAATTCAATACAAAATACCAATAATATGGTTTTTATTTTCAAGTGCAAAAATGCCAAAACATAATATGGTTTTTATTTCCAGTTTCACTCTCTAGGCCCACTCCCAAAATACAAATAATCATACAATAAAATTTTGTAAATTAATACTCGATAAATTAACAATAATTATAAAGTAATTAAATTAACAATAACAAAATTTTTGACGATAATCCAACAAAAGTTTTTGACGGATTTCCTACAAATAGTTCAGTCGGAATTTTTAAAATTCATATAGCTATATAAAATTAAATATTTTCTAACGGATTTCTAACAGTTACTAGAAAATCCATCAGAAATTATCCGACAGATTACCGACAGAACCATTTTATCAAAAATCCATAAGATTAAGATCCCATCGGAATTTTCATTAGTTTTCTGGTAACTTTTTTGTAATGACAAAATTTATGGAAAGTTACCGGGAAACTAACAGAATTTCCTATGGAATCTTAATCTAGTGGATTTTTGACAAAATAATTATGTTGGTAATCCGTTGGACAATTTCTGACGGATTTTTTGGTAACTGTCAGAAATCCGTTGGAAAATATATACGTTGATATAGCAGTTTAAATTTTAAAACTGGAGCGAGGCATCAAGTTCATACTGCGATTACCACAATAGGCCAGGTCATTCTACCTCTGAATATTGATAACTTCAAGATTTTCTACTCAACAAATACAAAAGAGGCGAAGTACCAGATGCAGTGCATAAACCATGGCGATCTGACAACAAGGATTACATACCATCACGACCATACGACACAACCCGCTACAACGACCAACGTCAATCTGATAGACCTGCCAACCACAATAACCAAAGATATAACGACAGACTGGCAAATCCCGATAGATCACAAAATCAGCAAGAACGTCGTCCAGATTACTAGGGTGAACAGCCTACAAGAAAATACCGCCAACAAAAGACAAGAAGTTCTTGTTA
>CM051372.1:11045440-11120440 GCA_028015245.1 Cardamine occulta | reverse complement strand
TCTTGGATCCTACCAAGATAATAAATCCGGAAATAATAGCTACAAAATATTGTGCCACAGGTTTAATAATCAGGCAGAATGCGAAATTTATGATATTGACTCTGATTCATGGAGGATTCTTGATGTTACTATGGACTACAGCTTTGTCTTAATTCAGAGCGTGTCTTTGAAAGGAAAGACTTACTGGATCGCTAGAGATGAAAAAGAGAAACAACTTGGAATGTTCTTAGTCAGTTTTGATTATACAACAGAAAGATTTGAACGTCTGTCTTCCATATCAGTATCCTTGGTATCGAACCATGTGTCTATCTCTTGTTAGCAATCGATTTGAAGCTTAATTTTGTCACAAACTTCTTGGTCGATAAGGAGAAAGTCCTTGTGTGTACTCCATACAATGTATACGTCGTTTCAGAGGACAACAAAGTTAGGGAAGTGGATTTTGGAGTCCAAGTAAGACCATTTTTGTTTAATTATGTTCCAAGTTTGACTCAAATCCAGCAAGGTAATAATTAAGCCACAAGCAAGCTTTTTTTTTTTTTGGTTTTTCTTAACTTGTTTATTTCACTGTTATGTTGGTCATGTCCATTGAATATTTAATAAACAGATAATTCGCTAAGAAGTGCTATTATGCCATGTATTCCTTGCTTTGTAATTAACACAGTTTTTAAGTTTTATGATCATATTATGCTTCCTTAATTACATAAAGAAGAGTTCAGTTTCAGTTTCTGACATTTGACAAAGTCAAGAACTTTGGATATTTCTTCCAAGGCCGCGGAATGAAGCCTCTAGCTATCTCACCGAACATGGTTTTCGTTTTTCTTTATTCTTACTTGACCATATATAGAAGAAAATTTGAGTAACTTTTTATTTATTTTCTGCAACGGATCGAGGAGTTAGAAGGCTAAAAGCCATAGTCTTTTATGAATATTTTAAAGCCATGTTCGCATTAAACACGAACATGGGTCACGAGAACGGCCTAGTACCTGAGATAGTTTTGTCCAATTAAGTTTGTCCCACATTGAACAAAACTAAAACTAAACGTTGAAGGATTCACATATAAAAGAACATTTGGTGTTTTGTTGATATGAACACAAGGAGTCACCTATTATAATCCATGATTGTATTAGTGTGTGACTATATTCGTTAAACTAGGTCTGTCAAATTAAATTTGCAGGACTCTTTCACAAAACTTTTTTTTTTATCCTTTTTCTTTAATTTTTTTTTTAATTTGGCATAGATACTAGGCAAATGTCTATGTTGGCATGGGCCAGAGACGAGCATATGTTAAACCTTTTGAGTTTCCACACTGGCCTCAACGAGAGTTGTATCAAAATGAAGCAGAAAGGTGGAATCTTTTTGATTTAAATGTTAAAGAAAGACCCTAACACAACAAGCATTTCACTTGTTGCAAGAGAAAGAGAACAGATTACAATTGTAATCAAAGTTGTTCTGTTTTGTAATAAACTTCAGACAAAGAGAGAAAAACAGAGTAAGACTATAAACTTATGATTTTATTAAGATAACACAAGTACACTCATATAGTTCTGACAATACTTAACTAAACATTGTGACTTTTGGACAGTGGCGGACCCATTTGATAGTTAGTGGGGTCAGCTGACCCCACAAAAAAAAAAAAAAAAAATTCTGTGTATATAAATTTTTTTTTGGGTTGAAAATCAACTTTGAACCCATGAAATTTTAGGTTTTTTAGCCTATTTACTTTTTGAACCTATTAACTTACTTTTAAAAACAATTTAGCAATTACAAGACCCAAAATCCATTTTGTTTTTGACCCCGGTAAAAAAAAATTCTGGGTCCGCCACTGCTTTTGGAATAAAGATAAAACTGTCCAATCTAAATGTCAGTACTCTTTACAAACACCTTTTGATACAACATACATACTTTCATAATAATTTTTTTTAAAAAATCTCAATCATAAACTAACATTTTCTCATTGTATTCGGTCTCACACCAAACTTGTTTCTTAGTTCTTCGAAATTTGTTGAACAAACTCCAACTTTTAGCCTTTCTTAATAACCTTCTTCCTTTGTTAGCCATCATCTGATTTTTTTTTCCCGGCTGTCATTACGACTTCTCCGTTTCTAACTTTGATTGGAACATTAATGCATTTGTTTATTTTTGTTCAGCTTTTCACTTCCTTTATCATGTGGTTTGTGCATCTATTATCCACCAACCAGACATCTTCGTCTTTGATTTTTGCTAAGTCTTCACTTGTGCTAAAAAGCATGTGAACTCCATCGTCTTCATTCTCAAGACCCATCTGATACAAGATACGGAATCACGTATCAAAGACGAAGGCCCAAGACTTAAGAAGATTCTTATTTGAAAAAGTTTATTGTTTCCTTTTAATACTAGATTTAAGGCGCTGATAATTTTCCTTTTAATTATGGGTTTAGGTCGGTTGTAAGAAGTCTATAAAAGAACTTCTAAACATCAATAATAATTATCTTCGAAACATTAACCTTATTCTCAAGAGAGACTAGGGTTATAGGAAGCTTAAGCTCTAAGCTATTCATTTTTTTGTTGATTAATCACGGCTCCCGTAACAAGGAAACAAGCGAAGGTTCTGGCTCATAACAACTTGGTATCAGAGCAGGTTGATTCGATGGGTGACTCTGGTGAGATTGCAACAAGTCTCGCAAGAATCGCACAAGCTATGGTGGACCAGAAGACGGAATTCATGAAAGAGCTATCGGACTTGAAGAAGGAGTTCAATGAGATGAACGTGAAATTGTCTCCTATACAAGCAAAGATTGCTGAGCTTCAAGAAATAACAGCAGCACAACAAGTAACCCTAGAAACAACTATGAGCGTGTTTGAATCAATCGCGGCGGAGCATGGAGAAGAACGCGACCCGACTAAGGCGGATATAGGGAATAATCATCTCGGACAAGCCGAGATAAGAGAAAAAAATTGGTTACTAAAAAAAAATCAAAAAAAATTGAATTAGAAGCAGACTCTGCAGTGATTCGTGGGAATAGAATGATGGAAGAAAAAGGTTCTGCATCAAATGCGAAAACCATTCAGGACCACAGAAAAAAACAGGAGAGCAGCGAGTGGATCAGAGATGAGAAATAAGTTTTTTCCTCCAGTGGACCTTGGCCAATGCGTTCGGTGGGAGTGGAGAGGGGCCACCGACGTGCAGATGGAGGAGGAGATTGGCGGGTAAGACCAATTGGTGATGAAGCTATCCCCAACTACTTGGCAGAAGATTTCCGTAAAAGGGAAGAGATAAGAGGAGGAAGGAACGAAGAATTCAGAGGGGGAAGAAGTGGCGGATTCACACTAACGCCAGCAAAGATAGAGTTTCCACCATATGATGGAACTACTAACGCGGTGGAATGGTTACAAAAGTGTGAAGATTACTTTGAAGACCAGAGAATTTACCATGATGATGCTCGGGTCCGACAAGCCACGTTTGTCTTAACTGGACAAGCATATCACTGGAACAACAACCTAAGAAGGCTGGTTACTCACAGGCTCAGTTGGATCGAGTTCAAGAGGATTTGTAAAAGCAGATTTGGAAGAGCAGATGCAGTGAATCCGATCGGAGAGTTATGTAATTTACGACATACGGGAACAGTGGATGAGTATTGCAATCAGTTTGAGGAATGTTTGGGTAGACAAACAAGGTTAACAGGAGATCAACAGCTCTGGCAATTTTGTGCGGGTTTAACGGATAACTTACGGAAAGAAGTGGAGTATTTGTGGCCTGAGACAATCTTTGAAGCCATGGAATACACAAGAGACAACGAGTACAAGATTGCGGGTGATAGACGCCTGAGGACATTTGGAGGGCATACAGCCCCATCGACACGATACTCAGCTCTGTTACTTAGGTTAGGGGTCTCCGGTGACCAGGGATTTCAGAGTATAAAAGAAAAAGAGAGAGAAATTCCGCAGACAAGAAAAAAACTGCAAAAGAAGGTCTGGAAAAGACTAACAGTTTCAGAAATGACCGAAAGGAAAGCAAAAGGACTGTGTTTCAATTGTGACGAACTGTTCGCACCAGGGCATACGTGTCAACTGGTCTTATTCCACATCAAGCCAGTTTGGGATGGGGATGAACAGGATGATGAACCATTTGAAGAAGAAGACTTGGAGCTTTCCCTAAACGCCATGAAAGGGGAGCAGACGGAAAGCACTTTTCAAGTAAAGGCGACTATTGCTGATGGGGCAGGCTGGATTTTGTTGGACACAGGCAGTACCCACAATTTCATCAAGAGTAGTGTGGCTGAAAAATTGGGAATTCCCATAAGGAGAAGACCAGGAAGAGTAGTTGCCTTAGCAGATGGGGGAAATGCCTGGTGGATGGGTTGTGTAAGGGACTCTCTATGGAAGTACAAGGGCATCGTTTTGAGGCTGATTGTTTTGCAATACCATTAAGTGGATTTGACGTGGTTTTGGGGATACGTTGGCTAAATGCACTGGGAAGAGTAATGTGGGATGGCCTCGCACGGACTATAGAGTTCGTCAATGGCGATACAATGGTTCAATGGCATGGAGAGGCAGACGCGAGAAACAATCAAACTGTGGCCCTTAATTCCATTGGTAACAATGGCTCGCTGGAGAGATGGTTTGAGGATGAGGAAGAAAGCTTTACAACAATGAGAGAAGAAGAACTAACACCGAGGCGAGAATGGCCGACACGAAAGGAAGCATTAATGGCACTAACAGCTGAAACCACGTCGGAAGTACTTGGTGGGCTGTTACTTGAATTCGGGGAATTGTTTGATAAACCAACAAGATTACCTCCTCAGCGAACGTGTGACCATCAAATTCGTCTTTTGCAAGGAGCTGACACAGTGGTAGTTCGGCCGTACCGTTACCCGCATTTGTTGAAGGATGAAATTGAGAGGCAATGTGCGGATATGCTTAGGAATGGGATTATACGGCCCAGCTCATCACCTTTTTCGTCACCGGTATTGTTGGTTAAAAAAGCAGATAACTCATGGTGTTTTTGCATTGATTTTAGGGAACTTAATAAGGTCACAGTCAAAGACAAATTTCCAATTCCCGTGGTTGATGAACTTCTGGATGAGCTACATGGGGCACGTTATTTTACCAAACTTGATCTTATGTTAGGGTATCACCAAGTGAGAATGTTTGAAGGAGACATTGAAAAAACGGGGTTTCGAACACATCACGGGCATTATGAGTTTTTGGTTATGCCATTTGGACTCGCAAACGCACCCTCCACATTTCAGAGTCTTATGAATTCGGTGTTTCAAGGTGTATTGAGGAAGTTTGTACTTGCCTTCTTTGATGATATTCTTATTTATAGCACCACTTGGACTGAACATATGGCGCATATACGACATGTTTTTGAGCTTCTGCGAGAACATAAGTTGTTCTTAAAACACTCCAAGTGTTCGTTTGGCAGAGAAGAGGTGGAATATCTGGGACATGTTATTTCATATGATGGGGTAAAGGTAGACGAGTCAAAGGTAACAGCTGTAAAGGAGTGGCTGAGACCAATATCAACGCGTGCGGTTCGGGGATTCTTAGGCTTGTCCGGATACTATCGGAAATTTATAAAAGACTACGGAACCATTGCAGCGCCGTTAACAAAGATTCTAAAGAAAACAGGGTTTCTTTGGAGTGAGGAGGCGGAAGTAGCATTCACAGCTTTGAAGAAGGCATTATCTGAGGCTCCAGTATTAGCACTACCAGATTTTTCTAAAGAGTTTGTTGTTGAATGTGATGCTTCGGGCAGTGGGATTGGTGCCGTTCTTCATCAACGAGAACACCCAATTGCGTTCTTTAGTCAGAAAATTGCAGACCGGCACCACAAGCTCGCGGCGTATGAGAGGGAGCTCATTGGACTCGCCAAAGCAGTGATACACTGGAGGCCTTATTTGTGGGGGCGAAGGTTCCTCATTCGCACTGATCACTATAGTCTTAAGTTCATATTGGAACAACGGCTCTCGACATCACTACAGATACACTGGATCAGTAAGTTGCTGGGATTTGATTTTGGAGTTGAGTTTCGCTCGGGTAAGACAAATACAGTGGCTGACGCGTTGTCTCTGCGGGCTCAATCAGAGGTTCCTATGCAATTCCAACCGCCCCACGAATTGGTTATTCCTAAACGAGTCATGAAAGGTATAACGAACATACCTTGTCTCCACATTAGATCAAGAACAGGGTCGGATCGAGAACAAATGCGTGTTATACTCGCTACGAGGATCAGATACAGGAATTTTGGCAAAATTACGGGCTGACGTGGAGAGTCAAAAAGACCTCGCTGGTGTCCGAGATCGGATAATTCGTGGAGAGATGTCAAACGACTGGGAGGTTCGAGAGGGGTTAATATTTTATAAGGGACGCGCATATATGACTGCAGAATCAGAGTTAGTACGAGAAGTAGTATCGTCGTTTCATAATTTTGGTCATAAGGGGGTACAAAAGACCATGGATCGAATAAGGAGAGATTTCTATTGGAAAGGTTGGAAGAAGGCGGTACAAGATTTTGTTAAAGAGTGTCAGGTTTGTCAAAAGAACAAGTGGGAGACATTACAACCAAGTGGGTTGTTACAACCCCTTCCGGTTCCAACTCAAATCTGGTCGGATTTTGTCGAAGCACTACCCAAGGTTTCAGGAAAAACAGTCATTTTGGTGGTTGTAGATCGTTTTTCCAAGTACGCTCATTTCATCGCCTTAAGCCATCCTTACACGGCGAGTACAGTGGCACAAGCATTTTTTCGTGATATTGTACGCTTACATGGCATTCCGGAGACCATCGTGACAGATTGTGACAAGATTTTCCGAAGCTTAATTTGGCGAAAGTTATTTAGACTGCTGGGAACAGACTTGTGTTTCACAACTGCATATCATCCTCAATCAGATGGTCAAACCGAGGTAGTAAACAGAACATTAGAGATGTATCTAAGATGCTTAACTGGGGATAATCCTCGCAAATGGCTGGATTGGCTTCCATGGGTCGAGTACTGTTACAACACTTTGTTCCATACCGGTCTAAAGGCAACACCTTTTCATGTGGTGTATGGAAGAGAGCCGCCTCGGCTCTTGGATTATACAGGCGGAAGTACGCGGGTGGAAGCGGTGGAAGTGGCATTAGAACGCCGGGATGAGTTCCTGGCGTTAGCTAGGGAACAGCTTCTAGAGGCTCAACAACGAATGAAGCTTGCATATGATAACCATCATCGGTTAGTGGAATTCGCCGTGGGAGATTGGGTATGGCTTAAACTTCAACCATATCGCCAGCTGACCGTAGCTAAGAAGGCTTTTACTAAACTTTCTCCTAAGTATTACAGGCCGTTTCAGATATTAGCTCGTGTGGGTGCCGTTTCGTATCGTTTACGTTTACCACCAGGTTCAAAAATTCATGATGTGTTTCATGTTTCGCTACTTAAAGTTCACAAGGGACCACAACCTCAAGACGAGCCCTCATTACCACCCGTTCTACATGGAAGGTTAGTTCCGGACAAACCACTGGAACTATTAAAAGCACGTATGCGAGGAGGGAATAGGCAGGTGCTGGTCAAATGGACTAAAGACGCTGAGGATGATTTGACTTGGGAAGACGCAGATAAGTTGTTCGAAGCATATCCAGAGTTCGAGCTTGAGGACAAGCTCCTAGTTGAGGAGGGGAGTAATGATACAAGATTCGGAATCACGTATCAAAGACGAAGGCCCAAGACTTAAGAAGATTCTTATTTGAAAAAGTTTATTGTTTCCTTTTAATACTAGATTTAAGGCTTTGATAATTTTCCTTTTAATTATGGGTTTAGGTCGGTTGTAAGAAGTCTATAAAAAGACTTCTAAACATCAATAATAATTATCTTCCAAACATTAACCTTATTCTCAAGAGAGACTAGGGTTAAAGGAAGCTTAAGCTCTAAGCTATTCATCTTTTTGTTGATTAATCACGGCTCCCGTAACAAGGAAACAAGCGAAGGTTCTGGCTCATAACACCATCTCTGTTCGTTCATATTTTTTCGAACGACAATCTCTTGAGAAATTTCCACTTTCTGCAGCTGTAACATTCTTTCTTGTTTCCTGAATCTTCTTGCTTTTAAACCGTGCTCTGTTTCTTCCAATAGTCGGCTTCTATGTGGTTGTTTTTCTTACAAATGCCACACCGTTTTTGCCATATTCTAGTTTAAAACCAGCTTTCTCTCATCTTGTTCGAACATTAGATGCTTCTTATGTCATGTTCTCACTTCGGGCTTCCACACGTTTTTTTGTGTGCTTTAGAGTTCATATTAGCTCTGTTACTAACAATGAAGTCAAGTCTTTAGTTTGCAGCATCACCGCGACAATGCTGTCAAATCTTACTGGGAGAGATATGAGAATTTTCTGGACAATTTGGTAGTCCGTCTTCTCTTCTCCATGCACTCTTGATTGTTTTCCCAAATCAATTTACTTGTCTGTGAAAACTTTGATGTTATCTCTTTCGTTCATCTTCAGGTTTTCGTACTCCATTTTCAACGATTGTAGTTTAATCAACCCTACTTGTGGAGTTTCTTGAAATTCAGATTTGAATGCAACCCATGCCTCCTTCGAAGTAGTTTATGGTACTATGCGAGATCAAATCTGATCCGACATGGCTGTTTGCAGAATTTTCAGAGCCATCATATCATGTGTAGTCGCTTTTTCCCATTGATTGTTTAATTGACATTTCAGGAGTCTCCTTCTTCCTCCTTGGAAATGAAGATCGATCGAAGAGCTATTCTACCATGTAATTTCTGTATAAAATTATACGTAGCAATGGTGGAACATTATTGATAGAGCAATATGAAGGGGAAAAATAAATCCACCGGCCGATTTATTGAGAGAGAAGACTAACAATCTAATGCCTAATGATTTGGGTGGGATCGGCTTATGTGATCTCTAATGTTTCAACCAAGCACTCCTAGCTACACAAAGCTTGGAGATTGCATCATATGTGGACTACTTGTAATTAATTTTCTCAGTAAAAGAGAATGTCATTGTCTACATGCATATGTTTTTTTTTTTTTAATAGTGTTTATCTACGGATATATGTTGTTATAGAAAGATTCTAGTGACTTCTAGCGTCTAAAGAAAAATTAGGTTTCATAATCAGTTTGGTTTAAAAATATGTTTGGATCATTTTAAATTGAGGTTTTTTAGTCAATTTAACACGTCAATATTTATTTGTTATTTTTTTCTTTCTTTTAGGCCTATCTCTTTTGTTCGTGGAGACCAAACATGTTCGAAAACCCTAAAACACAATCAAAGCCACCGAAGCTTTCTTCCTTAACGATGTTGGAACTTCCAGATGATTTGGTAGAGGAGATACTCTGCCGCGTTCCGGCTACATCTTTGAAACGATTACGATCTACTTGCAAATGATGGAACCGTTTATTCAACGATAGTCAATTCACAAGAAAACACTTCCATAAAGCCCCAAAGGAATCTCTGTTTCTCTTATTTAAGAAGTTAGGGTTTTATTCGATGAGCTTCAATCTCTATAGATCTCCACCTGCAAAGATCATAGGTGAACTTAACCTAATCGTCCCTCATCGTAGTTTAGATCAGTTTTGGATCTCTCAATTCTGCCACAGTTCTGATGGCTTATTGTTATGCGTCTGCGTCAACAAGAAGGAAAATACTAGGCTCGTCGTATGGAATCCTTGTACTGGTCAAACCAAGTGGATGAAACCCAAAAACCCTCAAGAAATACTACAAGTATGCTCTTGGATCCTATCAAGACCACAAATCCGGAAATAAGAGCTACATAATTTTGAGCCACAGGGATCACTACACAAAATTCAAAACTTATGAGATTAACTCTAATTCATGGAGGATTCTTGATGTTACTATGGATTGCAACTTAGAGTACTCTTGGAACGTGTCTTTGAAGAGAAAGACTTACTGGATTGCTAGAGATGAAAAAGAGAAACAGCTTGGAATATTCTTAGTCAGTTTTGATTATACAACAGAAAGATTTGAACGTCTATGTCTTCCATATCAGTATCCTTGGTATCGAACCATGTCTCTATCTGTTGTTAGAGAAGAGAAACTTTCCGTGTTATTACAACGTGAATATACATCGAAGACAGAGATATGGGTGACAAATAAGATTGGTGATGAGACCAAAGTGGTGTCGTGGATCAAGATTTCAGCAATGGATTTGGACCCTGAGCTTGTAATTTGGAAGGGGTTAAACTTCTTGGTCCATGGTCAGAAGAAAGTCCTCGTGTGTACTCAATGTTCCATTAAAGGCCAAAACAAGGTATACCTCGCTGGAGAGGACAACGAAGTTAAGGAAGAGGTTGTTGGAGTTAAGGTAAAACCGTTTTTGTTGAATTATGTTCCAAGTTTGACTCAAATCCAGCAAGGTAATGATTAAGCTACAAGCAAACTTCTTCTTTTTTCCTTTTTTTTCTTAACTTGTTTATATCACTGTTATTTTGGTCATGTCTTTTAAATATTTAATAAACTGATATTTCACTAAGTGGTACTATGCCCTGTACGTATTCCTTGCTTTGTAATTAACACAGTTTTTAACTTTTATGATCAAATTATCTTTCTTTACATAAAGAAGAGTACTTATGTTTCAGTTTCAAGGTTTTACTTTCTGACCATGTTGTATCTGGGAATCGACCACCTAGCCGGGGTTGGGTATAAGCATAACCTAAATTATATATATGAAAGTACAAACACACTCCTATCTGTGACACGTCAGCACACCAGAGACTGACACCTTTCTTTTAAGCTATGTAAGCATTAACTAATTAAAAATAAAAAATTTTAACATCATCTTCTCTCTAACTCTTACGTTCTGAGTTTTGTAACCACATATTTCCCATTTGGGGTTTCTCTCAATGTCAAAAAGAAGATAGGAGGTCAAGTAAAAAATTTGATAATCTTACTGTTTTGTTTTCAGATCTATAGTATCTTTTCATCTATAGTATGGTTGAAGACAATAATTTGGGAACAGGAAAAGGGGTTTGAGTTTCTCTACGATGGTGTACGAATTCTCTACTGGTTTCATTTCACTATTGTTTATCATGTCATAGATGACCATTTGTAATTCTCTTTTTCTGTATCTAGATCCGTCTACTGTCAATGCTTGACAAATATAGCTTACTCAGACACGAAAGAGAGGAAGAACATCGTCCAACGGGTAAATACAAGTCTTCTTTTCTTCATTTCATTCCATCTGAAACTTTCATTAAACTCAGGGAATATTTGAACATCAAATCGTGATCTTTTTATAATTATATAATTGGAAAGGAAGCCTTTGAAACCGCGATTTGATTCACTCAATTATTCATTATGCATGATGAATTACAAAAAGTAGTAAAATACGTATATGTAATTAAGAGCCATACACACAACCACCAAAACTGGGATCGGTGGCAGCAAATGTGCCGGTATTTCCGAAACTACATGCCTCTTTGGTACGACCATGACTTTGATAATAAGCGTTCATCACAAACGACGCATGATTTGGAAGAGTATCGGGGATAAAGCACGATCCACCTGGTCGGATTGGACTACAATCAACTCTTTGACTACATGCAAAATTTATATTTGATTGTAGTTGCGCATTCGTCGCGGTCAGTGTTGCTATACACCATTGACTGGAACTCACGACATGGAGGTGGTTGATCATGATGGAAGATACAAATATCAAAACGAGTGTCATAGGCGATGACATTTTGGCCATTCTTTCTAATGACAATTCAATTAGTTTTATTTTTGGATATCTGTGTATGTGAGTATACGTTTATGTGTATATATATACTGATACTATATGTTACAAATTTATATCAATAATATATCAAGTGATATAGTCATCATTGCATATCTATATTAAATCAAGTAATATATTAATTCCAGTCAAATATTTTAATAGAATTGAATAAATAATTTGAAATGATATGTCTATAGAAAAGTTTAATCACTATATAGTGGAAAGTCAGATTTTAAAATATTTAGGAAAATAGAAATATATTTTTATAATTAGAAATATATTTTTATAATTTAAAGTGATATGTCTATAAAATCTTTTAATTATTAGATAGTAGAAATTCAAAGATTTTAAAATATTTAGGAATATAGAAATATTTCTTTCTAATTAGAAAAGATTTATATAAGATAAAGAAAGACATGTGTCAGTCTCTCTGATGTGCTAACGTGTTACTCAGATATGAGAGTTATTACATTGTTTATGCTTACATGCTTACATTGTTAATTCATGGGCACGAAGTGGATCATCCTGAAAATTTTCTCTATTTGTAATCTCCTTCGTCCTAACCGAATACTTAATATTATGATTTACTTCAATTCAAAAAATTTCAAATATCCATTTTTGGTATTATCCGCTTATTATTCGCTTTGATCTTTTTAAAAAATTGTTTTTTTAGCATACACAATACATTAAAATAACAAAAGTTTAGATATTCAAAGTTTTTTTTGGCATGGTTCCAAATAAGTTCCAAAACTTAAACTTGATTGTTGTGCCACATATCATTAGTATCATATAATGGAAAATGATCAAACTAAACTCTTAACATAAAATATAAAACAACAACAAAATAGCTCAACATAACTTTCTTTGCTCCAGAATTTTACAAGTATTCAGATTTTTTTGGTTCAAAACGGATCTAATGAATATTTTGCCCATACCTAATAACTTCATGGATTCAAATAGAGTAATTTTTAATTTTTTGTATGACCATGATCATCATGAAAGTCTTATCACTCACCAAACAAAATATAAGAAAGAAAAAGTTAAGACACTAACAATCAATGAACAGTTTTAAAAGTGTATTGAATTATCTTATAACCAATTAATTTTTAAAAAAATACATGTGTCACTTTGAGAGAAGGTAAAAATGATCAGATGTCACTATGAGTGAGTTCACCTCCTTTCATATATATGATTTGTGGTTGATTCTTTTTTTCCCCCGACGTTTATGTGGTTGACCTAAGTTAAAATAAAGGCTAGAAAAATGAAAGTAAGCTCCAAAACATGTTCTCCCTCATGTTTATTTATTTGAAAACATGTAAAAGCAATTATAAGTTATTATCATATCATATTTATAAGCAAGAAACATGAATCGGCACATGACCATGAACCGGAACATAACCAATGGTTCTAAGCTTCTACCAGTTTCTCCTATGCATTCTGATCTAAATTCCATCAGTGTTATATAGATAAATCGGAAAAAACCCCCACATTTCTCAAGTTTATAAAATTTTAATTTGTTTTAATGATGATTCTTGGAAACTCTCATAAGAGATATGAATCTACCTAAAACTGCAAGTGAGAGTGATAGAATCGGCTCAACTGCTAAAAGAAACGGTAGCCGACCTTCCTCTAAGTGGATGGATATGTGGACAAATCTAGGCAAAGTGTGGTTTCTTTCCACTTCACTCAGAGTTAAAAACAATTTTCCTACATTATGACATGTATGATGGAAGCTCAAAACACACCTATAGCCTGCAACATATTCCTCAAAATATTGAAAGACAATCTTTACTCCAACAAACTGGCATCTCTTTTCCACACACATGGATGCGTTTGTAAGAATCCAAAATAAGATTTGTTTCCCTTTTGATCTTATATACTAAGCATTTGAAATAGTAAAGTGGATGTATTATCATGTAGTATATATAACCTTTGTAGATTATATTACACCCATTTAAAATTTTTGAACCAATTTATAAAAATATATTTGTTGAAAAAAATATATAAACAAACCCATGCGTATGCGCGGTCCCTCACCTAGTTTGAATAAAATTGGTAAAATTAGCCAAAAAAGCAGTATCTAATGATTCAATTAGATATAAAAAATTGGTTCACAAAATTTAAGTCATAATTTTGATTAATTAAAGCTTTTGAGTCAAAATTTAAACCACAATTCAAACTCTTATTTTTAAACTTTTCAACTTTATTTTTATTTAATAGTTATAATAGAGAAAATTTTAATATCTACTAATTTTATCGTGTTTTTCTTCTAAGAATTATTTTTTATGTTGAGTTAAAATATATATATATATATATAATCTTTTATAATTTTTATAAGTTTAAATGATCAATATATTATTCTATTATTTTTTTCTTTTAACACTATATTATTCTTCTTCTTTTTTTGAAAATACAATAATAATTCGTTCATATTTTAAATATTGTCTATATATATATTTTTAATATTCAAAAATCTAGTTTGATTGGTTGAACCGGTCTGACCAATCACTTAATAGTTATGACTGAGTTGATGTCCAATCCTATTTTTAAAACATCACTTTTGATATTTGACAAAGTTTGGATATTTCTTCAACGGTTGCGGAATGAAACCATCTCAGGAATATGGTGTTCGTTTTTTTTTTTTACTATTGTAACCGAGGAGTTAGAAGGATGGAAAGCCATATAGTTTTTAGTTTTTTTCCCAGTACGGGAACGGTCCAGTACTTAAGATAGTTTGGCCCATATAAAAAACTCAACGTTGAGGAATTCGCATATAAAAAACATTTGTTGCGGAATGAAGCCTCTATCTTACGAACATGGTTTTCGTTTTTCTTTATTCTTACTTCACCATAGAAGAAAATTTGAGTAAATCTTTTTTTTCTTTTTTAAGTTTTTGTAACCGAGGAGTTAGAAAACTGAAAAGCCATAGAACAGAACAATTCTTGGGTTCACCCCTCGAACATGATGGTTTTCATATATTAAACACAGACATGGATCACGAGAACGGCCTAGTACTTGACAGTGATAGTTTGGCCCAGTTGACAAAACTAAATTTATCCCACATCGAACGGAACTAAAACTAAACGTCGAAAGATTCACATATAAAAAACATTTGGTGCATCACTCATAATCTCATGGAGCCGTGTGGTGAGCACAAAGCGAACTATTCTTTCGCCTTTTACTAAAGAATACCGTGTCCTCTCCACTTTAAACGGCATACACCTATTTTTGGAGGAGTGGCTTCTTACGAAGTTTGCTCCACTAATCTTGAGTTCAATCTTCCTAGTTTAATTTAATTAACATAATTAATCTTATAAACTAGTTCAACTGATACTTATAGCAGTGAAGATTAGTGCCGGTTAGAAAAATCTTTTAGAGTGGTTAAAGTCAAATTCGTTTGATTTGGAAATGATAAGAAAAATAATCATTGAGCATGTGAAGAAAGAAGATATACTATAAGGACATTGTTAAATACCACACTTGAACCAATTTGCGAGATGAGCAAAAATGATGAGACTAGAATCTCTGATTATTATTCATCGTCTTTTCTTCTTTAAGAGCGAAGCAGCCCGAAGAAAAATCTTATCCACTTCATCAAAGTTTGGGGACTTATCATCGTTCTCCTCACCTTCTGATTTAGGATTCTTTAGATCGCCTAAGTTTTCATCTTCTACGTCGTTGTTTATCGCAGGAAATTTCTCAAACTCTTCAAGAAACAGCGGTCACTCTGCCTTCTCGTTTTCTAATTCCGAATCTGTCTCGAAAATATCCGAATCTGTTTCCAATTCTACTTTTTCTTCTTCTTCTTCTTGCTCATCTTCCAAAAACTCTTCACTTCTTTCCATAATCTCCTCTAACTCTTCTGACCTATGATCTAAACTCTCTTCAGTATCATCAACCTTGACATTCGAGTATTCACACTTTGTCTCAGCTTGCACTTGAAGCAACTGTAGCTCTTGTTCAAGCCTCGGAATGTACTTTCTAACCGCACGAAGCGCATCCCTGCATTTGGATTTGTCCAAAGCCTTTTTCCTCAGGAGAGTAATCCTCGGCGACATGATTTCAGTTGGAGGTTGAACATTACATAGTTCTTCCCTCTATACATAAGTATCGTGTTCCCTTCATGTACATCAAGCACAATCCCTCCTTTCAATCTAGCTAACTCAACAGGACAGCAATCTCCTTCAGTTTTTAACGTTTTGGTAGTTTTGCCCTGAATATATTATTTGGGGTTTGAGGCATCACTTGCCTTGATTTTAAATCAATATTATTACAAAATTGATTTATCTGAAACAATGTTGTGAATTCAGACAAATAAACACATCTTAAGAAAACGAAAAAAAATTAAACTTTATCTCTATGGTTTTTTTTTTTCCGAATTTTAGCGACAAAGGGTTGAATCTGAGTGTATCGTGGCAGCAAGCCATTCTGCCACTTACAATAATCTCTATGGTTTTTTTATTAATGTGATGATTAATTTTGCAAACCCTTGCAAGTACTAATACAGGTATGCTCTTTGATCCGGCAATAATATCTACAAAATATTGAGCCACAGGATTCTTGATTATGGTGATCACTATGCACAATTCGAAATTTATGAGATTAACTCTAATTCATGGAGGATTCTTGATGCCACTATGGATTGCTACTTGCTGTACTTTTGGAACGTGTCTATGAATGGAAAGACTTTATGGATTGCTAAAGATAGAAGCAAGAAAGAGCTCGGAATATTCTTAATCGGTTTTGATTATACAACAGAAAGATTTGAACGTCTATGTCTCCCGTATCAGTATCCTAGGTATCGAACCCTGTCTTTTTCTCTTGTTAGAGAAGAAAAGCTGTCTTTGTTATTACAACCTAAGATTACATCGAAGATAGAGATATGGGTGACAAATAAGATTGGTGAGACCAAAGTGGTGTCGTGGATAAAGGTCTTAGCACTGGATTGGAAGCCTGAGCTTAAAATTTGGAATGGGGTAAACTTCTTAATCGATGTGGACAAGAAAGTCGTCATGTATACTATATGCAAAGGCCCATACAAGGTATACATCGTTGGAGAGGACAATAAAGTTAGGGAAGTGGATTTTACAGTCGAAAAAAGACCATATTTATAAGAATTCAGAGGATCAGAGAATTTGTGTATATCATTCATCTCGTCAAAAGGTTACATATATAGTTATCAATACAACTGCATCTACAATCTCGGAATATCTACAACCAAAGCTTAATATCTCTGCTCTGTTATTGACCAAATCCATCGAGTATATCTCAGTTTAATGAACCGAGTATAGACCCGGTTCTTCTTGATCAGACCGGTGTCTAATACCCTCCCTCAAGCTGGAGCATACAGATTCCGTATGCCTAGCTTGGACCTGAAATATTCAAAACCTTGCCGCCCCACTGCTTTTGTTAAGATGTCTGCCAGCTGTGTGTGTGTGGCGACATGATTGAACTGTATGTTTCTTTTGAGGACCTCATCTCGAACAAAATGAAGATCTATCTCAATATGTTTTGTCCTCTCATGGAAAACTGGGTTGGTTGCAATATAAATCGCAGATTTGCTATCACACTTGACAATCATTGGTTGATCATGTTTGATTCCCAGTGTAATTAACATCCGTTTGATCCATATAAGTTCTTGAACTAGAGTAGCTAATGCTCTATATTCTGCTTCTGCGGAAGAACGACTTACAGTTTTCTGTTTGCGTGTTTTCCAAGAAACTGGGGAGCTCCCAAGTTGTACAATGTATCCTGTTACTGACCGTCGCGTCAATGGACAGGATCCCCAATCCGAGTCGCACCACCCCGTTATCTGAAAGTCTGCATTTGATCGTAGTAGAATTCCTTGTCCTGGATCTGACTTAAGATAGCGCACCACTCGTAGCGCTGCATTCCAATGATCAGTCCGTGGTTTCTGCATAAATTGTGCCAAGAGCTGTACCGTGTAAGCTATATCGGGACGAGTTACCCCCAGATATATCAGTCGACCTAGTAAGCGTCGATATGGTGTCGGGTCATCTAGGTATTCAGACTTTGATACAACCAGATGATGGTTCTGTTCCAGCGGAAATGCTGCAGGTTTTGCTCCCAGAAGTCCTGTTTCAGCAATGATATCTAACGCATACTTTCTCTGACATAGATAGAAGCCTGATTCATTACGTGCCACTTCTATCCCAAGGAAATATTTTAAATCGCCTAAGTCTTTCATGTGAAAGCAGGATGAGAGATAATCCTTCAATGTGTCTGTTGCTTGCACAGAATTCCCAGCTATAATCTTCCAAAACTGGTGAATCTGAAATTGGAGCCCATAATTGCTGCATTGCTGAGTGTTCGGAAGACATTCTTTCTGTGACGAATGGAAAATTTGACTCGGTGAATGTCACATCCCTTGACACAAAAAACTCTAATGTTTGAAGATCATACACACGCCATCCTTTCTTCCCATAAGGATATCCCATAAACACACATTTTCTGCTTCTTGATTCAAATTTATCTCCACTTTTTGTTTGGTTGTGAGCATAGCACAATGTACCAAACACTCGCAGATGCTCATAGGAAGGAGTTCTGTTAAACAAGCGCTCAAACGGGGTTTTATTATCAATAACTGGACTCGGTGTTCGATTTATCAAATATCCGGCTGTCAAGATACATTCGCCCCAGAATTCTATTGGTAGATTTGCTTGAAATCTCAAAGCTCGTGCAACGTTTAAAATGTGACGATGCTTTCTTTCTACTCTCCCATTTTGTTGTGGTGTTCCCACGCAACTAGTCTCATGAATGACACCATTCTTGTTAAAGAAATCTGTCAAACATAAAAATTCAGATCCATTGTCACTTCTTATTGTTTTAACCTTCGTATTAAACTGTCTTTCAGTCATAGCCATAAAGTTCTTGAGCTGAGTGGGTGCTTCACTTTTGGCATTCAACAAATATAGCCAGACTCCTCTTGAAAAATCATCGACGATGGTCAAAAAATAACGAGCCCCAGAGTGTGACGGAGTACGATAAGGACCCCAAAGATCAATATGAACTAACTCAAATATCTTTGTTGTTTTATTCATGCTCATCGGAAAACAATCTCGAGTCTGCTTTGCTCGATGACAAACATCACACGGTTTATTTGAAAATGTAACTGAACTACTACTTATAACAGTGGGAAGCATTCCTAGAACTTTCGCCGATGGGTGCCCCATTCTCTTATGCCACAAACAAAAATTCTCATCTTCCTTCGTGGTAACAGCTGCTGCAATTTCCGTACTGCGAAAGTGGAATGTCCCTCCAATTCGTTTACCCGCTCCAGTCACCGTCCTCGAATTGTGGTCCTGAACCACGAGAAATTGGTCAGCCATTTGCACAACACATCTGTTTTCATCCATCAATTGTCCAAGAGATATCAAATCCGACTTCAATTCTTCCACAAAATAAACCGACTTCAAGATCAGATTACTACCAAGCCTTATTGTTCCTTCTTTATTTGAAACTTGTTCCCTACCATCAGCCATAATCACTAATACTGGCGCCATATCTCTTACATTTGACAATGTATAGAACCGGCTAGTCAAATGGTGAGACGCTCCGGTATCCAAAATCCAAGAATGAAAAGAAGACATACCCGAAAGTTTTTTGATGTTTGTTTCTTTGCCGGCGTTGAGGATGTGTTTGATGGTGCGCCATTGTTGGTCTGTCAGTCCCTGAACTCCATCTCGGTCTGCATCTGTTATGACATAATTAGCTACTTCTGGAACGACCCCTTCGATGTTGGGAACAAAGACCCGTGCAGCATAGGCTGCAGTTCCTCTGCCGCGACCTTGTGCTGCAGGCCCTCCTCCGCGTCCTCTACCTTGTAGAGATCGACCTTTGGGTCTGTCCTCCCACCACTCCGGGTAACCTATCACTGCATAACATTTGTCCGATGTGTGGCCTTGTTTCTTACAGAAATTACAGAACAACTTTTCTTTATCTTCATGGCGAGACCATGGCTTTGACTGAACCGTAAAGGCTGTCAAAGGTTGTGTTTCTTCTCTATCAATTCTCATGTCTTCTTCATGACGAACTATATTGTAGACTTCTTCAATTGATTGAACCGGAGTCCTAGCCACCAAGGATGAACGCACAGCCCGAAACTGATCATCAAGTCCGAACAGAAAT
Source organism: Cardamine occulta (assembly GCA_028015245.1). NCBI lineage: Eukaryota > Viridiplantae > Streptophyta > Magnoliopsida > Brassicales > Brassicaceae > Cardamine > Cardamine occulta. The sequence goes on along the minus strand of CM051372.1, from coordinate 11,100,582 downwards.
TGATGAACTTTGTCTTTATTTTGGTCAATTTCATGAGCCGCTCCAAGGTTGCATTCACATTTGCCACACTGACACACTCTTAGTGGCCGATGCGACGCCAAATTGTCCCAGATTTTGTTCAATTTACCGAAGTACGCTTCAATTGCTAAGCCTCTTTGTTTGCAACAGGCCAACTCCGATTTCAGTTGTTGTAGGCGAGATCCGCTCACCACCGAGAAACGCCGCTTCAAGTATTCCCACAGTTCCTGCGCCACATCTCAATGAGATATTGTTGACCGAAGGGTGGGTTCAATTGTCATTTTAATCCATGACACAACAAGTGCCTGAATTGTTTTCCAATCTTCTAGATCAGGTGAGTCATCAGTTGGTCGTTGGATTGTTCCATCCAAAAACCCAAATTTCTTGCGGGATATCAAGGCTGTTCGAAGTCCACACGCCCACTCTTCATAGTTGGTGCCTTTCAAGAGTGGATGCGAGATCACGGCACCCGGATTGTCCGCCGAGGTCAGATCGTAAGGTGAGATGGTTCTTCTCACCTCCATGGTGTTAGCTTCCGCCGCCGCCATTGTTCAGTTTCAGAAAAGAGAAAAAAAAATCAACTTTTCAGATTTTCAGGCTCTGATACCATATAAGAATTCAGAGGATCAGAGGATTTGTGTATATCATTCATCTCGTCAAAAGGTTACATATATAGTTATCAATACAACTGCATCTACAATCTCGGAATATCTACAACCGAAGCGTAATATCTCTGCTCTGTTATTGACCAAATCCATCGAGTATATCTCAGTTTAATGAACCGAGTATAGACCCGGTTCTTCTTGATCAGACCGGTGTCTAATAATATTTGATTAATTATGTTCCAAGTTTGACTAAAATCCAGCAAGGTAATGATGATTAAGCGACAAGCGAACTTTTTTTGTTTTTTGTTTTTTGGGTTTTTGTTTACTTGGTTATTTCATTCCTATCTTGGTCATGTCCGTTGAATACTTAGTAAACAAATATTTCACTAAGAAGTTATGCCATGTATTCCTTGCTTTGTAATTAAGGCAGTCTTTAAGTTTTATGATCAAATCTAGTACCGGGTATGTCAATTAAACGACCCATTGAAGACCAATCATCAAAACAAAACAAAATAGAGACCCCGTTTCGAGTATCTCTTATAGTGAAAGTGATAGCCAAATCACGCAGCTTCAAATTCTTAAAATATCAAAACGACATTCATTTATAAATGATTTTTAATTGTGTTACAAACAAAACGACGTAATTTAATTGTGATATCTACTTCGTCATGATTTAAAGATTTTTCTAATACTGTGATGACAAATGTATTATTTAGCAATTTTCTTAGAAACAATAATTTTTTTGACGAGGATCTTATACGTGTCCCTTAAAATTTTGACACTTGTCTTTTCATTTTTCTTTTTTCCAATTTCTTTTTAAAATTTACGATTTTTTTTCTCTAATAAAAATCACACATTAAATTAGACAAACAATATGGTTACGTCAATTTTAATTGTTCGTTGAACTCTATAACATATTCGGATACTTCTTTTTATACTTTTCTCTCATATAAAATGAATAATTAACTTATTCAGATACTTCTTTATATACTTTTCTCTCATATAAAATGAATAATTCATATCACATATATTTTTCTTATATATATATACATATATATATATAATCTACTATAGTAAGATTTCTCCAAAGTGAAGTTACGAGACGCTTACACTTGTCTCCTAAAATTTTGACACTTGTTTATTAATTTTTCCTTCTCCATTTCCTTTTTAAATTTTACGATTTGTTTGTTCTCTAATAAAAACCACAAATTAAATTAGACAAACACTATAGTTACATCAAATTTAATTATTCGTTGAACTCTATAACATATTCAGATACTTCTTCATATAATTTTCTCTCATGTAAAATGAATAATTTATATCACATATATTTTTCTTATATATATATATATAAGAAAGACTTGACTTAGTAAATTATAGATGATGTTGGTGGTACTCGGTTTTTCATAGTAAATTATAGTAATTTGAAATTCTTCACCATCCTAATATAAAATCTTCTCATTCAAAGATATTGAAAAAATTAAAAATAAATTAGTTCACTATACCACTATTGAAATTTTACTTAAAAATAATAATTTAAGTAAAATAATAGCTAATTTTTATTTAGTTATCTTAATTATATTTTATCTAAAACTACCATTAAAATTATAGCTCATAACAATTATACTACTATTTTGATTTGGTGTAGAAAACTTGTACATTCTTACTTAATTAATCAACAATTCTTACAAATTAACTCTCTTAACTTATTTATTTTAAAATGTAACTTCTATCAGTTTTGTTGGTACCGGTTTAACACCCTACTTCAGACCCGACCCAAATTGAGATCAACTCGCTTAAAGCCTAATCAAATCGACCCATGATGGTGCAAACCGGTTCAATCGGGTTAACCAAGTTTGAACGTTAAACCGGAAAGAAATGGCAAAGGCATAAAAGAAAAAGAAATGCTGGAAGGAAATGGAAAGCCCGCTAAGAAAGCCCAAGTCGACCTTAAACCGACTCAAACTCATAGAAATAGAGATATTCCCTAAGCATTCAGGACATCAAGAAAATCTTGGTAAGAAGACTAGAGAAGAGCGTCTCTGCGATTTTTAGTCTTGTTTCCTCTTTTGTCATAAAAACCTAACTTTTCTTGTAATATCATCGATCAAGCAAGTTATTATTAAAAGAAGTCGAATCAAATTTACTATTAAACTTTAGGAGTTTAACAAGTTTGCATCCTATGAGCTGTTTTAAATCGAATGGAAGATATAACACAGCCTGCTGGTGAAAGCTATGTTGGAATTGATTGGCAATAAGATTGCGGAGAGATTTGTGGATGTGGCAGTCATTGAGTTTTCGTTTGAATAATTTAAAACAAAGTTCCTGAAGATCGACAAAGGTCCTAAAGATCGACAAAGGTCCCATCAATGATCTCACTCATACCATGAAATTCCTGCATAATCAAGTCACGTTACTCAATGTAAGTCTTCGTTTGATTGATTTTACTAATTTTTGATTAGTCAATTTGTGCTTTGATTGAATATTTAGTCTCAGGATTTATAGTTTTCAATGTAGATATTTGATTAGTCAAGATTAGTTGTGAAGATTTACTGTATAGAAAATCTGCAGATCTAAATTATGAACTTTAGCCGAATGGGAGAAAAAGAGTATTATTAGTTTGAAGATTTGTGCATTTAGCAGATCTACGTGATTTCCTTTTTCTGGTTAACATGGATGAGGTGATGGAGAAGAAAGATTGATTCTGGTTTTGGTTTAATAATGCGGTATGAATTTTGATTTATCTTGTATGGATTGGATAATGCAGTATGCATTTTGGTTAATTTGTATGGATTTTATCTTCTTCCGAACGTAATTTTGATAAACGTACTTCCGTAATCTTTTTATATTGGGGATCGAATTGTTGTGATTTAAGAATTGTCCTCTCTGCCGCTGATTCTTTCATAGTTCAAAACGTATACTTAAGCAAATATTTTTATAAAAACTATATAGGATACAATTTTTTTTTTATTGGATAAAATTTGATACAAGTTACAAGTGTAATTATATGTTCAACGTGTAAACCAAAGTTATAAGAATATTCACTCTATCGGGTTGGATTTCTCTGCTTACGACTATTCATTTTGCTGTATATTAAGACCAAGAAACGATGTTGTTGTAGAATGATCTATATATATATATATATATATATTCATCTATCAAAATGATTAACCAAAGATTTTGTAAGATACTTATTACACTAGCTATTGCTACCAACTTGGCAAGTAGTCGAACAAGAAAAATAATCCGTGGGAATGAATGAATATTTGCTAAATGCGCTTGCGAATAGCCAAATCAAATCAACACAAATCATTAGATTCTTAAAAATAAAAAGAAAACAAGTTTAAAACGTCGGTCAACAATTCATGAAAGGAAGAATATTCAGTTGGCCACACAAAAAAATCTTAGACTAGCTTGAATAAATCTTATGACTTTGGTATGTAATTATGCCTCTATCTTTTTTACGCTTGAAGAAATGTGAAGAGTGTTGAGTTTTATGATTTAGTTTCGTTACTTTTAATTTATATGAGCCTATAAATAAATGGACCTTAGTGAGTGAATGGTTTCAATGAATCAGTTTAGTTAGAGTTTCTAAACTAATCATATATTGATATTTGTGATCGTGCTTAGTTAGAGTTTCTAAACTAATCATATGGATGATTGTGATCGTGCGGAAGAAGGGATCGAGGAGGATTCACTAGTATAATTATAAAAAAGAGTTTTTGTTTTCCGATGAGGTTTTACAGCAGAAAAGAAAAAAAGAGGCGGAGGGAGAGTATAAATATTTCAGATAAGCCGTCGAAGATATATATTATTTGTATATGTGTAGGTGTATATCTTAAAAACATAATAAAATTATAAATTGAAAGAAATAGAGAAGGAAAAAAGGAAAAAAAAAACAGGACAATGTGACGTGGCATCCAGTCATTGGAAGTTAACAGTTTCTTGACACAGTCATGTTCAATATATAATTTCGCATAATTTTAATTAAAAGTTAAAATATGCTATTGCACGATAATATACTTCATGTTTAAATTATGTCGAACACATGAACATTTTTGAAACAAGAAATTGAAGATTTTCCGTTACAAGAGTTTGAGACCTGAATGTATATGAGGTCTCTCATCTGGTAATCAAAAATCAGATGAACACATGTAAATTATTAAACTAAGATGAAAAAAGTATAAACGTAAACTGATGTTATTTTACACAAATATAGAAAAAATAAAAATGTATAAACGTAAACTGATGTTATTTTACACGAATAAGATCTTTTAGAGAAGATAAACTTTCCGTGTTACTACAACGTGAATTTACATCGAAGACAGAGATATGGGTAACAAATAAGATTGGTGAGACCAAAGTGGTGTCGTGGATCATGTTCTTATCAGTAGATTTGAAGCCTGAGCTTGATATTAGTTATGACGTATTTAAATTCTTGGTCGACGAGGAGAAGAAAGTCCTCGTGTGTACTCAATATACATCGTTCTTTAAGGGATATGAGGACTCACGGTCCACTGTTCACTTGGACTAATAAAAGAGAAGAGGGTTTGGTCTGTAAGAAATTGGATAGAGTGCTTCATAATATGGTATGGAATCAACTTTTCTCACAAGCGTACTGCATGATGGAGGCAGGAGGTTGCTCTGATCATCTCCGGGGCCGAGTTTTCTTATCTTCAAATATTCAGAAACAGAAGGGGCCATTTAAATTCACCAATGCAGTCGCTTTGCAACCTGAATTTATGCAGACAGTAAGATTTTTGGAGACAGCTGCCGCCATTATTTCACTCCACTTCTTCTTTATTCAGATTATCGAAGAAATTAAAGAAACTTAAACCGATCCTAAGGGATTTAAGTCGTACCAAGCTGGCCAATATTTCTTGTAGATCATCAGAAGCATATGATGATTTATGTACCAAACAACAAGATACGCTATCCAACCCGAATCCCCAGATGGCGGTGGCTGAAACTGCTGCTTTTGAGAGATGGGAACGAGAGGCAGGATTAGAGGAAAGTTATTTGAAACAAAAATCAAAATTGCATTGGTTACAAGTTGGCGACAAAAACAATAAGTTCTTCTACAATGCAGTCAAGGAACGGCACTCCGTAAACTCTATACATACAATTACAGATAACCATGGTTCAACGCTCCATTGCATGGATGATATCAAGGGCGAAGCAGTACGGGTTTTTTCGGAGTTGCTTACAAAAAAACCGGAGGATTTCATAGGAATTTCTGTTGAGGAGTTACAAGATCTGTTGCCTTTTAGATGCTCTATTCCACAACAAGAAAATCTTATCTCTGCTATTACCGAAGATGAGGTGAAGAAGGTTATCTTCTCTATGCCTTTGGACAAGTCTCCGGGTCTGGATGGGTATACAATTGAGTTTTTCAAGGGAGCATGTCGGTAATTGGACATGATCTTACTAAAGCAATTCAGTCTTTTTTCCTTTATGGTTTTTTACCAAAGGGGATAAACACTATGATCTTAGCTCTTATCCCGAAGAAAACAGATGCTCGAGAGATGAAGGACTATCGGCCAATATCCTGCTGCAATGTTCTATATAAGGCTATTTCCAAACTCTTGGCAAATCGACTTAAAACCATCCTCCCAATGTTTATTGCACCAAATCAATCAGCGTTCATAAAGGACAGGTTACTGATGGAAAATTTACTCCTTGCAACAGAAATAGTAAAAGATTACCACAAGGAAGGAGTCTCTTCCCGTTGTGCCATGAAAATTGACATATCTAAGGCATTTGATTCTGTTCAATGGCCGTTTCTGCTGAATGTTCTCTCGGCGTTAAATCTCCCAGCGCAATTTATTCATTGGATTAGTTTATGTGTCACTACGCCATCTTTCTCTGTCCAAGTGAATGGCGAACTAGCGGGTTTTTTTCAGAGTGAAAGAGGACTAAGGCAAGGTTGTTCTCTGTCCCCCTATCTATTTGTGATATGTATGAATGTCTTATCATCAATGTTGGATAAAGCAGCGGAAGAGCGCAAGTTTGGTTTTCACCCGAGGTGTAAGAACATGAAAGTTACACATTTGTGTTTTGCGGATGATATAATGGTGTTTTCAGACGGTAAAACACGTTCTGTGGAGGGAGTATCGGAGGTTTTTAACAAGTTTGCGGCATTTTCTGGTTTACACATTAGTCTTGAGAAGTTCTCAATTTTTCTGGCAGGTATCTCCACTTCTGTCAGGGACGCAATTCTAGCCCGTTGCCCTTTCGACCTCGGCTCTCTCCCGGTTCGCTACCTGGGTCTTCCTTTGCTGACAAAGAGGATGTCTTCAGCGGATTGTCTCCCACTAATTGAAAAGATTCGTTCCCGTATCAGCTCCTGGAAAAATCGGTTCTTGTCTTTTGCAGGGAGGCTTCAGTTGCTAAGCTCCGTGATATTTAGTCTAACAAATTTCTGGATATCTGCTTTCCGTCTGCCTAGTGCATGCATACAGGAAATAGAGAAGATATGTTCAGCATTCTTATGGTCGGGTCCAGACGTAAATGCTCGCAAAGCAAAAACTGCTTGGTCAGAGGTTTGTCGGCCTAAGAAAGAAGGTGGACTGGACCTCAAATCGATTATAGAAGCAAACAAAGTATGCTGTTTTAAACTTATATGGCGTATTGTGTCAAGGAAGAATTCTCTCTGGGTAAATTGGGTTCAAAGGCAATTAATTCGTTCTGGTTCTTTTTGGTCGATTAAGAACACTACAAGTCTAGGCTCTTGGATGTGAAAGAAACTCCTCAAGTATAGAACGCAAGCAAAGGATTTTCACCGTATGGAGGTTCAAAGTCAAACATCTTTCTGGTATGATAATTGGAGTTCAGTTGGGAGAATACATGAGCTTCTTGGTGACAGGGGATTTATTACGCTAGGAATTAATTCTGAAGCTACAGTGGCAGAGGCTCTCCAGCTTCATCGCCGAAGACGCCATAGGGACGAGATGTTGAACTGCATCGAGACAGAGTTGGAGAACATAAGAACAAGCGGCTGTATAGATGAGGATATTGCTATGTGGCGTAGACCAAATGGAAAATTTAAACCAGTTTTTTCTACTTCTGAAACTTGGCAACAGATTAGGCGGGACGGTCAAGTAAAGAGGTGGCACAAGGGAGTTAGGTTTTCGGGTGCCACACAAAAGTACTCATTTCTTTTGTGGCTAGCTGCGCACAATCGACTATCCACAGGAGATAGATTGCTTAATTGGAACAGAGGAGAGATACCAACCTGTACTTTCTGCAGTGATCCAATGGAGTCCCGAGATTACTTATTTTTTGAGTGTAGGTTCTCAGCCCGGATATGGGAGGAGTTAACGCGCAATCTTTTCCACGACCGCTATTCTACTTCTTTCAGTGATATCCTTTCTTTGCTAGCAGATTCAACATTCACAAAATCAGTTTGCTTTATTCTGCGTTATGTCTTTCAAGCGACGGTTCACACAATCTGGAGGGAAAGGAATAGACGAAGACATGGTGAAACGCCACATTCGTCTGGTCATCTTGTCGCATTCATTGATCGTATGGTCAGAAACAGAATTGTTTATATTCAACGGCTGGACTCCTCAACACTAGAAGACGGTCTTCGTGCGTGGTTTGGCTATCGAAATTAAAGTCAGAATCTATTTTATATTTTACCTTTAAAACACTCTAAAGAAGGATGCATTCAATGTAACACAAGTTTTTTGGTTGAATAAATTTTACATTCATTCATTCAAAAAAAAAAAAAAAAAAAAAAAAGGTATACATCGTTGAAGAGGACAACGAAGTTAGAGAAGTGGATTTTGGAGTCCAAGTAAGACCATTGTTGTTTAATTATGTTCCAAGTTTGACTCAAATCCAGCAAGGTAATGATAATTAAGCTACAAGATACTTTTTTTATTTTTGATTTTTTTTCTTACATAGTTTCTTTCATTGTTATTTTGGTCATTAGTAAACTGATATTTCAGTAAGAAGCTATGCCATGTATTCCTTGCTTTGTAATTAACGCAGTTTTTAAGTTTTATGATCAAATTATGTTTCCTTACATAAAGAAGAGTACTTATGTCTCAGTTTCAGTTTCAAGGTTTTAGCTTCTGACATTTGACAAAGTCAACAACTTTGGATATTTCTTCTAAGGTTCTTACGAACATGGTTTTCGTTAGAAGGCTGGAAGCCATAGGACATGGATCACGAGAACGGCCTAGTACTTGACAGTGATAGTTTGGCCCAGTTGACAAAACCAAATTTATCCCACTTCTAACGGCATACACCTCTTTTTGGAGGAGTAAGCTTCTTTTGAAGTTTGCTCCATTAATCTCTTGAGTTCAATCTTTCTTATTAAAAATCATATAAGCTAGTTCAAGAAGAGATTAGTGCCAGTTAAGAAAATCTTTTAAGAGTGGTTGAAGTCGCCTTTCGTGTTATTTCGAAATGAAGCAAAAGTAATCTTTCATAACAACATTGTATATTGCTAACACATAATTAAACACCATCACTTGAACCAATCGCAAAATGAGCAAAAATGATGAAACTAGATTCTCTGATGATTATTCATCGTCTTTTCTTCTTTAAAAGCGAAGCAGCCCGAAGAAACATCTTATCCACTTCATCAAAATTTGGAGACTTGTCATTTTTCTCATCTTCTGATGTAGTCTTCTCTGGATCCGCAAAGTCATCATCTTCTATGTCGTTTTTTACCGCTGGGAATTTCTCAAACTCTTCAAGAAACAGTGGTCGCTCTGCCTTTTCATCTTCTAATTCCGAATCAGTCTTGAAAATATCCGAAAGATCCGAATCTGTTTCCAATTCTGCTTCTTCTTCTTCTTGTTCTTGCTCTTGCTCATCTTCCAACATCTCTTCACTTCTTTCCAAAATCTTCTTTAACTCTTCTGACCTATGATCTAAACTCTCTTCAGTATCATCAACCTTGACATTCGAGTATTCACGCTTCGTCTCAGCTTGCGCTTGAAGCAACTGTAGCTCTTGTTCAAGCCTCGGAATATACTTTCTAACCGCACGAAGCGCATCCCTGCATTTGGATTTGTCCAAAGCCTTTTTCCTCGGGAGAGTAATCCTCGGCGACATAATTTCAGTTGGAGGTTGCACATAGTTCTTCCCTCTGTACATAATTATCGTGTTCCCTTCATGTACATCAAGCACAATACCTCCACTTAATCTCGCTAACTCAACAGCAATCTCCTTCACTTCATCAGGCGTAAACGTTTTGATTACAACCTGTAACGTCTGATGCTTCTTCCAGTGAAGATGCATATTCAAAATCACTCCTTGGTATATTCCGCGTCTCCCTACTGGAACGTAATTCTTGCACTTCAAACCCATTTTCAGATAATAGAAATGCTCTTCTGGTGTTAATATCTCAGGGTCATGTGTCGTTTCCCCTGACTCTGAGGGTTCCAGTTTCTTCATCGTCTCCATTAGACGCTCCTCTTTCTTTCGAGCCTGCGGAAACACGAATATAAGAGAGAACAATATGCATTTCTTGATCTCAATCAGTACCAAGATTCAATTTGTTTGTAGCTAAACCTTTCTTAGTTTGGTAAGTATCTTTTCTTCAGCAGTCATTCTTTCAAACTCTTTCTTTTTCTTCCACCGGAAAAACTTTAGCCACCGCACAACCGCTCGCTTACCCTTTAGCTTTTTCCTCTTCAATTTAGTAACAACTACTCCATCTTGACTCCAACTGTTCTCAGATTTGCTCTTGGAATCACCAACCTCACGAGCTGGAGTCGAATGAAACCAAGAGGATCTTAAGAAGCCAACGTTCCAAGCCGGTCCATTAGAAGACTCCTTGTGCAAAACCTTGCACAAATGATCACCATAGCTACTACATTATAAGTTAATCTTTGTGCAATTAATCTAATCTCCTATGAACAATCATATGAACAATAACTAGAACAATACAGCAAAAGATGAAAATGAGCCTAAGAGAAACAATTTACACAACTGTGACACCAAAACTCGATTTGAATTCATTTGCACAATGAAAAAGAAACGATTTTTTTTCACCTCTAAGCAGTGAATAACATTTCTTTAGAATGAATAAATCTAAATTGATTCGAATTCCATATACCCCAAAATCAAAGCTCGAAGCTCGAATGGTTTGATGGAAATTAATGGTACCTAATAGAGCGAAGGATGGTGGAGGAGGCTAAGAACCCTAGTTGCCGAGATTTACGGCATAGAAGCATTGAGGCTGATTTCGAAACCCTACCCGCCGTTAGCAATCCCATTTTTTCTCGCCGACGGTGTTAACTGACTCTGCCGCCTGGCCGGTGCATTTTAACAGGCTTCACTACATTTTATAGGTTTTATTAACCGGCTTTAACCGATCACGGTTATTGACAATGTTAAGCTGAGTTCTCTGGTTATTGATGGCTACACCCATATTTCGGTTTGGTTCAACACATTGTGAATTAAGCTGGTTTAACCTGATTTTTGTCGAGATTGTGACATCTTAATTTCTAGCAAATACAAAAAATGTAAAAGATGTCTTACAATTTGAAAGCAATTAACGAATAAACCAACAAAACAAGATAATTCATAGCTCATCAAAATTGATAGCAAATTCACTTGACCAATCAATCTCTGAAGCTTTAGTGTCTGAATCAAGATCCATATCTGAAGATTCCAATGTTTTGTCTAAAGAATCTGCTAAGTCAGCTTCCCAGAAACCTAATCTACATGCTCTCTTGTAAGTCTCATAACCTGATGCTCTTAGTCCTTCTGCAACCATTTCTCTTAAGGAACCATCAAGTTGCTCTTCATTGTTAACCACATTGATGAAAGTTTCTGAAAGACCTGACTCCCAAAATACCACAATTGCACAGCTCTTGTCTAAATATTTAACGTCAAACTCTTGCGCGAAAACAGGATGCGAGGTTTGGAGAACATTCTTCAGTTTTGCAGCTGTCATCTTTTTCATTACACCCCATATGAGTACCAAGTTCTCAGAGCTTACTCTCCTGCTGTTCTTTGACCAGACATTAACATTTTCATCGCCTGCATTTGCAAGTTCATCAGAAGCCAAAGCTTGGAAATCTTTATTTGATTGGACAGTGGAAAGATCTGATTTCTGTATGGTAGATAGTTTTGCAAAAAGCTGAGATATCATCACAGCATTTTGCCCGTGACTCTGATGGACCTCGTTTGATTTAACCGGACAGCCTAATAAGAGAAGCCAATAGGAGTCAATATTCATTCACCTAAATTGCCATAACTAGCGTGTTTTAGATATTTACGAGGGCGTACTAAGCAGAATTCAACAATTTCGAAAGAGAATTCTAACCTTGATTTGCCACTTCTACATCTACAGGTGCGAAGAACCGATTCAAGGAGGACATAGCTGCAGGTAGATTACTTATATTACTCAAGGGACTAATTTCTTTCATGAACTGACTGAGATCCACAATATTGGGAAAAACTGAGCTTAGTGAACTGTTGAAGTCATTCACATTTGAAGGTAGAGGACCCAGGAATTTGGCATGAATCGAAGTAAAATCTGTAACAAGTTAAGCATAAAATTATCATCCATTGACGAACGGGGAAACGCTAATTTATGTGCAAACTAAGGAGGAGAAATTTGTGAATACCGCTAAGATAATTCTGGGAAACAACAGGCTTCTGTGAAGAAGAAATCAAATCGACCACTTCCCGAAAGCCACGAACCCGCCTGTTTTCTTTGTTTTCAAGATCTTGAAGCTCTCTCTGTCCAAGAACATAAATTCAGATAAATCTTACTAAAGAGAACTTCACCATCATTATAAATCACACTGTAAGGAAATATCCAAAATAATCTTCCTACCTTAAAAAGATCCTTGTCCTCCTTCGAACTCATAAAGACAGCACGAACTGATTGTGTTCCTCTGCTCTTTGAAGCAACGAGTAGTGGGACAACATCATCAGAGAACTCAGTCATCATCTGTGGTGAAAAATATAGAAGCACATAAAGACATTTATGAAACTAACCATCAATACAGAGTGCATTTATCGTGTTAAGCTTATCTACTAACCTCTAAGATAAGTTGTGCTTGACGCTCACTACAAACATCAATAGTCAAACATAGCCTTGAACCATACTGCTCACTCCCTAGCACAAGTCTTCTCAAAGAGCTCACCAAATCATCTGAAATCAAACAGAAACAGATACATTACGTTAACAAAAAAACCGGAAAAACTGAAGAGCAAAAGTGATTCATATGAAATTGTCTAACACTCGCTATTACACCATCTCCAGTCCTTGAACTTGACTCAATACAAGATTGTCTCCAATTCTTGACACGTGATCTAATCCTTCCTACAAAGACTGTATCAGCTACAGTAGCTGGAGAAGAAGAAGATCCAGTAATGGGATCAGCTAAAATCGGATTCCCTGATAGAAACTTTGATTCAGACTCTTGAGCTCTTGATAAGTATGAAATTCCTGTCAAAATGATCCAAATTAAGAGACCAAACTTCTTAAAAGAAACAAATGAGACTGAGAGCAGTAGTAATAATAAACCTTCATAGATGCAAGTGTTGAAATCAAATCCTTCTCTAGCCATAGATGTTAAACGTGAAGCTTGACAAGAGAAGCTATAAGAAGGCATTCCCAATTTCAATTCATCTCGAGGAAACAAATGGAAGTTGTATCTACAAAACAAAAAAATAATCAGTCAATTTGCTGCAAAAAGGAAGAAACTTTAGAACAGAGAGATTGAGATTTAAGAGTCATACGGGTGAGCTATGAGTTTAGAGCCGTGAAGGGAGAAAGGGCAGATAGAGAACTGAAGAATCTGATAACGTTCGGCGGCGTATTTAGCTTTCAAGTAGCTTGTTTGCGGTGTGTCTATGGCGGAGACACGGTGCCACGCGGCGGCGTAAGAGCCGGTGTTTTGTAGTGAGAGAGCTATGAAGTCTGATGAATCTATGGAAGTGCGAATCTCATCAAGGGTGAGATGAAAGTTGGATTTTTTCACTTGCTTTACACTCCATTTTGGCTGATTTAGGGTTTTGGTATTGCCGGCGGTGGAGGAAAGTGATGAAAGGAAGCGTCTTTGCATTTTTGAGCAGCACCGGAATTGGGAGAAGAAGGAAGATTCAATTTATATGAATGAAGTTATAAAGTAACGAGCTTTCTTTTACTTTCCAGAGTTGAAAACGCCGTTTATACTCTCAAAATGTCAAAGTGTAGAACGGAGTTGTGAAACACCATTGGTTTCGCTCCGGTTTTTGGTTAGATTTTCAATTTGGATTCCTCGATTTTCCGGAATTTTGGTTTGTGAATAATCATGGCCAAAGTTATTATTATTATTATTATTATTATTATTATTATTATTATTATTATTATTATTATTATTATTATTATTATTTATTTTTTAAACAAATTATGGAATTTCTGAGCTTTAATTTTTTCAGGTCTATAGATTATAGAATCAAACCAAAAAGAAAATTGAATTCGATACACAAAGAAATTTAACTTTTTGTAGTACTATTAAACCACCAACCCTTTGATCAAAATTAAAATTTAATGGATCATTTGATACGGTGTTAGTTCAAGTTTGGGTTATAGTTAAATACTGTACTTATTCTTAACTTTTTTTAGACCTTCGTTTTATATTGAGTTTTGTTTGTTTGGTTTTGCGAATATAGAAAAAATGAATTTGTTTAAACTATATTGAGATATAATTTGGTTTTGAGAATGAATATTTGGATTCGGTGCAATTGGCTCATGTCATTTTTTTTTTGTCATCTAATATTATATAAAAAGAGAGAAGGATACAAAAAATCCTTAGGAATTACAACAGGTAGACGGCTATGGGGAATAAAAACCCACTAGACACCGTACCAAAAAAAAAGGTTCTAACATAGCCTAAGTTAGATGAACTAACTACCACAATTAAACAGAGGCCAAAGATGTCTCACATTCAAAGAGCTCTTCCATGCTCATGTCATTTTATCTTTGACTGAACACTCATTATTGGTTTATAGTGGTTTTCAATAATAAATTTTACTAATACGATTTGGAATGAATAACTTCAAAAATGTTAAATATTATCAGATATGCTATTGCAAAGAATTTAAAGAACAAAACAAAAAATCATTAAGCATCTGTATTTTTGAATTTTTTTTGAATTTTTGAATTTTTGAACAATACAAAAAGTAAAATCAATAGGCAATACAAAAATATAACAAGATTTTTGAAAATTTTTAAATTTTCCTTGATATAATTTTTCTTACTTAGCTACTCCTCGTTTGTCCCCCAAGAAAAATACAAAAGATCACATGATTCTTTTTAGAAAAATCTCTTCTAGCTACATGAACTAGAATCCTTCACATTTTATAAAGTGCATCGTAAATTTTGAAGTTTTTATTAAGGAAAAAACATGAATTTTTGTTGTAATAGATATTTCTATTAATGAACATGAAACTTGAGAAATCTATATCTTGTCTCCTGCTAGAAAACGGCTATAGAAGTCCAAGGCTTCACGCGGTTTATATTCTGGAACAGTATGTCCTGAACCCTGCAAGCCAAAACATTCACACATTCACACATTCAAAGACACAAACAACACAAGATTTTCATTTGTATAATACAAAGAAAAATGAGTGATTATCTTACCTTGATGGTTAGAAATGTAAGATTATTGGCATAACCTTGTGTATACCTGTGAAACCAAATTGTAGAAACGCTGAGTTGAGAAGCAAACCAAAAATATATAGTTCTATATATTAAAAAAAAATATTACCCGGCGGCTTGTCCATTTGAAATCCATGGCCTCCATTCATCAACCACCTTGTATCCCATTGACCTAGTCCATGCTTCAGAGCCAGTATATGGTACACACATATCATGATCCCCGCTGCAAGAAATTAAACTTGTATTATTTTGATCATTGGTTTTACTTTTAATTATCCTTTAATGTATTTATATGTCACCTGAAAATGAGAGCACGATAGCCACCAAGAGTGAGGTTTCTATGGAGTTCGATCATGCTACCAGTGTCATGTTCATATTCGAGTTGGTTTGTGCACAACATCCATCTTCCAATCTCGCTTTCCTATAAACGTTTTAGGATGTCAAAACGTTAATCTATCAACTTATTACAACAAAAGAGAGAGAGAGAGAGAATATATGATGAGTTGGATAGAGACCTCTTTAGCATGAACCGCTTTCCTCACCGCTGGATTGTTCAGCCAGGCAGTCGCAACTCTATCGTCCTGCATCCATACCAACTTCTCAGTTAATTTCTAAAGTAGTGAAGAGACACACATGAGAAACAAATTTATTACAATTGGTTCTACAAATTTATTTTGATCAAATCAAATATTTGTGTCTATTGATCAAACTACCCTTGTTCTTACAATTTTCTTAACTATAATTATAGTGTATATCTAAGATCGTAAGACAAATAAATCTACTCAAATGTATATATATTCAATGCACTTAAATTGAATTCTCAACCACTAAACCACCACCATTTAGTTTGCAGTCACGATAATACTTAGCAAAAACTGTCAATTAATTTTCCAAAATGTATATAAGATTAAGAGGAAATTAAGATGCATGATGCGGTTTAGTACTTACAACGCAAGGAGCACTGGAGCCAGCTAGGAGTTGAGACCAACTAGGGACAATGCCTGGACGCACAACCGCGCCTAAGGGCCATGCGCGTCCAAACATTCTCTTTCTCACTGGCAATGACTTTTCTGTTTTCCCCAGCTTAAGGAGACTCTTAGGCAGAGATCCGATATCTGAGGCAGATAAAGATGCTCCGTGGTAGCACGGTTCTAGAATGTTATATATGTTCAATAAGCTCACTTCCCTTGACACTTTTTTTTTATTTTTCGCGCATTCATCACTTGAATTTTCATCATCATAGTACTTTCCTTTGCACGCTGCTTTAGTCTCCTGCCATTTATTGTTACACATTAGATAAAAAAATGCAATGAGGAATAAAGCGAGGGTTATAAAAACTTAACCAACAAAACCAAACCTCATAGAGTTCATTAGAGATGAGTCCCATCCCATGTGTGAAGGGAACAAGAGCGTTACCATCAAACACTGGATCAGTAACTCCATTACCCACCAAATATCCCTATACAACGTATAAGTTCAGTTTAAGATTCAAATATAGGATTAAAATTTAGAATGATTAGACAAAGTATACACAAAGGAGGGTTAAGAGGCAATTAGCTAATTAATTACAATAGTAGCCATTATATTTAATGGTATTTCCTTAACATCAAAACAATAAAGAACTTTGAATCTAAAACAGATCCTCAACAATGAGTCGTATACCTTGAAGTTAATAACCGGCTTTGTCACCTTCTTATGTTTCTTACTTGTTTTGTGTCTTTTATTTGTTCTCATTCCATTCTTATTCCCTACAACATAACAAGAAAATGAAGAGAAAAATTGGAACCAACATTATTATTTTTAATTCTACTAACATATGAAAAAAGCAATTGAGATGATGTTAAAAAAAACGAAGATAATAATGACCTTTGACAACTTCAGAAGCAAGAGTTGGCACATAGATACCAGCATATGATTCTCCTGAGATAAAGAATGGATTTGACTGAAACTCCGGAAACATCTTAAACCACTGTTGAACATTGGATCTAATAGTTAATGTCTTGAATCACACACATTAACACAAAAAATGATTACATTCTTATTTCACCTCGAGAAGGAATGCGTGAGTATCAGACGCGGTTTTCGTATCATTAGTTATATAATCAGATTCGTTCTTCGAGTAAGATAACCCCACACCAACTGGAGAGTCGAGGTATATGATGTTGGACACCTGACCAAAGCACATTTGTAAAAATCAGATAAATGTTGTATGATAAATGTCCAAAAATAGGCCAATGTTGTCTTTTTTCTTTTCTTTTTTTTTTACCTTGGACCAACTATAAGGATTGAGATGCAGAAGAGGTGCATTTTTCTTTTTTTGTTCGAAATTGAATGGACCTGCAATAATATTGATGAACCATATCATATGTTCAGATTGTCTTTGCTATATAACTATGTATATATGGGACTGAAACCAGACTAAAACCTTTAATGGTTAAATTTTATTTGTAGAGATTTAGATTTTAGTTTTTGGGTTTTTTAGATTTTGCTTTCTGATAAATAAAACGAAGTGAAATAGTATAACAAAAGTTAAAAAATAAAATTATTTGGTTGATTTAGTGAGCTTTTGAAAAGCACAAGGGAAAACACTACTCTCTACCATTCAAGCCTAAATCATCTCATAGTCGGTAAAAAGATATTAAAGTTTGTCATTGAAAACCTTATAATTGCCAACATGAAATTGTATATATGTATATATATATAGTTTTTGACACAAGAATATTTATATGAAGCTTACCATGCTCATAGACAAATCCATCCATGCTAGAGCAACCTGGACCACCATTAAGCCAAAGCACAACTGGATCTGTTGAAGCATTTCTCTCTGATTCCACAAAGTAATACCATAGATTTTTCCTACGCTCCTTATCTATTGCCACATACCTTATTCAATTAGACAAAAGGAGAGATTAAAATCTATTAGAAGAAAATCTATAATCAAATTTCATGATAGATGACAATTTTTTTGTAAAATGTAACAAGAACATATATAAATTAAATTTACCCGGCATAGTGTTTAGATGGAAAACTGCCATTGAAGCCAGGAAGTTTGGTAACGAGAGCAGATTTAGGAGCTGACTCTGTTATTGCAAAACACAAAGAAAAAAATATCGAAGCAGCAAGAGCTTTGACTAACCAACCCATTTTCATGAAGAATATATAGATAGACCCACAATTACAACCGAGTTCTCATTTTCATAATTAAGAGTTGTAGTATTGTATATATATCTATCTTAACATTACAAAATATGGAAACAAATCTGGAAATGAAATTTGTTTGGTAATTAGTCAATAAGAAGGAAAAGATTTGGAACAAGAAAAAATCAGGTAAATATGAAAAACAGCTGGAAAATCAAATATAGACTATAAAGAAAATTATACTTAAAATGAAACATGGAAAAAATAAAAATTTAAGTGAAAACATTTTTACTACTTAAAGTAGAGATAATGTTATAAACAATATGATTCACTCAAAATATGTACTTTAATGTCGTAATATATTTAGATATTTTATATTAGCATTATTAGATTAAAAAGGATAGTAAAATATGAAATCCATACAATGTTATCTTTTCAAATATAAGAATATTTCTAGAATATTATAGTAAGATAGTTTAATCTTTTCTACATAATATTTAAAAATAAAGTTATATTGTATATTTTGCCAGATTTTATATAATATATTATATTTGAAACAAAAAATATATGACTATGTTAAATATTATATATATTTTCTAAAAACATGATGCTTATAATAAATGTATATCTATTATTGGGATAAATTTTGCTCATCAGATATTGATCAATTATGTTGTGACACTTGGGTATCAACCTACTAGAAAGTTTCCAATACAAATTGTTGCCTCGAATTTCACCAGAGAGGCTCATAAATCAACTGATCAACCAACACTCCATACTTGATGGGACACACACCATTAAAACGGTATGCATGACATCATTATCTAGACTGATCATGCTTGCTTGCTTGCTATGATAACATGTTCTAGGGAGTTAGTCGCTTTGAACCTATATATGAGCCACATAGACATAGTTCATGCGTAAGATCAACAAGTGGCTCAGATACTCGTCTTAAAATCTAAATACCCAATATTTGAATCCGGGGAACGATATATATATCACTCTAAACTTAACATAAAAAAAGATTTGATCCAAGAATAACATCAGAATATAATGTAAAAAATCTCTAAAAAGCTCAAACAATGATATTAAAAACTAGAACTCTCAAAAACACATAAACATAAAAAAGAAAATCAACTCATATGGCTGCATTTCCCTTTGTGTTAAAAAAATGCATTCTGATTAGAGCGTTAGAGGATCCTCGGACACCACATCGGTGATCCATTTATGTAACCTCAAACTGTATCTTTCAAAGTGCATGCAAGGACGGACCCACAATATAAGATGTGTATGCATGTGCACATAATAAAATATAATTATTTGAATTTTTACATTGGAGAGATTAATGAAAGTGGCAGCTTGGTTAAGAGTGCACCCACTATATAGTTGAGGTGGGAGGTTCTCGATGCCTCCTAGAAACACTTTTGCACCCATTGAGATGTTTTGCTCGATCGGTACCTGGGTGCCGGTTGTGTTTACTGTTTAGTGGTTGATCTCTAATAGTTTCCAGGAACAAGCTCATGATGAAGATACTTAAAACTATATACGAACAATTTGGTGCTAAAAAGAGGAGAATATAGAAGTGTAATACTATGATGAATGTCACCAAATGAGGATCTTCCTATCTTAGAATGTCATCAAAAGTTTCCATATGCATGATTTGGGTAATCTATTTCGTAATCTCGAAATCCGAAAAAGAGACACTATGCCAAAACAAAGCAAAGAAACGCAAAAACAAACCCATAGCTACATAAATGTTTGTCAGACCAAAAAATAAGTGGGGGAGAAGGGTGGGAAGATATCAGTGATAGCAAAACATCATCCGAGAATGGATACGAAATGAGTGTCTACCAAAGTGGGCTTACACCGTTGGAGGGGAGTACGGAACATTATTGGTTTGTAATGAGAATGTTCGATTTTGTGAGTGTGGGCGATTGTGATATCGTGGTTTATGGAAAATGATGATGCATATGGAGAATTCAAAATAATTGATCCACTAAAGTATAATTTTTGTATCTTATCCAGAGAGAATCCCACATGCATAAAACATGTTCGAAATTGAGGGGTTTCAAGATAGATGACCTATTAAGAATTGAATTTCAGCACCATTTGAACAAGAAGAAAAAAAGATGGTATGGTAATCTACATAACCAATGGAAAAGTTCCTTTTTCCATCTTTTGATATATGGCGAAATTGGGTTAGTCAACCAATCCACCTGTTATTTGCTCATAATGTAAGTCTTATTATTTGCAAGGTGGACTCAACATTTTTATGGGTCCTAGGGCAAAAAAAAATTTTGGACCCTAAATATTTATTTTAAGGTTTTTTATTAAATTTTTTTCTTTAAAATTTTTTTGAGTAATAATTTTGTAGATTTTGTTATGAAAATCAAAATATATACATATAAAATATTTTTAGGCCCCTGCATTCTAATTTTAAAAATATTTAAACTTTTATCTATAATATATATATATATGTAAAAATATTAAGACTCTTAATTATTAGGACACGAGAAATATGGAATTGGGTCTTGGACTGTCGCACTGCTCATCCCCTTATGAGCCGGCCTTGATTGTTTGGGTTAAAAATCGTCTTTTAAGGGTTTAATGAATATTTTAACATATACAGTAAACCAATTTTAAGCCACGTGTATTTTAGATTAGGCAAACCTCTTAACCCATATTTTTAACTTAGCTATTGGTTCTTCGAACTAACTCTTACGAATCCTAAACCCGTTCATACAAAGAAATAACACAATGGGTAGCTTAGGCTCCTTGCCACCATGTAGTGCGGCCGTAAAGCTCACATGTTACAATCTCTATCTCATTCACGATAGAGTAACACATATCAAAAACTCAATTGTATAGAGTTTTCGATACATGTTTACTCTATAAAACATTTTGAGTCTTTCACCAAACAAATCCCATACATTAATTTTGACTCTTTCACCAAACAAAACACAATCTTTCACCCAAATTCATCCAAATAGACAAAACCAACTTGCTCGAATGAAAATAACCAAAATATAAATAATTTCGAAGCTCTATTTTTTTTTGTTTTGTTCAATATGCTAAGTAAACAAACCAAAGGCTAAAAGAGTCATCGACGATGACGCCGTGATACAAAACAAGAAGAACCAATCTCAGCCGTTAACATTTTGCGCACTTGTCAATCATGCCTAAACCTTAACAAATCTTTCCCTTCTTGAATTTTTCTAATTTTCTATATTATCGCTTCGCTTCCCTTCTTCTTCTTCTTCAACTCCGAACCTCACCCTCTCAATTTCCCATTCCTCGCCGGTCCACGGCGCCATTTCACGGTGGCGTTTCACCTTTCTCCATCGTAAAAATCTAATCTTTTAACAAAAGTCTCTTAAAGAAAAAAAAACAGAGAATGGCTTTAATCGCTTCATTGTCTTTCCCACCACCAGCTAAACCAAAACAGTCACTTTCTGAGTCTCATCATCCAACTAAATCTCAAAGCTTCAATTGTCAATCTCGTTCTTCTTATTCATCCTTATCTTCTCTCCATTCATCATCGCTTAGTAACTTTCTTGATTTTAGACTCCGGCGAAGAAACGGCGTCGGATTAGTACCAGTAGTGGCGTGTTCAACGACGCCATTTATGGGTAGAGTTGGATTACATTGGAGAGATGGGAACATGTCTCTATTATCTTTCTGTGGTGGAACTGAATCGCCAGAGAGAGCTGATTCATCTCAGTTTTGGTCTGCTTTGCTTCCATTTGTCGTCGCTCTCACCGCCGTTGCTGCTCTCTCTTACCCATCTTGCTTCACTTGGTTTGAACATACACAATCTCTCTTTAGCTTAGCTTTATGTTTTCTTTGATTGTAATGCCAAAGTTTGTATCTTTATGCAAAACTGGTCTTACAAAATTGGTGTTTTAGCTCAGAATTAAGAGAATCAATGAGAAAGTTTGTATCTGTATGCAAAATTGGTGTTTTAGCTCAGAATTAAGAGAAAGTTTGTGGCTTGTACTCTGTTTTTAAGTCACTCTGTTGTTGAAACGTTTTCAGGGTATCTAAAGAACTCTATGCTCCTGCTCTTGGAGGGATTATGTTATCTATTGGAATCCAGCTTTCGGTTGATGATTTTGCACTTGCTTTCAAAAGGTAATGTACCATTGTCTTTATCTTACTAGCTTCATGATTAGTTTAGTTAAGTAAAATTTCTAAAAACTCTCTGAGAATACTGTTTTTGTTTTGTTGCAGACCAGTGCCGCTATCTGTTGGGTTTGTAGCTCAGTACGTTCTGAAACTGCTTCTCGGGGTTTTAGTTGCGAATGCCTTTGGGATGCCGAGGAGCTTTTACGCCGGTTTTGTACTTACGTGTTGTGTGGCTGGGGCTCAGTTGTCTAGCTATGCGAGTTCTTTGAGTAAAGCAGATGTGGCTATGAGCATTCTTCTTACTAGTTGTACTACTATTGCATCTGTAGTGTTTACTCCTTTGCTAAGCGGTCTTCTAATTGGATCTGTTGTTCCTGTTGATGCAATTGCCATGTCCAAGTCTATACTACAGGTAAACAAGGTTTAGCAATATGATCGTGAAGAACCGATCATCGTTCTCTTTTTGAGGTCCAACGTGATTTACCCATATGTAGGTGGTGCTTGTTCCAGTCACTCTTGGCCTTGTGCTAAATACTTATGCAAAGCCTGTGGTCACTCTTCTTCGACCTGTGATGCCTTTTGTTGCAATGGTATGCACTTCATTGTGCATTGGAAGCCCGCTTTCGATAAATCGAAGTCAGATTCTGTCAGATGAAGGTCATAGATTGATTATTCCAATTGTTACATTCCATGCTGTAGCATTTATCTTGGGATATTGGTTCTCCAAGATACCAGGCTTACGGTAATAGTAATGCCATCATCGATCTATCTTCTTTTTGTAATTCTTCGACGGATTTCCTTTTGAAAATGTAGTCGAATATGTGTTTTCCTCTTTTCACCAGGCAAGAGGAAGAAGTAAGCCGGACTATCTCCCTTTGCACGGGAATGCAAAGTTCCACATTGGCCGGGCTTCTTGCAACCCAATTCCTTGGTAGCAGCCAAGCCGTGCCAGCAGCTTGCTCTGTGGTTGTAATGGCCATTATGGGTCTATGCCTTGCCTCATTCTGGGGCAATGGGTTTCGAATCAGGGACGTTCTGTCTCTACTAACACCACAAGGCAGTGGCTATACCGCTGAATCATGAGCAATGTCAGGAGCCACACCTTGAGACATTCATCGCAAATACTTTCCGGTTTTTTGATTTGATGTACAAACAACATTTGGGAAGTTAAAAGATAAAGTTTAGAGGGGATGGTATAGGGTAGTGTAGACAAAAATGGTGTTCATCAATCATCTTGTATGTAATCTGCTAATTCATTACATAAAAAGTTGATCTTTATCACTTTGTAGCATCTCTTTCAAATCAAATACAGAGACTTTGGTACTCATTCTTAGTGATTCCAACTTCGAAGATATGCTTTCACTTTCTGTATCCATTAATCAAATCTATTTGATCAACTAATCTCATACTTGCCACAGATAATCCATCTAGTAATCAGATTTAAAACAAGATACTAAAACTGATTCGAATCGAAAATATTATTAGGGGAACTTGTTTTTGGCTCTTGCTACCATTTCATAACACACTTACAAAACCACTAATGGAAAAGATAGATTACTTTTCTTCATTCAACTTAATCTTGTTGCTTGAATCTTCACCATCATCACCAACACAATGATCATCAGTCTGTTTAGGTACTGGATACTTAATAGCATTGAGCTCGATCTTGCGCAGAGCGGCTTTACCTAAATCGACTCCACACACATCCGAAAGCCTCACCAAATACAATAACACATCTGATAACTCTTCTCCAAGATGAACTTTCTCTTCTTCTTTAAAATCTGGACATCCTCTTGTCACTTCCCCTTTCCATTGAAATATCTCTGATAGTTCTCCCACTTCACCTACCTGTAACATTTTCATACTTCAATCATTTCTAAGGCAACCAAACATACAAGCAAGGACCTTTTTCTGAATAGATGGTAGGACATAGAGGTACATGTGGCCAAATCAAAGTTGAATACTTTACTCAAGAAACAATCACATGCTTTTGTCATTGTTTATGTTAATTTGAAATTGATCTACCTTCAGATTTATGTGTCTACCACTTGCAAGTTACATTCAAGTCTAAGTTATACAGCCAAAAACAGAGCAAGTCATAAGATTCATCTGTTTTATTACAAAAAGGTGAAATTTTTCATGGAAACAAAAATTAAAACTGGGGAGAAAAAAAAAATCAACTTTTCATCAGACTATCAAATAAAAACTAAACCCCATTTCAAAATTTTCATTGTTCTGCCTTATTTTTATAAAAGACATAAGAAATTAAACTGAGATTTTACAGATGAATCAAAATAGATGGATTAAAAAGATACCATTGCAAGGAGGAGATTCCTAGGGCTGTGATATTTCTCCCAATCTCTAGCTTTTGCAAAATCATCCATTTTTTTACGGAGAGTTTCAAGAGAAACCACTTCCTTGTCTCCTCCCATGTTCATGATCAATGAATTTACACCCAAAAGTTAAAACTAAACCCTAGCTACCTTTTAAAAAGAGGGGAAAGACCAGAAATCAGAATAAATAGAAGAAAAAATTATACTAAACCCATTAATACGATTCGATTCTCTTCTATATAAGAGGATTATGAGAGTGAGAGACAGAGAGGTAGAGAGGATTACCGATTACCGGTTACCGGATGTTGCCTGTCGATACTGTTTTATTTGAGGTTAAAATGCGACGGACACGTGACTGTTTTCTTCAACTGTGTCGCCGTGGCTTTACCCTATTGGCGAACTGGGATTAATAATAGAAATAGAATCTTTTATTATAGTATAATTATTTTACGGTCCCATTTCATATAGTTTTCCAGATATATTTTGTAGAAAGTAGCTGACAACTTCATATACATTTATTAATCCCTCTGTTTTTAAAGAATGTTATTATAACACTTAACTAGGTGGGAAAATATTTTTTCAAACTTAATTTTTATAAGTTTTAATTTGATCAATTTTATTTATTTCTATATTTTTACCTAATATTAGCATTAATTTACCCATTTTATCATATTTTAGACATTTTCGACATAATTTGGTTTTTGTCATAACACAACCATTTCCATAATTTACCAATTTTTTGTTGGAAGAAATATTTTATGAAACTGAAAATATATATTATTTTTTATTGTCATATTTGTAGTTTTGAGAACTTTAGTTTCCGTATGTTTACATCTTGCCTCATTCCGTTTCCATTCTAAATTTTTATTAGGATATATCTTTTTATTCCAGATTTTCGTCTTACTGTTCTTACAAAATCTTGTCTCGAATTCTCGTTTGTTCACCGCTTATTTAAATGTACTTTTCAATTCGGAAATATAAATATTAAGTATATACTTGTATAATTTTGGTTAAACTATTTTAAGTTTAAAGTCAAACATTCAAATAATAGTAACATCATATCAAGAAAAAAAAAAGCAATTAAAGAAGATAAATTTGGTTATAATAACAGATTTTCTAGCAATAAAAGTTTTGCTAACGTCAATTACCAAAAAAAAATATCCAAAAGTTGATTCCATTTAATGATAGAAAGTTACCCATCAATTTGATGAAACCTGTATGAAAGAAAACAAAAAAAATGAGACTTTAAATTTAATTTCAAAATGTGTAAGAATTTTAAAAGGTGATTATGAACGAAGAAAGAAACATGTAAACGTAAGAAGAACAACCTACCTTTTTAAAATCTGCATATTGAGTTTGATGAAGAAACCTAATTAAAGGAAAAGAGTTCAAGGTTATGACTTACGAAGAAGAATCAGAGTCATGAGATTGAAAATCTGAATGAATCCATATTAATATCCATCGTCCTTTGAATATCTTCTTTGTAATGGTGATAGAACTCCACCGCTTGGTCCAAATCAGAATCCCATTTCCTTTATGCACATATAAATTAGTGTTTAATCAAAAATATTAGCGTTTAATCTTGGTTAATATCTATAAATTTAAATGATTAATAAACAAATACATCAGATCCATATATTAAGAAATAGATCGATTGATAAATACAAAAAAAAACTGAAACCTATGAGATTACCTTGTGGATCGTGGAGATGACAATCAAATATCAAAACCTGGCGATGATGATTTACTCTTCTTCTTGTTATCTCCAACGATTCTGCTTAAAAGTTAAAACATATAGATACATAAGCCATTAGATATACGTTTAATAAAATTTAAGCTACTAACAAAACCTTAATGTAGTAAAATTTAAGTCTCTAACAAAACGATTCTCTCGAGTCTCGCTTCTTTTTTTTTTTTATAGAAGTATAGACTTAGGGATGTTTAAAACCGTAAAAGTTTAAAATTGAGAATATTCAAAGTGTTAGGATGGTAATATATGTTAAGATTTTAATGGTAACAAATCATTAGTTTTTAGATAGTAATACAATATATGCCTAAATCTTTGTTAATTTGTTTTAAAGTTTTGAATCTAGATATTTATTTGCAATAATTCGGTTGAAAAAGTTAATTCAGTTTCTATATATAAGGAAAATTTGAGTATATCTTAATTAAAACTGAATTAATGGGAAATATAAAGTTTGGTAAACTGTTCTCTTAAAATCCGGAATAAATAGACATGAGGATCTGTCGAAGCAATTTTGAAGTGGATAGACATGAGGATCTACAACTCCATTTCTTGATTTTGGGATCAAAACACATCATCAGCAAGTTGTATTTTCAATTTATAGTTTTGTTTGATTCTAATTAGATTTTCTATTCTTTTTTTTTCTCTTGATAAAATTATATGTTAATGTTTAGTCTCATAATCATTTTACTTAAAATTTTCATGTCAATACATTTTCAGGGAAATTAAATGTGTGATTGGTTATTTAATAGAGTAAACAAGCAGAAAATAAAAAGCTGAAAATAGAAGAAAGAAAAAGTTAATAGTATGAGAGTAACTGGGCGTAAATATTTTCATTTGTATTAGATGGAGTAAACGTTTACTCTGTTTATTTAATTATTTTTTTTGAGCTGAATTTTGATTCCATATGTTTTCACCTGATTTGTGTAAAATAAGTTCATTTGGGATTGTAATTATTTTTCCACCTTATTTTTTTTACTTAAACTGTCTAACTTGTACAATCAATCAGACTCTAATATTTTTTTTCTTTTTGTAAAAAAACTACAGAAATGGCCATAAGAAATTCAACAACTATTGAAA
Source organism: Cardamine occulta (assembly GCA_028015245.1). Taxonomy (NCBI): domain Eukaryota; kingdom Viridiplantae; phylum Streptophyta; class Magnoliopsida; order Brassicales; family Brassicaceae; genus Cardamine; species Cardamine occulta. Next base: position 11,072,919 of record CM051372.1, on the reverse strand, counting down.
AAAATAAAAAAAATTCAACTATAAAAGGCGAAAAGCATGCATCTTGAAGCACATGTTAGCATTGCCAAGTGTCCTAAAAACAATACCAATACGGATTAACAATGGCACTATGAATCATCGGACACTACTTGATACCTCTAGTTATTCATATTCTCTTTGGTTTCATCAACTAGATGATCATATTGTCTAGTTAGATTTTACATTTAAGCTATTAAAGCTTCACTTTTCTTTGGTTCATGTGGGTTCTATTTTGGGTTTCATTGGCTTGTTCTCTAAAGTTGGTTTATAGTGAACACTTTTGCATCATTTAAATTAATGCAATGATTTTTTTATAAAGTTAAATAAAAAGCCTAGCAATTTCTTTACATCTTCAATGATTTTTGGTTTGTTTTGTTGAATTACCAATCATAAATTGCATGTCAATAACAGACATACAATGAGAGTGCACATCAATTTTAAGTTTTATTTTCTAAAATGTACATATAATAAATTTTATAAATACAAATATTATTAAATAATGATGCGATATTCTAACATAATAAAAACAAACTTCATAATCATCAGCATCAGAATCTTGATCCTCTTCGGAATCATCAGCATCAGAATCTTGTTCCTCGTCAGAATCTTGAACATGATCAAGATTCTCATCCATTACTGCTCGATAGTGAACAAGAGCGGGTTGTACTACGGCTTCATCACGAGTATCATGGTGCATATGACGATAAAACGTTTCTCCCGAAAAGTTTAAGGAAGCAATAGTGACACCAATTCCGTCACCCTGGCGACCAAAATAGTTTAGCATTTCACAAATTATTGAGTAGAAAAAAATAAAAATTCACAACAGAGACAGAGAAAAAATTACCAGTTTTCTGGAAATGCAATTTTTGCGTCTTACTTGATTGACATCAATCCACTCGTAGCCGTCGACAAAACATTGTTTGGCGAAGAAAAAGATCCCCGTGATAATGTGGTTTCCATCGGGAATATGATTGGAGATCTGTAACGGATCCTCCCTGTGACGATCGTAAATAGCAGCCACTTCGTCATACTCTAGGAATCTCGAAGGAACGAAAGAGTTGTCTGTTCATGATCATGCCTTGCTGTACGGAGAAGGTCGATAGTTGTGCTAAGCAGCAGCTCATGACAATTGTGCTACCAAAGATTGGTAGAAGACCCAAAAACATTTTTGTTTCTTCAACTTCTATTCTTGAGATGTTTTTGTTCAACATTGCTTTATCTAAATACCTGAAACATTAAGTTCACATAGAAAAAATATATTTACAATTACTAGTGCAGTAGAATTTACGAGGAAATAGTTCAACAATTTGGGAAATGAGACGCATTAAATTGTGAATATGCAACTAAAAATAAATTGTAAATGAATTGGAGTGTTCTAAGTCATTAATATACTAGATTAGATGATTTCCTTACATTCGATATTAGATTCTTAAGGTATTTAAACCCATTATTCTTGAACCAAATTAAATGAGTGTTTAAATTCTGATTTCAAAACCGACTATAAATTAAATTTCATTGTAATGGTTCATGCATGTCACTTATAATATATTAGATTATATGTCTCATTCGATGTGATTTTCAATACTTACCTTAACTTGTTGGGACGAATGTTGTTGTCGGTAGGAATAAGACTTTGCATCATCTCCTCATCCAAATCAAACTTATTTTGGTTTCTTGTCGCAGAAATAATTACAATGGCAATCTTTGTCAATGGACTTCCATTAGGACGCTTGAATTGATAAAATGGTAGCCATGCCGTAAAAGTACATAGCGCAGTAGCTAGAATCCCGACCGAGATATTAAAGCTCCAGTTCCACCCTTTGGTCTCCTCGATCCACAACACAACTGTTACGGCCAGAAAGCATCCCAAACACAGAGAAGTATAACCAATTAAAGAATCTTGAGATCAGTCTCGGATTTCTGTCAAGTTGATCTGCTCCGTGGGTAGGCAAATTTAATAGAATGCCCTTTATCAAAAAAAAAAAAGCTTATAAAAAATCTCTCACAACTAGTGTTATAAAACACTTTTATAAGATACTATAGATAGGAGTTGAAATGGACCAACATTGAAAGCTATATTCTATTTATGCATTTGTATAACTAAACGCTTCTTTTGAATAATATTTTACATTTTATAAAAGAAAAAAACATGGAACTATCCCAAATCACCATCGATAATTCGATATAGTGGTGCCGAATTTATCCTTCCACCATTGAAATAAAGCATATATTAATGGAATATTGTATGGAAAAGTATTAAATAAAAAGTTTGTAATTGAAAAATAACAATTCCAAAATTTGTACCGATAATTGCTGAAGTTTTTGTTTTTCTTTTTTAACAAATCAAAGTTGTCTAGTTCGGATGATTTAATTAGTTTAGGTATTAAGGTAAATATTAATCATCCATAAGGATAACTTAGTAATATAACTTAAGAAAAAATTAGTTTTCAAGGTTAAGAAGGTCATGTAGGCTCCGACTGATAACATATAGAGTTGCATGAAGTGTTGTAATTTGATATAACTTCTAGTGAAAAATAAGTGGTAAAAATTGTAGATTTATACCGTAAGTTTGTAGTAGCAATATTAGTTACATTTTGTCAAAAATAACTGATTAGTAATGATATTTAGTTGTAGTGTGTATTATTAAAAATAAATTTAATTTAAATTCATATTCATCAAATATATTAAAAATTAAGTATTAAAATAAAATAAAATAAATTATTAGATCAAGAGTGAATTTAATAAATAGAAAAGGAAAATCGAACCATAAATTTTGAAGAGTTTTTGTATTTTGACAATGAGTATTAAAAAAAGCACTAGAAATAAATATGTGTATATTACATTTTTAAAATAATTAAAAATAACAAATAAATCAACAAAATAGGAACATTTTTGTTTGATTTGTATGAATCATTCAACTAAGACATTTAGAATAATTTGTGTCTTGTTGGAAATGTTAGAAACAAAAAAAAAGAAGGAAGAAACGTGTGGATAATTAAAAAAATATATTAAATTATGAAATCAACTTCTACCATCTAAGATTTTCTTTAATGTTGAGTTATCTTTTGAGTTAGCAATTTTATAAATGGCATTCATACCTCAAAATGGTAAATCAACCATAATAAATTCATAACTGAAATTTAACTTCAAAGTTTTTAAAAACTTCATGATACCATTTTTGAGTTGTGCCCATAACTCAACATAAATCAGTGGTAACTCATGCCACCAATCAGACTCGTAGTTTTCAAAAGTCAATCATATTCTAGGGTAATTTTACAAAATATCGCTAAAAGTTTAGTCTCGGTTTACTAATTCGTTTCTGCAATTTATATGCCGTGTTAGTAAATATGAGATTGAACCACAAAATGAGTTTGGTTGTTTTTCGAAAACTAAGCACATAATTTAAACTAAGTAAACAACTAGCAAGCAAATCAATAATGGCAATTAACGATTTATCAAAGCAGCAAATTGTGTAATTTTTCTAACAGCAGTGATCGTTAATAAAATGCGGACCATTGTGCCATTTTTCTAACAGGTGTCTGTTCTAATCACAAGATGTTACTTTTACACTTTCTTTATCAAGGTAGAATTACAAATTATGAAACTTAAATGGGTAATTACTATTTCCTCCCATTAATTATTACATGACATCAACCAACTTGTGAACCACCACACACAAAAAAAAAAAAAAAAAAAACATTACACCAATTACTTGGTTTAGACTTCCACTAAATGCATAGCATCTTCACTAAATTAAGGAGTTCTCTATAGACAAGCAACATACTTTATCCTTTTGCTTAATATCTTTTTGCCCAGAAAATATAATTAAAAAGATTAAGAGTATTAAGAACACATAATACTACATAAAAGAGTTCGAGCCTGGACTCATTAAGATCTTCCTTGCGGAGCCAACCTGTGACGGCATTAATGACATCCACAAGAACCGAGCTGAGGAAGAAACCCAATGCGGTGGAGCACCAGCCCAACGCGGTGCCTATGCTCCTCATACTCGCCGGAGCTTCTCTATAGAAGAACTCCAACATTCCTCCAAGAGTCAACATATCCGAGAGACTCAACAAAACATATTGAATCTCTAACCAAAACACAGAGATTTTGATGTTGTTGTGAACCGCTTCATGTTTTCTCTTGACCTCCACAATGGCTGCAACCGCCATTGAAACAGAGGAGAAAGCTAAGCCGGATCCTATGCGTTTCAAATTGAAGCTCGATGATCTATCATTGTTGCTTGATAAGATCCGTTTGCCGAAGAGTTCGTATAAAGCTAAGGAAGAGATCATGCAGAAGAGAGGAATGGCGTTGAGGGACGCGACAGGGATCTCGAAGGAAGGCGTGAGTTTTTTGTTCATCGTCATGCCTTGTTGTACGGAGAAGGTTGCAAGTTGTGCTACACAACAGTTCATTATAATTGTGCTCGCAAAGATTGGTTGGAGAGCTAGAAACGTTCTTGTTTCTTCAATCTGTGTTGATGAGATCTTGTTGTTAAGCTTCGCTTTATTCAAGAACCTGGAAATTATAGTTACATGATAGTTAAATACTAAGATCCCAAAGAAAAAAATAAAAAAAGAGGCTCTAAATTTCACTTAATTAACCATTAGTATATGTGTTATAGACTTATAGTTAAAAGACCATATGAAAAAATTATAAAAAGGAAAAGTACTGAAATCCACACAAAAAAAAAGTTATTGAAGGTTTTATTTGGAACTTCTGAAGACCGATCTTGATTTTTGTGAAGATTGAGTTTTTAGTATTAAGAGAGTGATAAAGCTGGTTTATGTTAGTTGATTGCAAATAAAAAAATTTTGTGTTTAGAATAATTACTTGAACTTGTTGTAATGAATGCTTTTGTCGGTAGAGTTATGACTCGGTGTAATCTCTGCATCCGTTACAAACCTATTTCGGTTTCTTGCGGCAGAAACCAACACATTCGCCATTCTGATCAAAGGACTTCCTGTTGGACGCTTGAACCGATACATCGGGAATCCCACAGCGAAAATGAAGAGCGCAGAGGCCAAAACCGCAGTAGTAATATAGAAGCTGGAGCTCCATCCTTTGTTCTCCTCGGTCCAAACCATAAAGGTCACGGCCAAGAAACCTCCAAAGCAAACAGAAAAGAAATACCAATTGAAGAATCCTGAGATCAACCTCTGGTTTCTACTACCGATTTGGTCGCCTCCGTGAGCAGGCAAGGACCCCTTGACACCTCCAACACCAGTAGCTACCGCGTAGAGTCCAGTGAAAAGAACTGTTGCTTGAAGAGTCGAAGGTGTTTTATCTCCATGAGGTTGTAACTTAGGGTAATGAGCTTGAAGTGTCAACAAGATCAAACCCTATAAAACAATTTTAAGTTATATAAAATTTTTTTTGACAGTTTAAAATGATTTAGTGGAGTTTTTTAGTTACCAAGAGTTCAATGGAACAAAAGAGGATGAAAGCCGCGGATCGAGTAAGAAAAGAGTCGGCAACAAAACCACCAAAGATAGTGAGCAAAAAAGATGTTCCTATGAAATTGGTCACCATGTTTGCTGCTATGGCTGATGGGTAATGCATTGATTTCATAAAGTACATCATGAAGTTGGTTGAATATGATAAGAACACCATATTCTCCATCATCTCTACAACTATACATTAGACCACCACACCAAAACCCATTAATACAAAATGAATATTAGATTTATTAGAGATTGCTACTTTTGGGTTTTAGAAATTTACCACAAGCAATGGAAGCAGCTTTAATCCCACCATGTTTGCCAGAAATGGCCTCTTTACCTCTCCAATCTTCAAACTTCTCTTCCATTTCATTCTGCATCTCTTTGTTCCCTTTAGATTCACTTTGAATGAATAATTGTGTGTTATATGTGGTTTACACGTTTATTTTACCTTGAAGTTACCGATGGTGGAGTTGCTTCTTGGATTTAGTTAATAACTTTATATAGACTCGGGAAGAAATTGCGTGAAACATGTGAATTAAGAGCAGAAACGGAAAACAATTACTACTTATTGACCTCATATACAACTGTCCACTAGCTATCAAGTTTAGTTTGTTTTAGTTTGGACGGTTGCAAATTAATAATTACACTACCTTTACATTACTGAAGTTTTTTTTTTTTATGACAAAAATGTTAATTACTAAAGGATTTTGTTAATTAATTAGATATATTCTCAAATACACAAGGATTTTTTGTTATATTTCTTTTTTTTTTTTTTTGTTAAAGGGCTTGGGATTTTGTTATATTTCTCAAAACAACTTTGACCCAATAAATTTTGAAATTGAATAAGAACGTATGTCCACACCATATTTTCTCGTAATGGTATTTGGTAATTATTTTACTAATTTTCAGAAAAATTCAAACTTTAATAATTTACTCAAAAAAAACTAACTCAAAAATAAGATTGTACATTGTTTTCGTACCTTTTCATTTTATATTGTTTTATTTTACTTTGTTTTATAACAATGAAATTTCACATTTAGGCCATAGAGATAAAATTTTGATAATACATGTTTTGGTCGTAAATTATCCCATTCAAATGGGGATTCGAACGAGACCAGGTTCGACTTCTCTTAGGACCAAACCATCTCCACTATCGTACAACATATTTGGTTCATTTAATTTTATATTTTGTTTCAATAAAAAAACACTAATTTAAAACGTTTCAAAAAATCAAACCGAAAGACGATTTATTTGTACTGTATTTGTGCATTTTCTTACTAATTGAATGATTTTTGTTTATAGTTGAATAATTGTATACATATTTTGTTATTGGAAGACCTCGTGGCAATGAAATACAAGAATACAACTTTATTTTTGTTATTTTATATTCTAGTGAAGAATTTTCGAAAGCTTGAGAAGAAGAAAACTCTTAGCTTAACTTTTTAAAGTGATATTGGATATCAATCGTGTCAAAGGTTCATGCATCTACAAATATTCAGAACTGAAATATGCAAATAAGAAGAAATTTCGAGTTTTTTTAGACTTGCAAGGAAAGTGAACATAGAGACACAAATTTCGACTACATACTAAATTTACATTTAACAGCAGGTTAGCCTTATCCAAAAGCTTCTCCTCGAATTAGAAAAATGAAAAAGAACAAATAGAATCAAACGAAATACCAAACAATTATTATCACTTTCCAAATGGTTATTATACGTATTTAACCTCTTAACCTATTCTCCATTTATTTCACTTTTAGCTTTCATATTAGCATTATTATTATCACCGATCTATTTGTCACGTTCAGCAATAATGTTTTTATCTCGATGATCTTTATATTTTCTGTTGAATACACCGAGTAAAGTCGTCATTTTCCAACTTCCAACAAAACCAATGTACTTTATTAAACATTTTAAGCCGAGCAAAGTCGTCAATAAAGATTTATCTTCGACTAGCAAAGTAAATGATTATGGCCAATCTTTACTGATTATCTACAATTTCACGTTGTAAACAATGAGAACAGAAGTATTAATTTCTATTCTGGCCAAGTTGTCATTTTCGAACTGCCAAAATAACTAATGTTATGACCAAAACATATTACTAACTAGCAAAGTAAACGATTTTAGGCATGTTTGAGATCATATGTTCTCTCTAGCGACTAGCCTGATCATTAAATAAGACGGAACAGATAAAATCTACTCGTTAAGTTCTGACGCCACAAAGAGGATATGAAACGAAAATTATATGAAGCAATATAACATAAAAATCTACAAACTGTTTTATGATGATATTAACACAAACAATTGTCAGAACTCCGAAACAACATGACTAAGAAATGTTAAAGAGATTTAAGTAACTATGAGAAGAGAAAACTTAAAATTGAAAGAGAAGAGATGCCCACAAGTTGCAGTGATGGCAAACAAAAACAAGTATGAGATATTAAGATACACTGATGGACTCAGTAATAATCTTGTCCAAAGAAGATAACAAAATGAGAAAAGAAACAAGTAAATATGCAAGAAATAGATTATAGGTCGACTAATTAAGTTGCACTAAACTTGGAACATAAGAGCACACACGAGGGTAACAATTACTGTTTTCACATTCTCCGAGATCCACTTCTTTTTTCAAGGATCCATCCACTCCAAAGATGTAAGCTCTGTTGTTGGGAGTGAGGCAATTTATATCTTTGTCTTTATCAAGAACCACTGCGACTTTCTTCTCCTCGTCAATGAAGAAATTTGCTCTTGTAAACTGAAACATCCGGCCAATGAGTTGTTGAATGTTTGCTGCTAAAAACACCTTGCTGTTCCACGACACTGCGTTGGGCTCAATCTTAGTGGTAACCCATATCTCCATCTGTAATGAATTCCAGGGCTGATATAAAACTGCAAGCTGCTCTTCTCTAACAACAGATAGACTCAATGTACCTCGAAACTCATAAAGTTCAAAGGGCACAGGCAAACGCGGCCCAAATGTCTCACTTGTGAAATCAAAACAGACTAAGAAACTATCGTCTGTTCCTCTTGTTTCTGAATACTTCTCTGAGACAAACCAGTATGTATTTCCCTTGATAGACACGCCAAGGTTACGACATGATACTCTCCAATCATGAGGAGAAACATCGAGAACCCTCCATGAATCAGAGTTAAGGTCGTAGATTTTGAACTCAACAATCGCGAGACGCATAAGATCAATAAACATCAAGATTTTGTAGGATTTGCTGCTCTTGTTGTATCCAAGAGCATAAGAACAACTATACTGGAAATTATGTGTGGACTCGAGCCGCCGGATTAGCCCCCAATACGGGTTCCAAACAGTGAGTGTAGTGTTAGATTTGGTGATGCATAACAATAAACCATCACAGTGAATGACTTTAGATATATCATCGTCTAGGGTAATAAGGTTACCTTGAGGTTTTATACATGATTCAACGTCGTTGTTATGAAGATTGATGCTCATCAAATAAACCCTATAATCCATCATCACCACCACCATAAGAGCATCCTCATTAGTCATACTCTAATGAGTGTCTTTAGAATTAATTAATATTAAATTTAATAATATTTTAATTTAAGACCTCTACTAAGCATGTATTAGTTATTCATCTTCCATTAGTGATTCTTTTAAGAGCGTCTTAAGAATTGAAAAATAATTATTGATTGATAATGTGTAATTTTTTTAGTTTAAATTTATAATATAACAAATATTGGATTAAACTTATGAAAAATATTAAAAATAAAACTAAAATTAATTATAGAATAATTATAGAATATTTAATATATATATATAGAGATATTACATTATAAATTCTTTTAAACATATATTACAATATGTAAAAAACAAATTCAAAATTAAAATTGGAAACATGCAAGTCCATTTCTCTTCTCCTCATCAAGTGCATTATCAGCTTCTTCTCTCTTGAGCTCAACTTGTCCAAAAGCATCTCTTAGTTCACCAACTTCGAACCTAAGCTTATCGTCAGTCTTGGTTCGATCATCATAATCCTTTTGTAGCACAACAACCGCATGAGTTAGCTCATCAGTCTTTTGATTCAACTCAAAAAGCTTTGTCTGAAGCATAATCTTCTCCTAAGACAACCCTTCAATCAACTTCTCTTTATCAAATGACTGAACATTGACCATCTCCATCTACTTCACAACTGAATTCTTCTCCTCCATTAACCTCTCAAGCTCAGATTCCTTAATAGCCTTCTCTTTCCCTAACACATCAATTCGCTCCATCATTGCTTTCACATTCTCCACAGACTCCTCAAGATCCTTCTCCAACCCGTTAACCAAATCCTGCAAAATCATCTCTTCCTTTGTCAAACCCTGCACAGTCTCATTCAACTCATCCAACGTTTTCTCCAACTGATTAAATCCTGCAAGATTTTTTCTAGTTAAGAGTTTGTTTTCTTTGTCTAACCTGACAAGCGAGAAGTTGTTTCTGATACTGTAGTTTAGCTAAACGTTCTTTGAGTTCGGTTACATGTGCTCTTATGCTTAACACTCAAAAGCTCTTTAATCTCTTGATTCAATCTATCAATCTCCTTCTTCTTCTCTTCAATCATCTTCTCCAGATCAATCTTCTCCTTCTTTACACCTTCAATAAATTTTTCTCTCAATCTCTTCTCCTTCACCAATCCATCGTTCTCAGATTTCAATTCCACAATCAAAATCTCCAAATTCGATTCTTTCTCCTCCAACAGAATCACAAACTCCTTCAATCGATTCAATTCCTCACACTGCAAATCAAACCCATTCTTGATTGCGTCTCTCTCATCACAAACCTTCCTCAACTATCCCTTCTCAATCTCCTTTCACTTCCCCTTTCAAAACCCTAATCTCGCTCTGTTTATTACTCTTCTCCTTCATCAACCTATCTACTTCAACACTAATCTCTCTAAAACGGTTCTTAACAATATCAACAACAATAAATTCCATCTTCAATCCGAAATTCTCACCACTCATCTGACCCAAGTAAATCTTCAATCCGAAATTCAATCTTCAATCCAAAACAACAATACCCAAGTAAATCTTCAAATCCGAGTTTATCAATAGATTCCAAAAAAAAATCACCTCATTTCAGCTATCAAAACTCGAAGAATCGAAGAAGAAGATTCAAAGAGAAGAACAACTACGCATGAATTCAATGGATGGAGATCAGAGATGCACAAAGATTTTGACGAGAGCAAGATAGAGAGCTTGTTCGTGTTCAGAGAGAGAGAGAGAGTTAATTACGGAAATGAAGCCAAAAAAAAACAATCATCCAATCAAAATGTGCCACGTCGCGTGTCTTAAGATCCGTGTCACTGACAGACACGGATTTACACTGTTTTGTCTTTTATTTTATTTTTTTAATCTAAAGACACCCTATTAAATATGCGATGGAGGTGTTCTAAACTCTCTTTGCTTCTCTGCTACTTTTGCTTGACCAGCAAGGTGCTTCTTTGCAAAGCTGAGACCTTTGGATAAAGTGTTCCACTTTTTGGAAGTAGATCGGACTCTTCTCAGAGATGTCAACGGAAGTTTACAAAGCACCTCCTCCGCCAAATCTCTTGGAAGATTGGACATGTTCGTCATGCTACGAGGATCCGAGATGTAACGCAAACTAGTTAGTTTTGTCGGAAACTTGTTACTTTTTCCTCTTGTCTGTGATTACAGATTTCTTCCACCTCTCGACTTATATAACAATTGAAGAGGCACAAACCCTTAAGGAAAAGGATTCGATTATAACTTATATATGCTCCTTATTCTTTTTTTTTTTGTCGTCAGTATGCTCCTTATTCTTGAACTGAAACGGCGTTGTTTCAATCGTCTGAGAACAAAAAAAAAATTTGTTCTTCGTTACAGGCTTACAGCAAGTCAGCAACTACCATTCCGGTCAAAACGTAGTGTTTCTTTCACTAAAAAGTACAAGTAACAAGACCTTCTCTGTCTTTTAGAAACTTCTGAAACCATGAATAGGTTCAAAGATTCCAAACAGGTTCAAAAGTTTAAAAACCAGACCGAACACCGGCATTATCATTGGATGGCTGGTCAGACGGTTTAATCGGTCGAATTGAGTTTTTGAATATTTATATTTAATTATATTATATATTTTTCTAATATTGAACTTAAAGAAACATGAAATATAATTGGGAAAATTTATTATTGTATTTTTCAACAAAATAAAAACAAAAAAATATATTGATCATTAAAACTAATTAAAAATAAATATTAAGAAATTAAACATGATTTTTTTTTCTAAAATTTAATTTAAAATAATAACTCTCAAAATAAAAAAACACAACAAAATTGTATATATCAAAATTTTTTAATCAGTTTAAATAAGAATGAAACTATTTTCTCAATTAGAATTAAAAAATATAATTAAAATTGAAAAGTAAACAAATGACTTTAAATTATAGTTTAAATTTTAACTCAAAACTCCTAATTAATTAGAATCTAGTTTTGGAATTGAATCGGTCACCGGTTTTATTCAAATCCGAGTTTTACTTCAAACCGGACTCGATTAGGTGACCGATTTCCAACTGAACTAGTCTGACCGGCCAGTCCAGTCCGGGTTTTAAAATATTGGTTCAAAGTAACATACCTTCTTTTTTCTTCTTCTGATCCTCTGTTATGAGTTTTTCTAATTGAATCTCTGTTTTTGTAGTCAATTTTGTACAATTTGATTTTTTTTGCTTATCTTTTGCTAATCAATTGATGTTTGGGGTCTTTTAGATTTTTTTATGCTTATGTTGTAAATATTTTTTTGTTAGACAGTAGTGTATAACCTCAACAGTTTTTGTTGGTGATTATCTTGTTTGTAGTGTCTCTAAAAGTTAAAAAGAAATTGGTTTTTCTTGTTTCTTAAAATTATTTGTGTTTTGTTCAGTTCAAAGCAATACTTTTAAAATTGGACCGGACATCGACTCGATAGTGCCACTAGATGGCTGGTCGGACCAATCTAACCGGTTAGACCGGGTTTTAAATTTTTACAATATATATATATATATATATATATATATATATATATATATATATATATTAGTCTCATCTATAAGATGTTAACCTTTTATGAGTGTATGAAGAAGGGACTTAACATAGTTATTTTGTTGCATGTAAGACTTCCGTTTAGAAAGCATGAACACTTCCACTTCTTCAAGTTATGGGCAGAAGCGGTATACACCTCGTCTTATCTACAAAACCGTCTACCATCAAGGGCAATAGAAGATGATGTGACGCCTATAGAGAACTGGTGTGGACACAAGCCAAACATGTCACACTTGAAGATTTTTGGGAGCATATGCTATGTGCATATTGCGGATCAAAAGAGGAGAAAGTTAGACGTTAAGGCAAAACGTGGAATCCTCATTGGTTATAGCAATCAATCTAAAGGCTATAGAATTCTCATCTTGGAGAATGAGAAGATTGAAGTATCAAGAGATGTTGAGTTTGAAGAAAACAAGAAATGGGATTGGGATAGATAAGAAGAAGTCAAGAAGATTATCGTCTTATCCATGAACGATTCACAAGAGTCAAACGATAAACGTGGGAATATCTCCAGCCCCGTTCCTTTTGATTATGGTGACCATGATGGCCAAGAAGAAGGAGAAACTTCTGAATCACCAAAGAAATTCAGATCCATGGATGAAATTTTGGAGATAGCACCGAGAGTGTAGCTTGAAGAAGCCTATCAAATTATAGAAGAATGTCTTCTCGCATATGATGAACCGCAAACTTACAATGAGGCTTGCGGAAATAAAGAATGGAGAAAGGCCATGAACGAAGAAATAGAGATGATTGAGAAAAACAAGACTTGAAAAGTTGTAGAAAAGCCGGACAAGAAAAATGTGATAAGCGTGAAGTGGATCTATAAGATCAAGACAGATGCAAGCGGCAATCCGATCAAACACAAGGCAAGGCTAGTTGCAAGAGGTTTTTCTCAAGAATATGGAGTCGATTATCTTAAGACATTTGCTCCGGTCTCAAGGCATGATACAATACGAGCCATACTTGCTTATGCGGCTCAAATGAAGTGGAGATTGTATCAAATGGATGTAAAGTTGGCATTTCTCAATGGCGATCTGAAAGACGAAGTTTATGTCACACAACCACCTGGGTTTGTGATTGAAAGCAAAGAAGAAAAAGTCTTAAGGCTACACAAAGCCTTATATGGATTAAAGCAAGCGCCTAGAGCATGGTATGGAAAGATAGATTCATATTTCATCAACAACGGTTTTGAAAGGAGTATGAATGATGCAGCTTTATACATAATGAAGCAAGGGGGAGATGTGTTGATAGTCAGTTTATATGTTGATGATATCATCATCATAGGAAGCAATATTCATCTCATCAGCACATTCAAAGAAAATATGAAGAAGGAATTCGAGATGACGGATCTCAGGTTGTTGAACTACTTCCTTGGAATGGAAGTAATCCAAGACGATGGCGGCATATTTCTTTCACAAGAAAAATATGCAAACAAACTTATTGATAAGTTTGGGATGAAAGAAAGCAAGAGTGTAAGCACTCCACTTACACCAAAAAGAAAAGAAGTTGAAGATGACAAAGAGTATGGAGATTCGACTAAGTATCGGAGTATTGTTGGAGGACTCAAATACTTGTGTGCACCAAGACCTGATATAATGTACGCAAGATCCTACCTCTCAAGATACATGTCATCACCACGCATGAAACATTATCAAGAAACCAAAAGGGTCTTAAGGTACGTCAAAGGAACGTCAAGCTATGGAGTACATTTTGCAAGCGTGGAAACACCAAGATTGATAGGCTACTCGGACAGTGATTGGGGTGGTTTTATCGAAGACAAGAAAAGCACGTTAGGTTATATCTTTAATCTTGGATCAGGTGTGTTTTGTTGGCAGTCAAACAAGCAACAAACAGTGGCTCAATCAACAGCGGAGGCAGAGTACATCGCCATATGTGCAGCCACAAATCAAGCCATATGGCTACAAAGACTTTTTGAAGAACTTGGACTGAAGATTGAAGAAGGCATTCCTATCTTATGTGACAACAAGTCGGCAATAGCAATAGGGAAGAATCCGGTGCAGCATAGAAGAACGAAACACATAGAAATCAAGTACCATTTTGTTCATGAAGCCGAGCACAAAGGACTCGTTCAATTGGAATATTGCAAAGGAGAAGATCAACTCGCGGATATTTTCACTAAGGCGTTAAATGTGTCAAGGTTTGAAGATCTCAGAAGGAAGCTTGGAGTGAAGCCGAGATATGATTAAGGGGGAGTGTCAAAATATAATCATATCTCAAAGTCGGTTCACATAATTCGATTACTTACCCAAAAGGCACAAATGTGTCTTTCAAATAGACATGACTTTTACACAATTGCGTTGTTTCATTTGTATAAGTAAGAGTCGAAATCCATCATTGTAACACAGTTCAGACACAATTTCAATCGTAATAAAGTATTATTCAGTTCACAAAGGTTTCTGTTTTTTTTCATAAGAAACATAGTCTGTTTCGACAGGAAATAGAGTGTTCCCAAACAACAAAGTTTGATCCTTGTGAAATTCTTCACAATCGATTCTGACTCTAAAAGTTCTACACTTTTTGCAAGTAGATCGGACGCTTCTCAGAGATGTCAATGGAATTCGACAGAGCACCTCCTCCGCCAAATCTCTTGGAAGATTGGACATCTTCGTCATTCTACGAGGATCCGAGATGTAACGCAAACTAGTTAGTTATGACAAGAGGAAAAAAAGTAAATTACGACTTATATAACAATTGAAGACGCACAAAACCCTTAAGGAAAAGGATTCAATTACGACTTTTATATGCACTCCTTTACAGGGGCGGAGGTAGTAAGGTGGAAGTGGGGTCAGCTAATCCCAACTAATTAAAAAATTATATATTAAGTCTTTAAAGTAAAAAATTTTGACCCCACATAAAAATTAAGTTTGATCTCATCAACAAGTTAATCTATAAATATAAACTAAAAGAATGTCACTTTGATCCCAGTTTGTTTAGTTGAGTTGAGGTTTAGATTGTAACCCAAGTTCAAGTTTAAATTGTAACCTAGTATGCATATTATGAATTATTGATGACTTGTTTAATATAAAATTATTTATATTTTAAAAACACAAAATTAAAAATTAAAAAAGTTAAACTCTTTGAGATTTATATGCTATTGCAACAGTCGAGAGATGTTTTTCCGAGCCGAATCATATCGGTGATCAATTTTTAAGTGGTTGTCTACTTTATTTTATCAAAAAAATCAGTTTAGGATAAAACAAATAAAGCCGTAATAAAAAAAAAGTCAAGCTATGATGAACGTATAATACAATTATAAGTTTTTTAAGCAATTTATAGACTATTTTTAGTATGTTTTTTTTTACCCCAATAAAATAAAATTTTGGCTCTGCCATTGCTCCCTTAGGTCTTGAACTGAAGTCGGCTGAGAAGACAATTTTGAACGGAGCAAACAAAATTGGTTCTTCGTTTTCTATTAGAAAAATAAAAAAAAAATGTTATTACACTTTTAAAATAAACATTATCAGATAACTTATTGTTAGTCGTTATGCTGTTGTTAATTCGCATCGAAATCTAGTTGTCGTAACTTCGTCAAAAATTATTACGACGAATTTTCATATAATGTAAATTCCACGTTAATTTCTCGTATATTCTCTAATAATTCCACCATTGATAAAGTTTATGAAAATGCTTCTTAAAAAGGGACCAAGAAAAAAAGAAGAATAAATTACTAATCCTTTCAAGATTTTGAGAAAAATGCAATGTTTTTAAACTTGAACCAGATTACCTTCCGGACGATCGGGTTACTGGGTCGTTCCGGATTGCTAACGGTTAAAGTATTTGTGATTTTTTAAATTTTGATAAAGTTTTCACCATGACGCTTCAAAAAAATAAACGGAATAGTGATGAAAATAATCAATATTAGCTGATGTGATGCGTTATTAATTTATTTTAGCATTAGTAATTTACATCTTACTATTTTTATTTTATTTAATTTAAATTTAGAATATTCAGTCACTTAATAATTGTTGAAATCATATAATTAAAAAAAAGAATTATATATTTATTTTTTAATATACAATAAACTATAAAAATTTACTAATATATTGACTCGTAATTGACCTAGATTGATCCGTGGTCGACCCGCTAACCCGATAATCCGAAAAATAATCCGGTATGCTATCCAGATCGAATTTAAAACATTAACAAAAACCTTAATTCTTAATTTACTCAGTTTAGAAAATGAAAAAGAACAAATAGAATCAAAATACCAAAAAATTGTTATCATTTTCCAAATGGTGATTAGTGTTCAAACTAGGCCTGGGCAAAATATCCGATATCCGAAAACCAATCCGAATCCGATCCGAAAAATCCGGATCCGAATCCGAACCGAATGGATTCAAAATCCGAATGGATTCAAAATTTCCCTACCCGAATAATCCGAACCCGAACCGAACCGAATCCGAATCCGATCGATATCCGAAATAAATCCGAAATAATCCGATATTAACTATACAATATATATATATTTATATAGTTTATATATATATTTTACAGTTATATACACTCATATAGTCATATTTCCTTATCGAGATCTCAATTTTCCTTTTCTTTTTTGATTATACATCCTATTTTCGATTCATATTCGGGTTTTTTGGATTTTTCGGATCTTAGATACAAATCCAAAATAACCGAATATATGTTGGGTTTTATAAAAAAAAAATGAAATCCGAATCCGAATCCGATTAAATCCGATCCGAATCCGATTAAATCCGATCCGATCCGAAACCCTATTATAATCCGAACGGATTCTAAATTTCCCTATCCGAAAAATCCGAAATCCGAAAAATCCGATCCGATCTGATCCGAAAATCCGAATGCCCAGGCCTAGTTCAAACCCTTGACCCATTCTCCACTTTTTTCACCATTAGCTTTCGTATCAACATTATTACTATTATTACCGCTCTGTTTGTCACGTTCTTCTCTTGCAGCAAAAATTTCATGGACGATACTCTCCACATCCAATTTTGTATTTTCGTCTTTGCCATTAACATCCTCATCGTCCGGCGGCGGAATATACGGCGGCCTAGAAACTAATAGCACATTATCCCAATCTACCCCTCTAAAGAAATCGTGACCCTTGATTTCCTCAACATTAATCCTACGGCTAGGATCTTTCTCCAACAATCTTCTAATCAGATCTCGCAACGACGTCGCTTCACCCACTAGATTCGGTGGTTTAGATAATATCCGAAAAAATGTCTCTTTCCGGTTCGATCCTCTAAACGGTGTCGTTCCATACAACATCTCATATAGAACCACCCCTAACGACCACCAATCTACGGCAAAATCGTGACCACCTCCGGTGATAATCTCCGGGGCTACGTATTCTTCTGTTCCAACGAAAGAATTCGATTTTCCTCCTGAAGAATCCAATGTCGAAGTCGTAGTTGATGAGTGCATCGAAGTCGATTCTTCTGGCGAGATTCCGGAGTTACAGAAACTACCAAAACGGAAGAGACGTTTCTTTCTCACCGTCTCCGATGATGCTTTAGAGAATGACGGCGACGGTTGCGGCGTTCTTGGAGCGAGATTCGTGGAGAGATCGAAATCTATTAACATTAAATGTCCATTTTCTTGGATCATCACATTTTCCGGCTTTAAATCTCTATATACGATTCCTTCGTTATGCAAATATTCAAATGCTATTACAAGCTCCGCTGCATAAAATCTGAAACCAACACAAATAAACGAAAAAAATAAAATCAACAACGGAATTAAAAAAAAAAAAGAAATCAATTGCATTCTTGAAAGATCTCAAGTCGAAACTCAGACTAATCAAGAAACCATTATAAACTTGTCATTTAAAACTTTTAGAGTAATCAAATTTACCTGATAATCTCGTCGGAAAACATATTCTCCGTCTGCATCTTCCTCAAAGAATTAAGATTCCGTCCAGGACAATAATCAATCGCGTAACCGATTACTTTATCCGTAGCCAATACGCCGCGAAGAGACGGAAAAAGAGGTTGATCAAATCTGCTTAATACTTCTTGCTCGAAACTCACGCGCTTATACTCATCTTCAGCTCTCTTCTTCTTCTCAATGGCTTCTCTAAGTATAACTTTTAAAGCAAGCAATGTATCGTCGTCGTCTTTCACCAAGAACACAACTCCTTTAGCACCACGACCTAACAATGACAAAACCTCGAGTTGATTGAAGTCTAGAGCTCGGATCTGTTTCTCATCTCCCTCTCGTCGCATAATGTCAACGTTAGTTAACTCCGTTAGCAATGAGAACGTTGTTTTTGTTTGTCTTTTCGTTCTCTGTAGTAGGTGACTTCTTTATATTATGAGAAAAATTTAACGAAGGTCTATTCGTTTTTTAATTTTCTTTGCCTTGCTGGGGAAGATTTCAAAAAAGGCAAAAAAGGCAAAAAAGCAAAAGGTCAAAAAAAAAAAACGAAAATCGCCTGAGATTCGTTTCCGTGTGTTTGACTAATTTAGCTTCTTGTTAGTTCTGAAACTAATCAAAAACTGAACAAATGCTCTGGTCGTGTCGGTGACGTGGACAAACACGTGCTGTTTTAAAGGATGTGACGTCAGGGATGACGTTTACGTGGTAGACGAAAGTATCTAGAAGGCGTGGGGAAAGGGAAGTTCGATGCCTTGAAAGACGCGGCGGCCTCCGAGTGTAGAAGCTTTGACCGGTCAGCGAAGGGACTTTTACATATGAGCTTAATGGACTTCTTCAACATTGATAATTTTATTATCTCGTATCTAAAGACTAAAGCCCATTGTCACAAACCACAAACGAGATATTAAACACTGTTTTTTACTTATAGTCTCCGAAAAATTGTATACTTAATATCAAAGTTGGTGTGATTTAACAAAAGTTAGTTGATTTTTAAAAAATATTAAGAAAAACTATCTAATGTCATTGAAGTGTCACTATTGGTATGTGACACTTCAATGATATTAGATAGGCTTTTTATATTTTTAAAAATCAATTAATTTTTATTTTTTTATATTCTCTCCATTTCAAAATATAAAATGTTTTAAAGTTTTTGTTTTTATGTTTCAAAATATAAGATGCTCTTGTATTTCTATGTAAATTTTTAAGTTAATTTATTAACTCTTGTGTGACTAATAATATTTTGCAATCTTTTTCATAATTAGATGAATTGTATTTATTTTATATATAAATGATTATTTTTAAAATAAAAATAACTTCTTAATCTCCGCAATTTTAATTAGAACATCTTATATTTTGAAACGGTAGTAATATTTGTTACTAAAAAGGGAGATGTATCTAATTCAATCTAGATGTAGTTTATAACTGTTATAGTATTTAAAATCATATATATGAAAAGAAAAAAAAAACTATCTCTATATGAGTGACACCTCATCATTTTTAGCTTATCTCAATGTGCTTTATGTAGTTTTAAAAATTATTTGGTTGTAAGATAATTCAAAAGACTTTTAAGACTGTTCATTGATTGTTGATGTATTACAATTTTTTCTTTCTCATAACTCATATCTTGAGATCTAAGATTTTATTACACTGCCGTAAAAAAAAAAAATTCATTAGACTTTGTAATCATTTATTTATAAAATTGTTTGACTTTTTCCTTCTACTTTTCTTTTTTTATATTCTGTTTGTTGAGTGAGAAGACTTTCATGATGATCATCGTCATACAAAAAAATAGAAATTACTCTTTTTGAATCTATGAAGTTAATATGCATGAGGAAAATATTCGGCAAATCCGCTTTGAACCGAAAAATCCAAATACATGTAAAATTTTGGAGCAAAACAAATAGTAAAATATAGAAGAGAAAATCTCAAATATCACTTTTGAAAAAAAAACGAATATCTCTTCGATTCGAATATATATTTATATGTATATATATATTAGAATATGTAATTATAGATATAAATACATATTATACTATAAATTAGTTTTGTATAAGGAGAAAGATAAGAAAAAGTTCTATGTAGATTCACTTTCCAAACTTTTATCTCTCTTCTCTTTGTAATCTTAACTTTTAGGTTTGTAGGTACGGGAGATGAATAAAAAAAAAGTTAGGTTGAGCTATTTTGTTGTTGTTTTATATTTTATGTTAAAAATTTTAGTTTGATCATTTTCCACCATATGATACTAAGGATCGGTGACACAAAAATCAGGTTTAATTGTTGAAACTTATTTTGAACCATGTCAAAAAGAACTTTGAATATGTAATCTTTTGTTATGTATTGTGTATGTTAAAAAAATTATGTTTTAAACAGATCGAAGCGAATAGTCCACGAATAATACAAAAAAAATTGAATATCTGAAAATTTTCGAATCGAAGCGAATCATAATATTAAATATTTGGATGGAACGAAGTGGATCACAAATAGTAAAAAAATTTCAGAATATCCGCTATGTGCCTATGTCTAGAAGTTAACAATGTATGAATAAACTCGCACGTAGTGCGGATATTCATCTAGTAATTGTTAAAACTTTAATGTATAAATTTTAACAAAAAAAAAAGGGTAAAATGTATCTACAAGATTTTCAAAATATAACAATTTATTTTAATAAAATGTATTAAAAGAAAACGAAAAGTTAGAGATTCACAAAGCTAAACGAATGATACAATGACATGTAAGCAAGCATACAAACATTTGGTCAAAGATGAACAATATGATGACAATCTCGTCAACACAAGTATACAGAAACGAGTAATTAGATATCAATCTCATTGGTCTTAATCTACTTCATTCCAAACGATTAGCCAATACGACCAACCGGGTTCTTGGAACAGTCTTACCGCATGAAAGAGGCTAGGGGATCTGAGCCAAAAATATATAATTTAAGAAATATATTTTGAGAAAGCACAACATTCATGATTATGTGCCATACTAAGGCATAAGCAGTTTGAAGTCCCATGCAATGGGATATATGTTAGTATAATTGAGGTGGCAAGTGACTGAGAGACCCAACCCAATGCCATAGACCCAGACCATCCGCGTTTAGGTGATTTCTAGATAATGCATTCGCTCGTATAACTCTCAGAAGAAACTTATATGGTTAT
The DNA here is from genome assembly GCA_028015245.1 of Cardamine occulta. Lineage (NCBI taxonomy): Eukaryota > Viridiplantae > Streptophyta > Magnoliopsida > Brassicales > Brassicaceae > Cardamine > Cardamine occulta. The sequence continues at coordinate 11,051,376 of CM051372.1, read as the reverse complement.
ATATACCTTATATATTCACGTTTTAGAGTTTGGGCTAGAGGTTGTAAGAGTTCAACCTACACTTACAAACTCACGTATCACCTTCTAATCAAAATTGGAAAACTTAGAACTCAAGTTGAAAACGAAAGGACTTTGAAGTTTTAAAGTGTTTGAGAAGGTCTTTATTTAAATTCTCACTTGTGGATCAAAGGAGAAAGGAGTCAAGCATGGATGAGGAATGGTTAAGGATGACCCATGAGTCCTTAGCCTCTGATTATATACCTTAGACTGTTAGACACAACATTTCATTATCAACATTGGATAAAAGCTTAAGAAAGGTACTAAACTAGTGATTGATCATGGTTTCCTTACCAATATCCTTCAAATGCAAATTTGGAAGTTGATCAGAGATGTAAAGGCTTACAACACCTAGAAAAGAACTCCCAAATATGAAAAGAACTAATGTTATAAGTGGGAAAGGAGGTTTTGATATGATTCATCAAAAGAGGAAATTTTGGCTTAGCAAAACCTTACCGGTTTCTTCGCCAAAAACCGCTACCTATGGACCTTTGGTGGAGCTTTTGTGGGTTTACGGCAAGAAGAAATGGTGTAGAGGTGGTAGAAGGCTGCAATGAGGTTTTGGTTAATTAATAAGGAAATATGGTTTATGTTCTACTTTCTCTTTCGAGACTCCTCTTTTTTCGTCGATCTCTTTAACTTGAATGTTTGTTTCTTCTAAAAAACTAAGTTTACAATACTCCGGTGTTTTTACTAGGATTGACTCGTTCAAAAACTTTTTCACATTTTAATATGTCCATTAGCAGTCATATTCATGGCACAGGTTATGCATCATTGTCTCATTGACATATTCTCTGTGTTTTACTATTTATCACACATCAAAATAGCTAATAGCGAGAGATCATCAATTGGATACGAATGCCACTTAATCCAGTGTGTTAGATACATTAACATTAACATGAACATCTTGTTCTTCATTCAAAAATATGCTGATTAATATTTTTAGCATCTTGGTCTTTACTTTAATAATTTATAACAAAACTAATCTCCTTTCAAAACGAATTAAAAATAATTAGTACTTAACTATTCCCTACACTTCATCAGTTCATCACGTCTTGATGAAGAAACGAGTGTTGACAACGGCGTCATCAAACCCTATAAAACGGCAGCTAACGGCGTCACTATTCAACGACCTCACTCCCTTTCTTTTGTACGGACCAAACCACTTGTGCAGCAAGTAAGAGCTTCTCCGCCACGGTGGGAGAGACAAGCCACGACTCTTCATCGACTGCTTCGCCACTTCGCATGACTCTTTCACTAACGTCCTCAGATTCTTCTCTTTTCCTACAAAAACACGAGGCAGCAACTGCAACACACGCGCGTATTCGCGCGTTGGCCTTGCGATCTCAAACTCCGAAGCAAAGTCTAGATCAACAAAGTAACGGACAGCCGTCAGATCATCATCTGACGGCTTATAAACGACGTCTATGAAATCATAACTCCCGGCGGTGAGTTTAGCCGATGAGCTCCATTTAGACTCACAAACCGCCGCATCATGGCCGAGCTCTCGCAGAAACAAGGCTACTTTGTCCCGGAAAACAGATTTGTTTCTTGACCTGAGACCGGAATATTCCTCCACGGCTCTCAAAACGTGACCTAGCAATAAATTCCGATAAGTATCGGAGTCGGAAAAGCTCGCTGCCCTCTTCACGATCTCTTCACTAGCCTCGCCAGAACATTCCATTGTAGAACTCTTAGATAGGTCAGAGTCATCAGAGTCGGAGAATGTTTGCAATCCATCATCGGAATTGTCTTCAAGAAAACTTTGTACGAGCTCACAAAGTCGAGGGGAATCTCCGTCTACGTTGCCGCCGACTTGCCGGAAGATTCGAGCCTTGGCGTCGTCATCGAGTGGGTCACTGACACGTTTGGTTCTTGAGAAAATCGACATTGATGGAGTGATATGGGAACTATTTTGGTGATATATGAGAATTTTAGTGAGCAAGTGAAAAGGTGAGAGAATCGTTTATATATATAAGTGTTATGTGGAGAATTTAGTTGGGAATATTCGTAGCTTTTTATGTTTTTATTTTACCTTTTTATAATTTGTACGAAAATAAGATTTGTATAATTAAGTTTTATCTCATTTGATGCAAGACCGGTGCCTAGGAAGTATATCCGATGGCACCTGAGGATTATTCCAGTCGTAAGATATGGTGACGTGGACGGACAAGATTTAAAGCAACCAGTATATCCTTTCTGTATTCTTACACGAAAATATATCCCAAAGTAAAAATTATTGATGAGTTACTTATTTTGGTGGAAAATGTATTTCATTTTTTCTTATCGCGAATTAAGTTGTTTGACGATGAACTTTTAGTGTCTTACTCAAATACGAATTACATACTATAGAAATCAAAAGAAAATTGTGGAAAAACGGAATAGTGGTCTTTGGAAATTGATTTTTTAAACCATTCTATGTTAATTTCCTTGGTTTTTGTGACTCTTCTAATATATTATTTGAAAAGACGGAAAATTGTTGATTTGGTGCGATAAAAATGATCCTAGACCAAAAAAATATAAATATATTTGATGTAATTAGAAAAATATTCCAATTTTTTAAAAATATTTTTTAAGAGTAATTTAATATGCACTAAGAAAAATTATAATTACTAGCAAAAATGAAAAAAGTGCTCCATCCAATTTGGTCAAAAAATATTTTTACTTAATATTGGCATAATTTCTAATTATAATAATGTTTCTTTTAAAATTAAAATATTCTACTTATAATAATTGAGAAAACAAAATTTTAGAATCACTGACTTGTCACTGAAACATTTTTTAAGTTAGTTCTAAAATGTTTTTTTCTTTCTATCAATCGTATTACAATATGATTGGTTTACGAAAACCATAAAACCCACTTAAAAGTTCATCTAAGATTGTAATGACATCAAAGCCGTACCAGTCTTTTCTAAATCAACAAAACCTCTCACCGACCGTACCAATTACTCATTTATGTTAATTTTATGAAACCTTATTTTCAATCCCTTTTCATTTTTTTTTCAATTCTTGAAAATTTATTCAACTTTTCTCAATTAACTTTTGGGATCTCAACTGAAAAAGCTACATCAAATTTTTATTTCTCAATCGACCAATTTGTTTGAATCATTTTTTTCTTAAATCAAATGGCTTATCAGAGCAATTTATGTGCGATCATGCCTAAGGCTTATATATTGATTCATCACCCTGACTATGAGTTCTCATACACTTACATTGTGCTCATCCTATTTACATAAGCTCTTCGCACAACTATGATGAGAACTCTAATAACTCCTTTACAACTACAAAACTTTTATGTTACAAAATCAATATATGCTATTTTTCCAAAATGCAAATTTTTAGTGTCAATAATAGTTAAAACCATCACAATGATATATAATACTTGAATGATCTCGTTTCTACCTCTATTTCTTTTCAGTAGCGATCATGAGCCATCGAAACAATAAAGTGGATGCCAAAGTTTTGTATGATTTTGAGAATCTGTGGCTCGAACCAAATTTTTATTTTGAGAAAATTAAAGATAGGATTCAGAAATGGCTTCACAATTTTAATCCTAAGTATCAAATCTTAGAAAACATCATTGCATGTGGTGTTCAAAAACGTTCAACCAAAGATGGTATTGTGAGACTGAGGAATACTAGCGATTGCCAATTTACTCTTTTCCCCATGAGAAAAGTAGATTGTCCATGTGGAAGGATCATTCGACCTTCTGCGAATGCTAGATTGGATAATATGTATGAGCGCAAAACCGATCTTGCGGATACCCGTTTGGTCAAATGGATGTTTCTCCACGCAATTGATCATCTTCCCAGCAAATGCGTCGTTTTATTGATTTCGTCTGATGGAAATTTTATTAAATCAATCCTGGAGTTGCAAGCCAATGAAGTCAAAGTCATAATAGCCATTGACAGAGAGCGGTCGAGCTATCATTTGTGCAATTCGGGGACTACTGCGTGGTATTGGCAGGATTTAGTAAAGAGTGGCAAACCTTTGACACAAACTGAAAGGAATAAACACAATTGTCAGCAAATGCGTCGTTTTATTGATTTCGTCTGATAGAGATTTTATTAAATCAATCCTGGAGTTGCAAGCCAATGAAGTCAAAATCATAATAGCCATTGACAGAGAGCGGTCGAGCTATCATTTGTGCAATTCAGGGACTACTGTGTGGTATTGGCAGGATTTAGTAAAGAGTGGCAAACCTTTGACACAAACGGAAAGGAAGAAACACAAATGTCAGTCTATCTTTCTTTAGATCTTTAGGGTTTCGGAATTCACAAATATTATTCTGAGTTTCTTGCTATTTGTAGTCAGATCAGCTTGACATTATTCTGAGTTTCCTTGCTATTTGTAGTCAGATCACATTGACATTGTTTCGAGTTTCCTTGTTATTTGTAGTCAAACCTGAGTTTTATGTTCTGAAAAAAAAAATAAAAAATAATAGTTAATATTTTGATGATTTCTCCGGAAGTTGAAGCGGAGTAGCTGGGACAAAATTTTCCAACATAACTAATTTATACAATATTTTATGAATCACAATTTTATCAACGTCTCGATTGCTTCATATCTTGCAAATAAAACACCATACCAACAACTGATGCAAACTGTTGTATCTATTAACGTGTTTTATGGCTAAAAACAAACACAATTATGTTTTTTTTGTTCTCTGCATGGAGGTGATGATATTGGAATGACTAACGCGATCTAATTATTTTCGGTGGATTTTTCAATATGATTCATTACCAATAGAAGAATCCACCAAAAAGAACTAGAGAACTGTTGGTCATAAATAAAAAATAAAAATAGTTCAGTATTTTTCCTACAAGAAAATATATCTTAAAAGTTTTATTTGATGCAATATATTATTCACTTTATCCACAATCTATCTTTATAGTCACTGGAGTTCTCTTTTTGGTGGAAAATCATTTTTTTTATCACAAATTAATTGTTTGAGTGTCTTATTCATATTTGAATTACATAACGAGTTACCCTATCCTTGTTAAATTTAATATATATTATTGGATGGCTGCACTTTAAACACAAGGTTGCCTACGTACCCTTTAGAGGGGATCAAGCCTACGTAGTTCTTACATCTCAAACTCACTTAGTCTCTTAGAACAACTCTCTAAGGACTCTCTTTAGTTTGTGATATGGAACACCTCTCCATAGACTCTCTATTTATATATAATTAGACATCTCCTAATTCTATTAGGATTAGATAAACACAAAACCTTTCTAGATAAATCTAAAACTCCTCTCTAGATAAACCTAAACTTATTTGTATTTATCTAATATCTATTAATCATACTTGATTAATAGATAACTTCTTCTAGAAGATGTTGGAATTATCCAACATTTCTTCTAATCTCACAAACACTCAAGAGATTATAAAGAACGACTTTTCTTTATTAATGTTAAGAAACTCTCTCAAAACTTAACACTCAAAGCTCTCAATATTTGTGATACAATTATCATAGCTCGACAATTGTATTTATAGGGATAGCACAACTTTGCTTCTCCTATTCCTAATAGAAATTAGATAACTCTTAATTCTAATTGGATTACTTAAGCCTATCTTATCCTAACCATCTTGTTAGAGATATCTTGGACTTTAAGTTATTGAAGCTTATCCAACAATCCTTTGGCCACTCTTAATCTTTCGAGGCTATTCTCCGATCTCTAAATCCTCCGATCTCCAAATCCTCCGGCTACTCAGGCATAACTCCTCCGACTCCCTTCGAAATGTCAAATCTTCAAAAAATTCAGATCCATGATGCAGGTACAAAGTTGGATTTAAGAACCTTAGATATTTTTTTTTGGTTTTGTTAGTATTCTTGCATCTTAAATAACATTTTAAGGTTTTCACATAAGTGAAACGA